>QGSO01000221.1:505653-690420 GCA_011037825.1 Carya cathayensis | reverse complement strand
GGGGGTTGTGGAGTGCGCAAGTATATAACCAACATACCTCGCGTTGAGCCTGCTGTATATCTCCATGCAATGCCCGTGCTCCAGGCAACAACCCAGCAAGTGTAGAAGCAGAATCCTTTGTTTCAGTAAAAATAATTGTCCGGCCTCCACTAAATCAGAGACAATCCCACCAGGAAGTAAATGAGGAATGTGATCCAACCATTAAGGACATTTAAGCATAGTCTTAAAAATGATGTTGGACAATATTTAAAAAAACGAACCTGCCATAACAGCGAATAACATCTGGAATAAGCTGGGATCTTGCAGAGCTAGAACAGGGAAGGACAATATGCCTAACACTGGTACTAGCCTTCATTTTCTCATTACCTACAAGGTCGGCAGTTTTCTTGTCTGGTTTAAGAAACCTAGCAGCAATCTAGCAAAAGAAAACAGACGTTCGGTCAAGACTAGAATAAAATGCATACAAATTCCATGATTTGAAAGGATATATAGAAGAGGTAACCTGAAAGCTGAAGTGAGGAAGAGATTATAACTGGAAATCGTAGTAACATACTAACCTGCTTAACCCAGCTAGGCAATGTCGCACTGAAGAGCAGTGTCTGAACTTTACTTGTATCCTCTACCTTTCCTGGAAATTCCAAAGGAAATAGTTAAATACATGTAACAACCACTGAAAATAGACTGCAAAGGACACATTGTAGTACGAACTGTAACAACTTTTAGAATCAAAGACTCGTTCCTTGCGATAAATTAGATTAAAGATTGTAATATAGTTCAGTTATAAAATAATGGCATAAATAGTCAAACGTGCCTTTAACAGACTCAACAAGAAGCCAATCATACACGAAAAGCCCCAAACAATTTATGCAATTACATACCTAGAATTAGTTCAACATCTTCAACAAAACCCATCCTCAGCATTTCATCAGCCTCATCAAGAACCCGGAACTTCAAAGAGCTAAAGTCAATATTCCCCCTCTCTATGTGATCCTACAATAAATTTCGGTGGAAATCTACAAGCGTTAAAAATATATGGACCCAAATTCTAATATCCTCATGCTTTTCAAAACCTTGTCTAAAAGGAAATTGATAATAAAGGTACCTTAACTCGGCCAGGTGTTCCAATGACTATGTCAACCCCTCTCTTGAGTCTAATCTCTTGACTTTGGTATGGAGCTCCACCATACAAACAACATGACACCAACCCCAACGCTCCACCATAAACTTCAAAGTCTGCATTAACCTGGAAGTCACCCAAATGAGTATTAGAAAACACGGGTTACTGTCACAGAAGGATAAATTCCTTTCATACCCTCATATGTTACCTGTTTGGCTAGTTCTCTAGTGGGTAAAAGTACCAAAACACTTGGTACCCTCCCATATCCAGTTTTCCGTGAAGCTTTTGCTGGTCCATTTGTGAGTGACTCCAACATGGGCAATACAAAGGCAAGTGTTTTACCCTACATCGTAGACATAGCCAAGCTCAATGAGTCAATATTCAACATGCCAACAATAAAAGATTTAGTACTAGCCAGACAACATTCTTTTTTGTTCTACATAATCAGCAGACAAACTGTTAGAAAATCTAGGGCACCTCGATTCCAATAAATAGCATGGTAACTGTTGTCTTAAACAACCACTCAACTTGAGACAAAATCAATCAAACTTCCCACAAAAGCACTACAAGAATTCTATGCAAATTCGCCAAGCATCATTGCTACCCTTCAATCCAGTTCTTTTTCATAAGTGCCCCTCCATCTAATTCAAACAAACTGAACCCAACCATCTATCATTCCCAAAATGCTACGGTAACCTACTATTTAAAATAATATCTTTTTATACAATTCATTTCATAACAGAGTTGCATTTTTTGTAGTTCACCATAACTCTGTTCGGAATTTCACTCTGAAAGGTTAGATTAAGTCAGAGGCACCACTTGAAAATGGCCCTTTACTAACCGGATCAAATAAGTTGCTTCGCCAATTATTGAAATTAAGAAAGAAGTTGATAGTGATCCTCCATGAAATTTGACCTGGGAACAATATAATTGATGGCAATACATACGTACAAATAATGAAACACGGATACAAACATATACACACATCAATACATACATAGGTACATATAGATATAAGTCGCGAAGAAAATATACCTGTCCGGTACGTGCGCGACCGACCAAATCGGAGCCGTCAAGAATGGTATCAAAGGTCATTGCCTGAATTGGAAACAACGACTCGATCCCCTTCTCCTTCAACTTGGCCCTCAACTGCTCCGAAATCCGAAATCTGGACACCGCATTTGGATCTCTCTCACTCTTCGCTTCGTCATCTTCCTCCGCGTCCTCCTCAACCTTCGCCTTCTTGCTCTTCTTCTTCTTTTTATTCTTCTCTGACTCCTCATCCTTCCAGTTAACCGGCTCAAACAACTCCGAGCTCGTCTCGCTCCTCTCCTCCGCATCCTCGATCTCCAAAGCCTTTCGCTTCTTGCTCTCCTTCCTCTTCTTCTTCTCGCTGATAGGAGCGTCAGCTTCTAGGGTTCCGTTTACGGTTTCCATACTCTTCACCTTCTTGTTCTTCTTCTCCTTCTTGTCCTTGGAGGCTTCGGAGAGAAGAGGGTCAGACAGAGATAGTGAAGGCATAGTTATCTAGTTTTCTATATAGTAAGTAAAGGTACGCAGGTGTGTAAGGAGGGAGAGAAGGCTCAGAAGGGGGAGGAGGGGGCGCTTCCGCTTCTCCTGCTGCAGAGAGATGTAGCGGTGAGTTGCAGAAGCAGGAGAGGAAGAGGCGCGGTTAGGGTTTACGGCTTTATGCTTTAGGAGTGGAGCGATATAAGAACGTTGGATGATAAAGCCATATGGTTTGGATTGTGGCCGTTAGATTATAACTTTTAATGCGAAGGAGAAGAATATGCCCTTCCCTCCTAAAATGTCTCGAGCGTAAGGCATCGGAAGCGCTCGGTGAAAAAAGAATTTGGGAACAGGGAATAAGGAATAAGGATAATCCAACATTCTTAATTCGAACTATAATCTTAAGATATTATTCCTCATTTTTTTCGTTTATAATTTTTTTAATCAACAACAATATATTTATTGTGTAATGTCATATATAGTCATGAAATGTATAAGTATTATACAGTCACTTTGAAAAAAAAGTAAGGTATATTATTAAAAAATTAATTTCTTTTTATTTAGGTCTCGTTTTTATTCATTTTTTTAAAATAATTACACGACGCTTACGCACTCATAACTATAACTATCATTTCTCATATTTATTAAAAAAACTTCATCAAATGAGGAAAAGGATTGGTCAAACCATTGGCTTCTCTTCTAACATCCCTAACAAACCATTGATCAAATTGTAATAATCAAACCTATACTATCACAGTGAGAATCATGTTGCTTGATGCTATTAATAACCTAGAGTGAGTCACATTCCAAGAAAATCCTTTTAAGCCTAATTCACGACTAAAAATTGTTACTTGTGGAGTACCAAAAGCTTCAGCCAACAATGAATTAACGAAAAAACCACGTTGCATTCTTTTTGTAGCTAGAACATTACCATCACCATCTCTTATTATCATATCAATACCAACATTTCTTAAAGATTTATTAAGTATTGCATCCTAATTAATCTTTAATAAATCACCTGTGGGAAGTACCCACCTGCTCACCAAATTCTTTGCATATGTTGTTGTCATCTTGCCTGAATTTGTTTGAGCTTCCTTATAATCAACAAGTTGCTGCTTTGACTGCTATATCACCAAAGTCTCCTTGTTGTCACAACTATTTAATATTATACATAACAACAAATAAATCCTTAAAACAAGCTGCTGTCAAATTGTTATAAATATTTGTATAACTATACATAGCTACTAATTAAGACTATTGAATCATCAATTAAGACCAATCTTTAGCCACTAATTAAGATCATTGAGCCATTATTTTAGACCTATCTTTAGCCATCAATTGAGACTTAAGATATACCTACCCCTTTGTACTCCTATAAATATGGGTATCATTCCCTTATATATGTATCAAGTTTTGCATTGAAGAACAACTCTTTCTCTTACAATATCCTCTCTCTCCCTTTCTCTTTGTCTTTCAATCTCTCTCTTTTCATTAGTTTCATAACACGTTATCAGCACGAAGGTTCTGATGATTTTGAAGCTAGTAGTCTTCTACTTCAAGTAAGTTTTTCAATATATTATTTGTAGTTCTCAAAATGAATATGAAATGTTATATTACTCATTATTACTTGATGAAACTCTATATTTATTCTCATGATTTTGTGAATATATTTCTTATTTACAAATATAAGCATACTTATGTTTTTTATTTATATATGTAGAAAATGTCAAATCTTACCAAATTGGAATTCGTTACTCTTGACATTTCTGGAAAAAATTATTTATCTTGGATCCTTGATGCTGAGATCCATCTGGAAGCGATGAACCTGGGAGATACAATTAAAGCAAGAAATCAAGGGTCTCGGCAGGACCGCGCTAAGGCAATAATTTTCCTTCGGCACCATCTTCATGAAGAATTAAAAACTGAGTATCTCACGGTGAAAGATCTCCTTATTTTGTGGAATGATTTAAGGGAGAGATATGAGCACCAGAAAACTGTAATCCTCCTAAAAGCTCGTCATGATTGGATGCACCTGAGGTTGCAAGATTTCAAGAGTGTTAGTGAATATAACTCTACACTCTTTAAAATTAGCTCACTATTGAAATTATGTGGTAAAAAAGTCACTAATGATGACTTGTTAGAGAAGACATATACTACTTTTCATGCATCGAATGTGCTCCTGCAGCAGCAGTATCGAGAGTGAAAATTCAAAAAATATTCTGAACTTATATCTTGTCTTCTAGTAGCTGAGCAAAATAATGAGCTTTTGTCAAGAAATCATCAGTTACGTCCTACTAGTTCTATATCATTCCCTGAAATGAATAGTACTAGATTTGCACCATTCCCAGAAGCGAATGGTGCATCTTTTCAAAGAAACCAAGGGCGTGGACGTGGTAGGAAAAATTATAGAAGTGGAGGTTCTAGAAGCGACCACACTAAAAGGGATAATATTAGATATACACCGTACCACCAGAAGTGGTTCAACTCAGAGAAGGGTAAAGGTCCTCAAAACAAATTTTTAAAGAAAGATGAAAATGGATGCCATAGATGTAGTATGACTGGACATTAGTCTCGTACCTGTCGTACAACTAAGCACTTGGTTGACTTATACCAAACTTCTATAAAAGAAAAAACAAAAAAGTTTGAAACAAATTTTGCTGAACCATCAGATGCTTTAGGTTCTATAGATGGAGAAGATATTACAAGTCTTGATATTTCTGATTTCTTTGAAAATTCTAGTAGTAGAATTGATCATTTGATTGGTGATGGAAGTGTTCCTTTTTAATTAATGTATTTTCTTTATATTATTGTAAATCTTTTTTTATATTTTGCAATGTTTTGTAGTAATGAAAGTTTTATATATTTTGTAGAATTATGAGTCTTACTGATGAACTTTTTATCTCTGAGATGAATAATAGAAATGTATGTCTGGCTAACAGTGCTACAACTCACACAATTCTTAAGGATAAAAAATATTTTCAAAATCTAACAGTGAGTAAAGCCTACGTTCATACCATATCTGGTTCATCGAATTTAATTAAGAGCTCCGGAAGAGCTTATATTGTATTGCCTAATGGCACCAAATTTTGTATTGATGATGCTCTATTTTCTCAATGATCCAGAAGAAATTTATTGAGTTTCAAGGATATACGTCGTAATTGTTGTCATATTGAAACCACCAACAAAGACACTAAAGAGCATCTTCTCATTACTAAAATAATTTCGAATCAAAAGCTCGTATTAGAAAAACTGCATGCTCTCTCATCTGGATTGTATTATATAGAAATGAGAACAATCGAATCACATGTGGTAATGCACCAGAAGTGCATTGACCCCAAAGTATTTATGACTTGGCATGATCGCCTTGGACATCCGGGATCAATAATGATGAGACGAATAATTGATAATTCGTATGGGCATCCCCTAAAAAATCAGAAGGTTATCTTACCTAATGAATATCTATGCTCTGCATGTTTTCAGGGTAAATTAATTATCAAACCATCTATCTCAAATGTTGTTTTTGAATCTCCGTCATTTTTACAAAGCATTCATGGAGATATATGTGGGCCTATTCAACCATCAAGTGGACCATTCAAATACTTTATGGTTTTAATTAATGCATCAAGTCAATGGTCACATATTTGTCTACTTTCTACTAGAAATATTGCATTTGCTAAACTTCTTGCCCAAATAATTAAACTACGAGCACAATTTCCTGACTATCCGATTAAAACTATTCGATTGGATAATTTAGGTGAATTTACATCTTAAGTTTTTGATAACTATTGCATGTCAATAGTAATAGAAGTTGAACATCCAGTTGCTCATATACACACTCAAAATGGTTTAACTGAATTATTGATTAAAAAGCTTCAGCTAATCGCTAAACCTTTGCTTTTGAAATCAAAACTTCATATTTCTGCCTGGGGACATGCTATACTTCATGCAGCATCATTGATTCGAGTTAGGCTATCAGCATATGACAAATATTCTCTATTACAACTTGCATTTGGTCAACAACCAAATATGACTCATCTTCGTATTTTTGGATGTACGGTATATGTTCCAATTGCACCTCCACAACGTACAAAGATGGGTCCTCAACGTAGACTTTAGATATATGTTGGGTTTGATTCTCCATCTATTATTAGATACATTGAGTCTCTTACAGGGGATATGTTTAAGGCACATTTTGAGGATTGTCATTTTGACGAATCCATTTTTCCAACATTGGGTAATGAGAAGTCGGTGCCTGAAGCACGACATGAAATTACTTGGAAAAATAAAACCCTTTCCCAATTTGATCCTCGTATAAATGAATGTAAACTAAAGATTCAAAAGATTATTCATTTGCAAAGTGTTGCAAATCAATTATCGGATATATTTACTGACACTAAAGGTGTGGTAAAATCATATATTCATGTTGTTAATGTTCCAGCAAGGATTGCAGTCCCTGAAAGATAAATTGCCAAAACAGCAATAGGTGAGTCTAAAATACGCCTGAAGCGTGGACGACCTATTAGTACAAAAAACAAAATTCCTCGGAAGAGAAAAATACAAAATGAATTTAGTACTCCTGCAGAGTCCATACCCACAACACAGGCTATAAGAATAATTGATGCTCCTGAAGAGACTAAATCTCCTAAAAAAGAACCTCCTGAAGAGGTATTTAATGAAATGTCTTCCCTTAAAGAGGGACAAGTACCTGAAAATAACGAGATCTCGATACATTTCATGAGTACTGGAGAAACGTTGGATAGAAATAAAACTGTTGTCGACAACATATTTTCATATAAAATAGCCATTGACATTACCAGAAGTAATGAAAAAATTGAGCCAAGAACTGTCGAAAAATGTCGACGTAGAAATGATTGACCAAAATGAAAATCAGCTATTGAAGCTGAATTAAACTCGCTAGCAAAGCGAGAGGTCTTTGGACCAATTGTACAAACACCAAAGGGTGTAATGCCTGTTGGATATAAATGGGTATTTATACGTAAGTGTAATGAGAGTAATGAAATTGTGCGATATAAAGCACGACTTGTTGCACAAGGTTTCCTACAGAAACCAGGGATTGATTATGAGGAAACATACTCTCCTGTTATGGATGCAATCACATTCAGATTTTTGATTAGTTTGGTAGTTACAAAAAGATTGGATATGCAGTTAATGGATGTGGTCACTGCATATTTATATGGATCATTGGATCATGACATATATATATGAAAATCCCTGAAGGATATAAAATGCCTAAAGCTTCTAATCTGAGTACATCCAAAAATATGTATTCTATTAAACTTCAAAAATCTTTATATGGGTTAAAACAATCCGGATGCATGTGGTATAAACACCTTAGCGAATATTTATTGAAAAAAATATTTGAAAATAATCCAATATGCCCATGTGTTTTTATTAAGAAATCAGATTCCAGATTTGTTATTATTGCGATTTATGTTGATGATCTAAATTTTGTTGGAACTCCTGAAGAGATCAGAAGAACCGCTACATATTTAAATAATGAATTTGAAATGAAAGATCTTGGCAAAACGAAATTTTTGTCTTGGCCTACAGCTCGAGCATTTACAAAATGGAATTCTCATTCATCAGTCAAATTATATAGAGAAAGTCTTAAAGCACTTTTACATGGACAAAGCTCATCCTCTGAGTACTCCAATGGTTGTTCGATCACTTGATGTGTAGAAAGATCCATTTCGTCCTTGTGAAGACGATGAAGAAATTCTTGGTCCTAAAATACCTTATCTCAGTGCAATTGGAGCCCTGATGTATCTTGCAAATTGCATTCGGCTTGATATTGCATTTTCAGTTAATTTACTTGCAAGATATAGTTTCGCACCAACTCGAAAACATTGGAATAGCATTAAACATGTCCTTCGATAAATCCGAGGTACGGTTGATATGGGATTATTTTATCAACATAGATCAAGTCCACAATTAGTTGGATATGTGGATGCAGGTTATCTTTCAGATCTACACAGAGGTAGATCTCAAACTGGATATGTATTTACTTATGAAAATTCTGCTATATCATGGAGATATGTCAAGCAAACACTATCTGCTACCTCTTCAAATCACTCAGAGATCATTGCAATTCATGAGGCAAGTCAATAATGTATTTGGCTAAGATCAGTGATTCAACATATTCAAGAAAAGTGTGGTCTTCCAGTGATTAATAGTAGTCCAACATATTTATACGAAGATAATGCTGCTTGTATTACTCAAATTAGATAAGGATATATCAAAGGTGATATAACCAAACATATTTCACCTAAATTCTTTTATACCCATGAACTTCAGGAGAAATGTGAAATTAATGTCAAGCAGATACGATCAAGTGATAATCTGACAGATTTATTTACTAAAGCATTACCAACGGCAACATTTAAGAAGCTTGTGCAGAACATTGGAATGCGAAGACTTGAAAACATTTGATCATGCACTTTTCAGGGGGAGTAAATGTTTTGAAGACCTGTGCTATTGTACTCTTTTTCCTTCGTTAAGGTTTTATCCCACTGGGTTTTCCTTTACAAGGTTTTAATGAGACAATCTTAAAGCACTTGGCAGTACACATTAATGTTGTACTCTTTTCTTTCGCCATTGGTTTTTTCCTACTGGATTTTTCCTTAACAAGATCTTAACGATGCATATTCTTTATGTATGGTCATCCAAAGGGAAAGTGTTATAAATATTTGTATAACCATACATAGCCACTAATTAAGACCATTGAACCATCAATTAAGACCAATCTTTAACCACTAATTAAGACCATTGAGCCATTATTTTAGACCTATCTTTAGCTATCAATGAAGACTTAAGTTATACCTACCCCTTTGTACTCTTATAAATATGGGTATCATTCCCTTATATATGCATCAAGTTTTGCATTGAAGAACAACTCTTTCTCTTGCAATATCCTCTCTCTCTCTTTTCATTAGTTTCATAACACAAATAACTTTTTTGAATTTTCTTTGAATGAAGAAACCACACATCCTTTGCTGCTATACACTCCCAAAGAACATGAATTTTACTTTCTTCTTATTCTAAACACAGCGGACAGTTTGGTGACTATTAATCATTTTAAAGAGATTTAAAGAGTTTTCCTTTTAGATTACGTTATTGAATAATAAAATGAACAGCTTCACATTTTTTTGAACTATAACTAAGCCAATATATTATTTCTCTTTGTAAATTATTATGTAAGAGGTTCACCTTATTTGCTTCTTTAGTTTCTTTTTCAATTACTTTGGAGTTGTGATTATGATGTTGTGAGGAATGCTGAAATTGTTAGATTTGCAGCCTATCCATGTCTTAAGATTACTCTTTGGTTACAAAAAATTGAACTCTCTTATCAAACTATTCCGATCAATGTCAGGAAGTTGTGTTATCATTATAACTTTAGGTTGATAGGTAATTCTTAGTTCAACGGCCTATCAACTGAGCAAACTCAAGCTAAATATTGATGGTGCTTAAAAAACGAATATTGGGATTGCCAGCTAGGGTGGTGGAGTTCTTCAATCGCATGATGGCCTTTCGTTTATAGATTTGCTTACGGTAATCTAAGTTATTGTACAAATGTGTTTGTGGAACTTGATCTCTAAAGAATCGAAATGTTGGGATGGTATATTAAGGTAAAAGTCTTTAAGGTAGTTAATAAGTTTGGGAACGCTGTTTTCACAAAATAGAAAAGGCATGGGCAATTGAAAACAAACAACTGGCACTGGTCTCCTCTCACTTTAAAGGTAGGGCTAGTGACTTGAGTGGTGCCGCTGGATCACCTCCTTTTCATAGACTAGGTCTTAATAAGCATTCTTTCCTTTTTGCCTATTGTTATTGGTTAGATCAAAAAGAGTTTTGCCTCGTCCTTCGGTTAGACTAGGCTTCTTCTCAAACAAGTAGTCCCTTAGTGGTAAAATCTTCTAACCCAAGTCGCGAACATAACAAAATTCTTCAAGCAAAGTTTGTCCGTCGACAGTTGAATGTTCCAATCTGGTTAGATTCATAATCACATCTACAAACATTTTTCCGTGGGCCGACACCCCTCTAGTCCAACACTGATCGATATCACTCCAAAGAAATGATTGGTAAAAGGGAGCTTTGAATGTAGGGGCGGTTCTTATTTTAGGGTTTGAATTAGCTCCCCAATCGTATTGCGCCCAAGATTAAAGAAAAACTTCTTTTCTATTTTTATTATCTTCCTCACATATGTATAAGATAAGATTGAATCCATTTGATTTCTTAAAAAAATTACTAATCCTTAACTTTTTGAAAAATCTTTTTTTAGTGGTTGTGAATTATCTATTTTTCTCAATCTTTTATGACTTGCTCCTACGGAATCAACGTCAAAAAGATTGAGAAATAGAATAAATAATTCTGCTCTAAAGTTCATTAATATCCAAGCTCATTAGTTTACTCCCATTTATGTGAATGATGGGTCCCAACTCAAAAGGAAGAACTGGGAACCGGCATAAAACCATCCATTATGGTTCTATATTTGTTCGAATAAAATGCTTAGCTAATTCCATGCATCCAACCACAAGCGACAATAGATAAAGGAAGATTTATTCAATCACATAGTTTGGGCTCTTAGAATATTGAGACCGATTCACTGTTTGTGAGTGCCATTGGTCTAAGTTGTTTAAAAACTTCCTTAGATGTATTTCAAATTCTGGCATGATGGCTGATATACTTGCTTTTGATTTTACTTTCGAGATAATTCAGACCTATTAAGAAGGAAATAATTTGGCCGATGCTCCGACAAATTTTGGTGTTGTTGGCCGTGATGCTTTTTTTTCCCTTAAATTACTCATCTCTCAAAGCATTTTACATAATATATATGTTTTGATAAAATCTATACTGCCTCATTTTAGGAATTTGAATGTGTTATTATTTTACAAAGGTATAGAGCTTTTTCTCTGTAAAAAGCATTCTTTCACTAAAAGTGGAGGTTTTTTAGAAAATTAGAATGTCATCCTCAGCAAACATTTGAAGGAAAAAAAAAATCCAATCTACCAGGCATTTGAATCTCAGCTCACTTAACAACATGGAGAATGGGTATCTCACTTAACAATATGGAGACCATACCTGCATACTACTAAGATCAGCCACCAAAATTCAAGTATCTTCTCCAGTCATCCAACCTTTATTTTGGATGAATAATGCTAGATACAGTCTTAAAATGTACAAGTTATACATATTTCCTTTAAAGAAAATGAGATTTACCGTAAAAGTTATTTTTTCATGTGTATCCAAAATTGAACCATTTTTTTTTTAAGTGAGTGCAGTGACAAAATCTTGTATATTTTAAGACTATAATTATAAGAAGAGGTAATGATCTATTATTTCAAAGGAAAGGGAACAGGTTCAAAATTCCATAACTACACTTCGATGATTTAATTTCAATTTCTTATTTATAAAAAAAATTATAAATATTATTTCTCATAATTTTATATACTGTTTTCTAAGTTTGCAATAGAATTAAAAGAAAGGGGAAAAAGCAGAAGTACAACTATTGGAGAAGACAAAGGAACCAGCGATATTTGGCTGTATGCTAATCCATCCAACAAGGAAAATGCTGGTTTATATCATTTAAAATTCACATGCTGTCTTCTGGAATTCCTAATCATTGCCATCGATGTCAATGAAGAAATATAACAGGTTACACACTTTTACCCAGGAATACGCAATAAGAGATGTAAAAGCAAATGGTAGATACACACTCACATCAGAGCACCAACAGTAAGCCCTACTACAACATACATGAACCATTTCCAACCAGAATGGCGATCCGTGGAAGAAGCAGTCTGACACAGATTAAATCCATACCAGATATCACTTGGGATAAAGACATCATAGTAAAACGTAACAGCTCTGCTGTTATAGCCATAGATTTTCACACTCTTAGGTTTCCAACCATCCGGTCCCGTACGATACAGATACAGATAACAGATCTGGTAGGCACAAGGTCCGTTTATCTGATATGTATCCGTTGAACACCGCTCAAATGCCCTCGACGATGGATCGTCCAGCCTCGGTGCATAAATCTGATGATCAGAGTTTTATAGGACTTGAGCAAAAAAAAAACCATTTCTTGTTCTTCAGCTTCAGTGACAAATTAAAAATTTCTTACAGCTTTCTTATTTGAACCCATCTTCAATTATTCTGTGGAAGGAACTAAAGAATGACACATCAACTATTTTTTTTGGGAGATCTACGGTTGAACTATAGACACGTCCCCGGATATTTATGAACTACGGACAACTGATGTTATGGGGTAGAATTCAAGAAAATTAACATCAAATTCAGTCCCATTATTCACAATCTAATCTCCTTTCTCTTTCATAATTTCATTGCCTCCCAAAACTGGAGTCCTATGATTTTTGGGTATTTAACAAAAATATAATCCACAGTTTATCTAATGGAGAAATTCTATGTCAATACCTCAATAAAAACCTGATCATCCAGATAAATCCTACTTACCCAATATAAAAGTTTTCAATTTCAAACGTTGGGGTTCATCTAAATTTGAGAAATTAGATTGAAACATAATTTGGGAAATTCGTAGACGTGAAAAAAGAACCTGAAAAAGAAGAGGAGAAAAGAGAACGAACCTGATTGCCATAAGCGTCGCCAAAAGAGATACTGATCTGATCTCGGGTGTACCTTGTTGAGGAACAGCTTGTTGTTATAACAGCCGTGTAAGAACAGCTCGCCGCACTCTTTCGGAATCAAAAGAGGAACAGAAAAACTTTTAATTCGAAGAGATGTAGAAAGCCCAAAAAAAAAAAAAAACGAACAGTCGAAGTGTCGAACGAAAAAATAAAAGATAAAGAAAAAAGATGTTTGGGATGAAACAATAAACCTGGATATAGCTGATATTGAAGGATTCTGCCGCAGCTTGGGGCTGTAGCCTGGAAGATTTGGCTTCTGAGAGGATAAAGATGAAGGCAAACGGGAGCAGAAAAAGTAGAGGTTTGTTCATTTTTTCTCTTTCTTTCCTTCAAAATGGCACTTGGCAGAGAATTGGGACGGAAATAATCAACAAGCACCGGTAGGCACCTATGGCTATGTGGATGTCATATAGGGAGAATGTGAATACTGAATACAGTGAATACGATGTTTTTGTATTATAAGTTTTAACCAATAGTATGGAAGAAGAAGCGTATTGTTCTAATTTTCCACCCACGACTTACCCAATAAATAATAGGAAATATATATACATACCTATATCTATATATACTAGGTTGAAGTAACAAAACACGTTTATCTAATTAGATGAAATAATATTTTTAATAAATGAAATATGATTTTTAACAAAAAAATTAATTAATGCATAAAAATAAATAAATTATAGAAAATATCTTTGAATAATAATAAGTTAGTGAAATTTAATAATTACATGTTTTGATAGATTAGAAAATAAAAAGATTTGTTTTATTTGACTCAAGAGGTCAATTTAATTTGAAGACAATTTGACTAACGATGCGTAATGTGAGATCTCAAAAATTAGTGTGTTTTAATTTATTTATTAGTATTTTTATTATTTATTTTATTTTATTTTTATTAATCACTTTTTAGATTTGGGCCTTTTGTGTAGTGCGTTAGGACAAGATTTCTTTTTTTGTGTTGTGAGCTGTTTTTTGGCCCAAGGGGTGGAGAACAGGCCCAGCTACAACAAGTGAGCCCAGCCCCACTTAAAGAATGCCCTCTTAGCCTAAGGGTGAAAAGTTAAAACCCTACCTCATGATTCAACCTCATGCGCGCCGCACGACCCCCCCTTCCTTCTTCTTCTTCTTCTTCTTCTTCCTCTTTACCGCTTCATCAAATTGCTTTGTAATCTCATCTATCTGCTTCAAAAGCTCTTCTTTTGCATGTTGAACGAAACCTGCAACTCTAAGTTCGAGTTCTTCGCCACTATGCGTTTGTTTTTTTCTATTTTGATTAAATCTTGCGAGCTAGAGCCTACGTCCTTGTGCGTTTATTTTTTTCTTTTCTGATTAAATCTTGTGGGAGCTTCAACCAAGAAGGCAATCTCCATTGTAAGTTAAGAATTCAGTAGTGTAGTTAATCTTTTGCTTTCTTTCATTTTCTTTGTTGGTTTTGTTTCTGTTCTTTCTTCATGTTGTTTTTCGACCAAGACATCTTCTACTCAAAATTTCTTACAGATTTACATTTCTTGACTATTATTTTTTCCCTTTGATTCTTGGTACTGGATTTAGCAGTGGGTCAGAAGTAGGAAATAAAATCAACAATGCACCATTCTCGAATTCCTTCATGTTTTCTTATACTTTTTGTTAAGCAGACGTTTGACTGCTTAGAAAACTGAGGAAAATGCTAAATAATAGAAAATCTAACTCTTTGCATTTGGGTTCGGTCGTTTTGGTTTCTAAGGAATTAAAGAGTCAGTAGCTCATGAAGTTATATTCAGAGTGAACGGACATTTAGACGAACGCAGTTAAAGTTAACGGAAAAACAATAAAAACTGTTAAAACAAGAAATTCCGTTACATACACACTTTTTATAAATAGAAGATATATATATAGATAGAAAAAAACTACTATGCTGCCAATCCTTACCGCTTCATTTGACCGTTTAGTAAATTTTTTTTTCTTTTACCTAATGGTTAGGAAAGTGAATTTTAGTATATTGATATATTTTTTTATATTTTCTAAACATATTTATAAATGATAAAAAAAAATTGGATAAAAAAAACACTACTTTTACACTAACAGTCACTTACAGTGGTAAGCTGCAAGCAGGATGCTAGCTTTACTCATATATATATATATTTATATATTATATGTATACTAACAGTAGGGCAACGTCGAAACACGTTTACCTAGTTTAGATTTTTTACAAAAGAAAAATGATTAATAAATTATTTAACAAATATATTTAGATAATGATACATTAGTAAAGTATAATAATTACACGTTTGGATAGGTTAGAAAACAAAAAGATTAGTTCAAAATACTCCATAGTTTAATACAAATTTTGCAATTGATCATTTTGCTAAATTTGTTTAATACAAGATTAACAAAAAGATTAGTTCAAAATGTTGGCTGGCTAACATGCAATGCATGACAGCTCTTTATGATCATCGTGTAAATTAAGTCGTGGAAGATGCATATATATTGTGATCAGACAACATGTCACAAATACATATTAATTTGAACATTACATACCTAGAATTCATTTTTTTTAATCATGTTATGTCCCTTATATTTCATCTATCTTAATGGAGATATCTTAGCAAGAGCATAAAGCATACTTATATTTCAAATTAGGGTTAATTATTAGCTTATACTTTTGAATTTAGATCATAATATTAGCTAGTTTATCATTGTATTACAAAAAGGCTAATAGTTTGAGAGTTTAATTTGTAGACAACACTTCGATAATTCTGGTAGTTGATTTTTGAGATCTCCTCAATGAAATTTATGCATTGTTCTTTTCAGGGCATGTGTGGAGAGTGTAGGGTTGTAAGCAGAACAATTGTTGTGTATATCTCCAACTGTATGGCCGCTGTCTATGGTAGCCCAAACTTTGCCAGTACCATTTCTCCTTGCTCAATTGACCCAAGGGTACCCTGAAAATTCGATATACAATCAGAAAGGCTTTGTCATATTCAATATAAATCCATGGATGAGATAAGTTCAATTCTAGAAATTTTTTCTATGATATTGATAACCATTGGGCACAAGGTTATGAACTTTGAGTGGGATTAAGCTCTAAATTTGAATCAAAACTTGCAAATGAAACTCAATGCATTAAAATCACCAAAAAAGAAAAAACAAAATCAAAGTGGTAGAAGTTCTCATTCAAGTACATCAAAAGTTTTAGGAGCTTTACAATTACTTTTAGTTGTTGTTAGTTAATAATAGTTTATATTAATTAAAATCCATATAGCAAAAACCATGACATTTATACAAGTTTCAGTTTATACAATTGAATGACATAGAACACTTCTGGAAATAAATAGTTCTTAAGTTGGAAATAAAAGAATATGAAGAAACCAAGTGAACTGGACTATCATGGTTTTGTATTTCACAATATGACTCAGATATTTTAATTTGATTGGAGCATCTAAAGCCAAGATATACACCACTTTTCATTGGAGAAAACTGGATGCAGAAAACTATTGTAAGTCCTTCACAGTTTCAAACAAAGGAAGCACCCACAGCCTATTCCAAAATTATATGTTGATCTTATGAGAAAAATTGTTGCAAATACAATATAAACAGAACACGTGATGACCTAAACAGACAAATTTGGCTATTTTTCATAATGGAATGCAAAACAAAAAGATGCATTTTGTTTCAAAGTGCATCCAAACATTTCAATAAAAGACTTAAAATAATAAAAGACTAAAAATAATTAAAATGAAAGAGATAAATAAAAGATTGTGACAAAAAATTAAAAAACATCAGGAGCACAAAATGAATTTAGAAAGTAGTGATGACACTTTTTCTTTTTTTCTTTTATCAAGCCTTAAATTCCTGTTTGGAAAGTAGTCATAAAAACGATTCTCATGTCAAATATATTGAGACAACAAATATTGCCTTTATATTTTGGTATTTAAATGTTAGTTTATCTCTACTATTTAGCTGAGCAGCCATGGTGAAGTGAACCACTCAAGTTCTCTCTCCAGTATATAGCTAAATATGCATACTGGAGTGAACTACTCAGGTTATTTCTTAATTCATAATCAGGAAACTATAACATAACATACATCAATATAAGATCAAAAGCCCACAAAAAGGTAATTCTGTCTGTAATTCTGGGACAACACCATTCTTTGCTCGAGCTTCAATAACCATGTTACGTCATCCTTTCTTCCATTTATATAGTACAGAGGATTAGAGACTTATTGATCCACTTGAACAATCACCAAGCGTGCTCATATAAAATGTTCCTATCAGCTCCTACGTGTCATACTTTCCAAGCATGTTCTTTCTTTGAAACATTGACCATTAGACGAATAGCACTACAATCTACT
Source organism: Carya cathayensis (assembly GCA_011037825.1). Classification (NCBI taxonomy): domain Eukaryota; kingdom Viridiplantae; phylum Streptophyta; class Magnoliopsida; order Fagales; family Juglandaceae; genus Carya; species Carya cathayensis. The sequence goes on along the minus strand of QGSO01000221.1, from coordinate 672,781 downwards.
ATTATATAATTATAGCTCCCAGTCATTAGGCAATGTCATGCCAGCATTCTGTTTTCTTTGACACTAAAAGTACTGGCAAAATTTGCATTCCATAAACTTTACGACGTTTTATTTAACTACACTTCTCACCAATCAAATAGAACGTAACAAAAGTCGCAAAGAATAAGAATAAGTGAACCCACATTTTTCATTCTATTTCCCAAAACTGTATTTCACCAAACCCTAACCAATCACAGATTATACTGCTCTTACTTTCTAACATGAACCACTTGGCCCGATACAACAAAAATAATAAAGGAACTGAACTCATCCTCAACGAATTAAATTTATCAACCCTAAGTACAGTAAATCCAATCTTCCAACAAAACACAACTCAGAGAAATCTTTGATGCATCACAAAGACACTTAAAGCTTGTAGAAACGCGAGCTGCTAGGATTTCACCATTTTGGCACGAGAGAGAGAGAGACAGAGCAAGGAGACAGAGAAAGATATTGAGGGAATGAAGATTGAGAAGCACAGGAAAGAACTATTACACACTAAGTATGAACATCAAACTGCAGGTCGTCACTCATCCACAACAGCTACAAGTCGTTTAGCAGAAGCCTTAAAGTATGGAAAAGGCTTATTACTTTTTTTCAAGTTTTACCTTGTATTCTTTATTATTCCTTCCATTTATTCTTCATACATTTTTATGTTATTAGTGCCTTCTATTTTTGGTATAGCATTCAGTTAGTTTGTTAGCAAATGTGTATATATCAGAGCCTCATTGTATCATGCACAGTAGTGAATACAATATACTCTCCTTAACGCTCTCCCTATGCTTTCTTCTACTTTATATTCTATGGAATCTTACATGGTATCACAAAGCCAAAGAGCAACCATTCATGGAGGATTCACTGGAAAGTTCTGTTGATTCTTCCTCAAACCATTCTGCTAAAAACTCGATTCACACAAATCTTGATTCAAACACCTTTCATGCAACCAATATGACCCGATACCTAAATCTCAATGACCCCAATAACCCCTTTCGATTAGACAATGGAGACAATCCTCTTGTGATTTTGGTAATAGATTTACTTACTTCCGATAATTATGCTACTTGGTCGCGTGCTATGCGTCGCTCACTTCGTGCTAAGAACAAGTTAGGCTTCATCACAGGCACCATTCCTCAACCCACTGACCTAGAGGATCCTCTTCTTAAGCTCTGGGAACGTTGTAACGACATGGTGGTCTCGTGGCTTCAAAACTCCATCAGTCCCTCTTCTTGATGCTCGAGATCTGGCTTGATCTTCAGGATTGCTTTTCTCAACAAAACAGCCCTCGCATCTACTAGCTCAAGAAAACCCTAGCTAGCCTTCTCCAAGAGTACGATTCTATAAGTGTCTATTATGGCAAGCTTAAAACTCTTTGGGATGAATTGTCAATTTATGATCCATTTCTAGTTTATAATTGTGGTTCTCTGAAATCCCTTCTTGACCGTTATCAATGTGATTGGGTCTTTCACTTCCTTATGTGCTTGAATGACACATATTCCCCTGTTTGAGATCAGATTATGCTTTTGGATCCCCTACCCTCTGTCACCAAAGTGTTTTCCCTTATCCAACAACAAGAACGACACCACCAACTCATCCCTACTTCAACCTCTTCCCCTGACTCCATGGCATTTGCCATAAAAAAAAACCCTTTCAACCCATTTCTAAATACTCACCTCAATCAAACCCAACCCAAAAGAAAGAAAGAACAGACTACACTCATTGTAAAATCACTGGGCATTCACTTGAAAACTGTTTTAAAACTGGTAATGCCGAGGCTCCTGTGTGTTCCCATTGCCATTTATTTGGGCACATTGTGCAAAAATGTTACAAGTTCAATGGATACCCACCAAGCCACAAATTCTTCAATAAGTCTTCAAGTTCTGCTGTGTTTGCAACTTAGACCACTTCATCTCCTACTACTAACCTTGAGAAATTCAGTGATGATCGAGTCGGTTTAACTAATTCTCAGTATCAGTAATTGATGGCCTTACTTCGGCCAAGGGAGTCTCCCACTACTGCTCAGCCCTCTGCTAATCAGATTCAATCCAAACTTCAACCTCCTTCCACTTCACAGCTTTTTGGTATCTCTTTTTGTTTATCTACCTTTACACACAACACATTTCACTCACGAGATGTCCCTTGGATTATAGATATTGGTGCAATAGACCATATCACTACCCATGTCTCTTACTCTGTCAAACTACCAAATGGGACTGATGTCCCTGTAACTCAGACTGGAATTGTCCAGCTCACACCCTCAATCTGTCTCACAGAGGTTTTATGCATGCCCTCTTTTCATTTTAATCTCATTTTGGCCAAAAAGTTGGTTGCCACTGTCACATGTTGTCTAGTTTTTCCTCTGATTTTTGTCTTATCCAGGACCTTTTATCTTGAACAACAATTGGGAAGGGTGAAGTGAGGAATAGTCTCTACTACTTGCTAAGAACTACAGTCTCTCCTTCAACTCTAGTCACCACCATTTCACTTCCTTCCAATGCAAAGTCTGCTATTTCGGCTTCTATATTGAGTTCTGTTAGTGTCACTAACCTATAGCATTGTCGCTTAGGTCATCTTTCATTTCCTGTCATGCATTTAATTTTAGATCCTATTGTAAAGAACAATGTCACTTCTAATAACATGTCGTGTTGCATTTGTCCCTTAGTTAAATTTCATCAACTTCCTTTCTCTCATAGCACGCATAAGACTTCGAGACCCTTTGAAATGGTGCACTGTGATCTATGGGGACCTTGTTCAGTTCCTGCTTATTATGGTTCCAAATTTTTCCTCACCATAGTTGATGACTTCACTAGACGCACATGCCTCTACCTACTTAAAGCAAAATCAGAAACTTGAAAAACCTTGGAAGCCTTCTACAAATTGGTTGAGACCCAATTTGAACTTAGAATCAAAATATTAAGGAGTGACAATGGGAGTGAGTTTCTCATGACAGAATTTTTCAATAACAAAGGCATCATACATCAAACCACTTGTGTTGCCACCTCTCAACAAAATGGAATTGTTGAAAGAAAGCACCAACACTTACTTAATGTGGCTCGTGTCTTAAAACTCCAAGCTCGTCTCCCACTTGAGTACTGGAATGATTGTGTTTTGACAGCAACCTATTTAATTAATAGAACCCCTAGCCCACTCCTCAAGAACATGAACTTCTATTCAGTACCCCACCCATCTATGCTCACCTCAAAATTTTTGGTTCACTTTATTTTGCTTCTACACTTTTCCATGGTAGGAAAAAACTTGATCTTCATGGTCACATGTGCACCTTTCTTGGATACCCCTTTGGTATTAAAGGGTATAAACTTCTTGAGATTGAAACAAAAACAATATTCATCTCTCATGATGTAGTGTTCCATGAATCAGTTTTTCCCTTTCACTCTTTGTTAACTCCCCCATCAATTCCATCTCCAAATCCCAATTTTGTTTTCAATAAACCATTACCTGACTTTCTTGACTTTCCCACCTCAAACTCTCCCTCTAATCCCACTGCATTTCCAAAACCTACAACATCTTCTCTGCCCACTAATTCCTCTCATTCTTCTTCTCATACTTCTAACACCACCGACCCCATTTCTGGTTCTTCCATTAATCCACCACCTTGCAGGTCAACTAGACTAAGGAGAGCTCCTCATTACTTGCAAGACTTTAACTATGAACATGCCTCACTTCCAGCTTCAACTCACTTGTTGTCCAATGTTTCCTCTACAGCTGCTGGTAATCCTTGTTCCTTATCAAACTTTCTCTTTTACCAGAAGTTTTCACATTCCTTTAGTGTTTTTTCTACCTCTATTTCCACTGTCTCTGAGCCCCAAACATATAAGCAAGCTGTAAAACAACCTAGCTGGTGTCAAGCCATAATACTGAGCTGCAAGCCTTAGAACATAACCATACTTGGATAATCACTAACTGCCTCTTGGAAAGGATACTATTGACTACAAATATGTCTATAAGACCAAGTTCAATTCTGCTGGGTCCATTGAGAGGTTGAAAGCTAGACTTGTAGCCAAGGGATTTACAAAACAAGAAGGAATAGACTACACGGAGACATTTTCTCCAGTAGCCAAGCTTGTGACAGTAAGAGTTTTACTCTCAGTTGCAGCAATACAAGGATGGTCTCTCTATCAATTTGATGTTAACAACACATTTCTCCATGAAGATTTAGACAAAGAGATTTATATGCGCAAACCTCCCGATACAACAAAGGAGGCCCTCACCAAGTATTCAAGTTGCTTAAGAGCCTTTATGGCCTTAAGCAAACCTCAAGACAATAGTATTCCAAATTTTCCTCCTCTCCTGTTGCATTTGGTTTCCAGCAATCTCAAGCTGATTATAGTCTCTTTACCGAGCTTGATGGTACTTCATTCACTACTCTATTAGTTTATGTAGACGATATAATTGTGGCTGGAAATTGTCTCTCTTCCATTGAAGCTCTTAAATATTTCCTTAATAGTCAATTTAAGATAAAGGACCTTGGCTCTTTGAGCTATTTTCTTGGTTTGGAAGTTGCTAGATCTTCTAAAGAGATCCACTTATACCAACGTAAATATGCATTGGATATTTTGGCTGACTCGGGAACACTAGGCAGCAAGCCCCTCAAACTGCCTATTGACCAAAATTTCAAGTTAAGCAAGGCCTTTGGTGATCCTATTTCAGATCCAAGCTCTTATCGTAGACTCATTGGACATTTACTATATTTGACAATCACTAGGCCTAATTTATGCTATGTGGTCCAACTCCTAAGTCAGTTTATGGATAACACTACACACTTAGCCACTGCTCACAAGGTTCTTAAATACATTAACGCATCTCCTGGACAAGGTATTTTACTGTCCTATACATCCCAGCTACATCTCAAAGCTTATTATGACTCAGATTGGGCCTCATGCCGGATACCTGTCGTTCTATTACAGGCTATTGCATCCTTCTTGGTGACTCCCTTGTTTCTTGGAAGACAAAGAAGAAATATGTGGTGTCTCGTTCCTCAACTGAATCCGAGTATCATTCCATGGCCTCCACGTGTTCTGAACGCACTTGGCTGAGATATTTGCTCACTAATCTAAGGGTCTCACATCCACAAGCTGCAATGCTTTACTGTGACAATTAGGCGGCCCTTCACATAACTGTCAATCCAGTTTTTCATGAACAAACTAAGCATATCGAATTGGATTACCACTTAATATAAGACAAAATCCAAGAATTAAGCATCACCACAGCCCATGTTGCATCTCAATGTTAGCTAGCTGACATTTTTATAAAAGCTTTGCCTTCTTTTCTTCTCTAAATACACTTATCCAAGATAAGAATAGTGAATCTCTATTCTCCATCTTGCGGGGGCTATTACACACTGAGTATGAACATCAAGCTGCAGGTCGTCATTCATCCACAACAGCTACAAGTCATTTAGTAGAAGCCTTAAAGTCTAGAAAAGGCTTATTACTTTTTTTTCAAGTTTTACCTTGTATTCTATATTATTCCTTCCATTTATTCTTCGTAAATATTTTTGTTATTAGTGCCTTCTATTTTTGGTATAGCATTCAGTTAGTTTGTTATCAAATGTGTATATATCAGAGCCTCCTTGTATCGTGCACAGTAGTGAATACAAAATACTTTCCAGAACTTCATGCTTCACGCTCTCCCTATGCTTTCTTCTCCTTTCTATTCTCTGGAATCTTACAAGAACAAAAACATCGAGAGTAGCCATCATATTCACAACCCACAGAGAGAAGAGAAAGGGGATCGAGAAACACCATACCCATAATGCACCTGGACGAAGAACAATGATGAAGAATCGAGAAATACAAAGCGCCAGAGAAAGGTTCGGTCTTCGGGGCCTCACTCCCGAAATCTCTGGCTTCAACCCTCATAGCAACAACCTTAAAACATCCCCTCAACTCGGACAACGTCCCACCACCTTACTATAGAATGAACTTGATGTATGGAAGGCAATCAAACAAATCGACAAAATAAACATCCCAAACAAAATGAAAAACATAGGGAATAGAGTCCATACTTGATCAGCTAGGGAGGAGATCACTGTAGGGACCAAAAAATTAACAAAGCACTCGATCAGAACTCACACAAGGGCACTGGTGTAATAAAACACAGATAAACCAAAACACAACTACATAAGCATGATAGCACTCATCACACAAGGGCATAAGCATAATAAAAAAAAGTGTCAAACAAAATCATTGTTCATTCCTGTTCATCCATCGATAGGCAGAGATATATATTGAATTTCTTGCCATATTAGTAGTTTTTTTTAATGAATATACGACAACTCAACATAATGACTACTTTTTAATTTTATCTTAGCAATGACCTCTGTTAGCAATTACAATAAATCATTATGTAACTCTTTTTAAATACATTTTCAGCATAGGTGTATTTACTTTTCCCGTGTTGGTCACTTACATATAAAAGGTAGAGACTGAGCATGTACTATTTTAGTAAGTTCAGATTATTAATACCAACAAGAAAAGAAGTTCTCTCGATTTCTCTTTTCCTTTCCTCTGTTTATTCTCTTACACAGTCTTTGATTTATGGTTCTTGGACGTAATTGTAATGGTTGTCCAAGTTTTATCATGGTATCAAAGCAGAATCTTCCACGGCTGATGAATCTGTAAATTTTTTCTTCTTTCATGAAAAATTTTCTTCTATTTCGTTATGGAGACTTCATCTATATATTCTGTGTATGATGATCCTACCATTCCTTATTTTTCTTCACTATGGAGAAAATCTAGGGACAATGCTTGTCTTGCAAAAACTTACTGGAGAGAATTTTCGTTCATGGAGTCACTCGATGTCGATAGCTCTTAGAGTGAATTGTCAATAACAAAACTGTATTTGTAACAAGAGCCTTGAAAAAGCCAAATGATGATGATCCGTTGGTGAATGCTTGGATTAGTTGAAATGATATGGTACTTTCTTGGCTTACAAACTCTCTTTCTAAAAAGATAGCTTCCAATATTTTGTATATGACAATTACAGCTGATGTATGGAAATATTTGCATGAAAGTTTTTCTCAAAGTAATCGACCTAGGGTTTTTCAACTTCAAAAAGCTCTTTATGTGCATAAGTGGTTGCCAAAAAAGGTTTCCCTATGTATGCGGAAAGATGTTTTTAACTACCTTAGTGTTGATGAGAAGCTGAGGAATTTGGGGATCCTAATAGTCTCTGCTTGTAATTGTTGCAGTTCGAGGTGTGTTGAAGACTTGGAGCATATGGGTGATTTTGTGGTAAGTGTTAGGCAGAAGGTCTCGGTAGAGGTTGGTGTGCCTTTTTTAGCTCAATAGAGTTGGAAGGAAAGAGTCCAAGCATGGTTTAATAGAGGTACGGAGGTCGCAATTGGGAAATTTGATGGGTCTAGTTCCTTGCGTTGTTGTGTGGAGGCTTTGGCGTAAGCACTGTGTGGTTAGAATGGAGGGACACTCTGAAATTATCATGGACGTATGAAGATCGGTTAAACATTGGGTGAGGATACTGTCTAGCAAAATGACTAAAGCTCAGAGGCTGTCTAGCAGAATGACTAAAATATGGATGCTCGGGTACTGAGGAATTTGGAGATCCCGATTGTGGAGCAACATAAGATTAAAGTGTAGGTAGTGAGATAGTTAAAACTAGGCTTGTGCTCCGACTCCAATTGGAGTTCCAAGGAATTCCGGTAGGAGATGGACCCCGACCTCCGTCCGATCCGATTCTGACTCATTTGGGACCCCATTGGTCCAATTCCGAGCCCTAAACTAATAAAAAAAATGAATATAATACATATTACATCTTTCAAAAACTCCTATACAATTGTTCAAGACATTGATAATAGTTTAAACAATCCATTTCGAACAGGCAACAAGGAAAAACATAATGAACAGTCCATAAAAATAAAAACATCTTCCAATACATTATGGTTTGTCATTGGTGATACCTGAAATTAAAATAAAAAGTCACAATCAATAAAAAGGAAAAAAAAATTGATTCGAAAAATTGATGAACGCTAAAAATAAAATTTGATTATCATTTCTCACCAATAAAATTTAACGGGAGTTTATCAACTTAGCCACACTCCAAATCCATGATCCATCAACTACATCCCAACACCCAATGGTTATCCCCATCTCAGACTAAGACTATCAGTCATTGGCAAGTATGCTAAGGTTCACAATTATATCTATGAAATCATAAAAAGTATAAGGTTAATAGATTTATAAAGTCATAAAAAAAATTAAATAAATCAATTGAAATACTCAAATAAAGTTACCCAATTCAAACTTATAGCTCTCAGTATCAATGCCAATGGTATCTAGTCCAATAGGCGTATCACTTAACCAGTTCTGTGTGCAAACGAGGGCCTCCACAATTGACAATGACAATGAACTCCGGTAAAAATCCAATACTCGACCTCCAGTGCTAAATGCTGACTCAGAGGCAACCGTAGTGATAGGAATGACTAGCACATCTCGGGCAATACGAGAAAGGATCTGATACTTGGTGGAATTAACCTTCCACCAAGTTACTAACTGAAATACATCGTTAATTGTCTCGACCTCTTCCATAAAATACCGTTCAATCTTAGAAGTACACTGCATAATATTCCTAGTTGCAACGAGTTGTGATACTGATTCACAATATTGTAACCTCGACGTGGTGGATGTAATGAGTCATTTGAGCTACGGTCATTAAAGAGAGGTGTTGGAATCAAGTGTGAGGCGCTCACTGCAGATGAAGGCTGAACACTATTGTTGTAGTGGGAATATAAGTCATCAAGATCCCTTTTAAGAGTTGTAATAAATTGTGCAGCCTTCACTGCCCCCATTGTGGAATTTGCCCAAAATTCTATCAAGGCCAACTTATATCGGGGGTCAAGGATCACAGCCACAAAAAGTAATATATTTATTTTCTCAACATCCCCCCCAATATTTATTATATTTGGCCTGCATCCTCATACCCATACCAAATAATAGTCTGCATCAATCAATACAACCTTCTTGCAAGTGTTAGTGAAGCTCTGAGTGCTCGCTGAAGAACAAGTTTGTAGTTGTATATGCAGATCTAGATATCCGCATAGTCATATCATAAAAAACTTACAAAAATCTCACAAAGTACCACACACTAGTCTAATCGTGTGTGTCTGGCGCACCAAGCCACTTTCCTGCAGACTCCAGCAAAACATACTTAAGGCCCCCATCCTCGACCTCCATCCTCTCGAATGTTCTTTAGTACTTCTATACCACATCCAACATAATGTATGTCGAGTTACATCGAGTCGAAACATCCAAGCACAATGTCTTAGAACATGAAATCCCAAGCTGGCTTGCTATTGCCTTGAACTTGGATAGCCTTTAAGGAGAAGTCCTCACATACCGCACAATGTTGTGGACTCTGGTAATGAAATCGTCAATCTCTTTTAACCCTTCAATGACAATCAGGTTGAGGATATGAGCACAATATCGAACATGAATAAATTCGTGGTTGCGGATGACATCAGCTTTCACACTCGTATTCCTCTTGAACCATTCAATTGTAGTGTCATTGGTACTAGCATTGTCAACTGCAATACATAGAACCTTTTGAATTCCTCAATCCTTTAAACAATCATCCATCAGTGCCCCAATTGATACTCCCTTATGATCAATAATTTCTTTGAACCCAATAATTTGTTTTCTCAAATTTCACTCACTGACGATGTAGTGTGCTATGATACATATGTAGGAAACGTTCTGTATAGAAGTCCATGTGTCAGTCATAAATGACACTCTCTGGTTAGTGGTAGTGAACATCTTCTTCATCTCTGCCTTCTCTTTTGCATGCCTCTTTATACAATCTCGCATCACCGTATACCGTGATGGCAATGGAAATCGTGGCTCAATAGTCTTGACAAACTTTCGGATGCCTCTTTTCTCGACTGTGGTAAAAGACATCTCATCTTCAATTATCATCTCTGCAAGCATATCCCTCACCAATTTCTCACTGTATTGAAGGATGACCATTTTCTTAATCTATGTACCATCAATGGCCGTAGAAGTTTCGTAATTGAGCTTGGTCTGATCAGTGGTCGCCTCTCCCTTCGCTATTTTATACCGCTGGCAACCATTAAGATGGGCTATTAAGACAGAGGTGTCTTGCTTCTTTGAATGACATCCACAGAGTTGCCCACAGTGGTGGCATCTCGCCTGTAAGTTCTCACGATTATCAGGAATCTTGGTGAAATGCTCCCATGTCCAAGACCTTTTTTTAGTAGTTCGTGGCTGAGGTGGCGTTGCAGATGGAGGTGGTAGATCCCCAATACCCATCTCCTCATCCTCATTAAACTCATTTTTATCTTCTATGTCTACTGAAAGTGGGAATCAACTACTTGCACAATAAGTAGCTGCTTTAGAAGTGGGTCTAGAACTCGGTGACCTAATTGTGGCATTTGGATTCCCTGGTGACGGAATTGTAGCATTTGGATTCCCTTCCGACCTTCCACTAGGTGAAGCATCCATATCTATCAAAAATAAAATAAATTAGTTTAGAGGTTGCTGCCTTAAATGGTAATAAAATAAAATAAATACTGAAACATCCATTAAATACTGAAATTGTCTTCTCAAACTCCAAAAGATGAAAAACAAATCATCCCACTTTAATTTGCTTCAATTATCATGAATGATGAGAAAAGACATTAGACTACAATAACATACAGACATCAATTTACATACTTTAAAGGATTACCTTTAAAGTATCCCATCTTAATCCTTCCACTATAGTTTATTTTCCTCTGAGGGTTAAAGGCATTATTATATACCAAAATACAGAAAAGTACAGCAGGGTAATGATACTGAGAAGCTTTATAAGCAAAAAGTTTTAGTTAGTTTTTTTTTTAACAAAAACAAAAAAAAAATTAGTACCAAATTTTGAATGTTTTGCCTATCCTTGTAATACAGCAACATCCAAGAAAACTTCGAAAGAAATTGATAGAAAGCATACCCAGATAGCTTCTCTAAATTGGCGTGTTATGCGATCTTTTTGTGGAGCTGAAGACGAACTAGCCTTGAGCTTCACAATCTCCTCCTCAAACAACTTCTAAAAATGTGATAACTGCATTTCAAATGCCAACTGAAACATAAGCAAGCGAAAATGCAAAACAAATATTCCTATAAAAAAAAAATCATTGGAAGAGAAAAATGATGAATGAAATATAGAATTAAATCACCTCTCTCGTAGGCTGGTACCTATCTCTTACAGATTTAATTGCTGATGAAAAATGTAAACAATCTTCATGAGCAGGCAACAACTCAACAACAGTATTTTCAAGCTCCGTCACCTGCAGCAAAATCCAGTCACCATTGTTAAGTATCTAGAATACAAGGATCCATAGACTAACAATATAATAAGTCCAATTATCAAACCATACGAGAGAGAACATATCAACCAAGGCATTAAGAAATAAAGAGTGGCTTCAGTTCCAGTGGACTTAATATAAGTTTCTGAGGCCGAGATCATTTATATATCCAAACCATTCAAATTAATCTCTCTTTTTTTCAAACACAAATTCTTCGAACCTCATCAAATCAAATCAAGGAATTCTTGGTAAAAACAAGGATCCATAAGATCTAATAGGGTTTCTCAGCATTGTAAAAAAAAATGTCATAAGATTTTCAAACCACATATCATGCTCTTTATGTTGCTAAAGAATGAACTCACCCAGAGAAAGTCCAGTAGTTATCCCAAGCTTAGTCAAGTGGGGAATTTTGTAAACTGAGGTTCCAAATGCCCAAAAAAAATTGACAGACAAATTTCAACTTCTTACAACCTCTCTTTCTCTCTTATAATTCCCCCACATCCTATATTTCTACTTCCTCTGCCTTGCTTCCCGGTCGTTAATGCTTTAATTAATACTTTCCCCATATATTTATCTGATTTTTGTTTCTTTCTATGCATCTCTCTTTGTTGGATTTTGTTGCTTGGTTTCTCATCTGATTTTTATCTTGGTGTCTCTTGAAATGCGCAAAAATCAAGCTTACAAAGCTATGCAGAAAGCCAGGCTGAGCTCCAGCTCTGCTGCGCCTAAGGATATTGAAGATGGCATGGTCTCAAGTCTGTACCCTTTCATACTACCATTCCTTATTGAATCTCTCATCCTTAAATTTCGTTCTTTTCATTGTTTTTCATAGGATTGAACTAGTGCTAAAAATTTTCAAGCATCAGTTGAGTGCATCTATTTTCTTCTAGAATAACAAATGCTACAACGAAATTCAAATCCAAAAACTTAATTGTTCTTATAAAAATAAAGGTTCACTTGGAACTTCCAATGAGTGAACAGTTTTGGATAATAAGATAAGTACAACCACATCCAAATCTATACAAAAATAAATAGAAAATGATCTAATTGAATATAAAACATTATATCGACAAAAAACAAAAGAAATTCTAAATGTATAACATGTATGTTTGTTGCCTTCAGAGTTAAGAGAAAACAAAGATGCCAAAAATGTTTGAAGTACAAAAATCTACCAAGTACCAACTATGAGAATAAATAAGATAAAGAAAATACTAACCCTAAGTTCCTAACAATGATTTTGTACTGAGGAGTGAGGCGTGGCGCCGTGGGCAGTGGCACTGTAATTCTGTGAAGACGACGTCGTGGGCAGTGGCACAGTTTCAAAGGCGGCACGAAGAACAAATGAAACGGGGGAACAAAGGGAACGACGGTGAGCGGCTGAGCAAGAGAAAAAGAAATGAAGAAGAAAGGGGCAACGGGCTTATCTTCATGTAGCAAAACGACATCGTTCCTATTTCAAGGAACGCCGTCATTTAAGTTAAGGGGAAAAAAAACGTCGTTTTAAATCTGTGTTTTTAAAAAAAAGTCAGAGTTCGGAGTCGGGATCGGAACGGAGTTTGGTCGGAGTTGGAATTTTCAAAAATTTGCACACCCTTAGTTAAAACTATGGCCTGGCCGGTTGAAGTTAAATCTCGACAGAAGCAACTTCGGGAATCCAAGTCCTGCTGGTGGAGGTGGAGTTATGAGGGATGTTGGTGGAAATTTTATTTTTGAGTTTTCAAAATTCTTTGGGTCTTACTCCAATAATGAAGTAGAGCTTCAAGCGGTGGTAAAGGAATAAGGCATTGTCAATAATTGGGCTTTACTGATATTGATATAGAGTGTGATTCTTTTGTAGTAGTTTCTTGAATAATATCTAAGAACTGTACTGTGTGATATCTTTGGGACTTTTGGGATCAACTAAGGTCCTTGTTAGAGGGATTCGATTACTCTATAAAGCATTTTTATAGAGAAAGGAATAAAGTGGCTGATGCCTTGGCTCGATGTGGTGCGATGGGTGAGAATAATTTATTCACGGACTATATTCAACTTCCTCGTTTGATTAAGGGATTGTATAGATTGGATAAAATGGGTACGGCGTATTTTAGACGTAAGTTTTAAAAGTGTATGGTCCTTAAGGTTGGAATGTATTTTTTTGTTTTGAGCAATTGGTTTGTTTGTTCGGAAGGTAATCCTCTACCATAAGTGAGGGGAAATAAAGTTTATGGAGGTGCCGCCCTCCTTTAAAAAAAAAAAAGAATAGAAGAGTCTTTGTGATGAATTGCTGAGTTTTAAGCCAATACAATCATGTGGATGTACATCTATGAAGACATTGATGGAAGATCATGAGGAACAACATGTAATGCAATTTTTTATAAGACTAAATGACTCTTACTCGCGCATAAGGGGTCAGATCTTGTTAATGGAATAAGGTGTTCTCACTCATTTTACAAGAAGAAAAACAAAGAGGTCTCTCCAATGGCAACACACAACATATAAGTACTTCTACTGCTTTGGTCTCCAAAACCAGCATTGCTAATTCCAATTCAAGGGGTAGTGGAAGAACACAACAGCCTATGCGAAAGGTTGTATCTAACTTTAAATGTAGATCATTCTCTGAGATTACTCGTTGTTAGCTATGCTGTCAGCTTTAAATGTTGATCATCCTAAGGTTGCCCTTCTATTTTGTGAAAATCAAGCAACTTTACATATTGCTGCTAAGTCTGTATTTCATGAAAGGACTAAGCACATAGAAATAGACTATTATTTGGTTCAAGATAAGATTCAAGCAAGTGTGATAAAGACCTTACATGTTAATAGTGCTCATCAACTCAGTGATTTCTTTACCAAGCCTCTCGGTACTACTCAACTTAATCACATTTTGTCCAAAATGGGTGTTAATGACATTTACACTTCATCTTGAGGGAGAGTGTTAGCAATTTCAGAAGACCCTAGAAGAAGTCATAATGTAACTATTTTGAGATACATTTTCAGCACGTGCATATTTTTTTCACTCACTTGCATATCAAAGGCATGCAGAGCATGTACTATTTTAGTAAGTTTAGATTATTAATACAGAACAAGAAAAGAAATTCTCTCAATTTCACTTTCCCTTTCCTCTGCTCATTCTCTTACACAATCTTTGCTTTCTGGTTCTTGGACGTAGTAGTTGTAATGGCTGTCCAAGTTTTATCAACCTCTAGGTCCGATCGGCCATTTGACAGACTCCTTTTTCTTTTGTTCTTTTGGAATGAAAATGTGGAACAAATTGTGTAGAGTTTCTGTTGTAACTTTTAACTACACTCGCTTGAATGAAATATATTGACTGAAAAGCAAAGTCCAATTCTAATAACCATCAATGTCTGTCTTAATCTTTTTTCCATTTTTTAAGTTTAAGTCACAATTTCCATTTCATCGACATTAAGAAGTTCAATAGCATTCAGTCTTTAGTGAGTTTGCATTACTACACTCTACACTCATTTATTCAAATTTAGTTTCGTAAATATTATCCATAAAAGTTTTGGATATAAAAAATTAAATCATAACATCCAATTATGGTATTTTTTTACAATTAGCATCACCAACCTAATTTGGTCATATGGCTTTATCAATTTAAAGAAATCATCTTTACCAGCCCAAACTAATACGCACGAGCCCCAATAGAGCCCATTGTTATCTCTTTCGTGGACCTCGTTGATATAAGGCTTCCTACGTTCCAGAGGCTTTTTTATTGATTTCACATACATTTATCTTCAATTTATGGGTCTAATCGATCCGATTCGATTCTGGGAACTCATATACTGAAAATTTTAGTCCATCAATTTTTTTGAATCGGACCGATTCGGTCCATGAATATTTTTTTCATCTTTCTTTTTTTGACAAAAAAACTAATACAAAAATTAGTTAAATTGGTAAAATTAAAATTAAGTGATCTCTTTAATATTTTATATGTAGTTAATGAATATTAAATAATTTTGGATGAAAATTATATAATTAATTTATATAACTACTATATAATATAATATTATATATAATATTTAAATATATGTATATATACATCCATTCAGTCACGATCTAGTCCGATTCAAATAAATCACACCCGAAGAGCAACCAATAAAACTATTGGTCCAGACCGAACCATTCAGTCCATTCAATTTTTTCGGTCTAGACCGATAGTCTTACTCTTACATTTGAGCACAAACTCATAACCTTTTATAATTAACAACCGCACAGTCGCCTGCTTTTTATCCTGGATGATTCTTTTAAATTTTATATAATTTATAAAGTATGATATAAATAATTAAATTCACTAATTTCACATCATTATCTAATATTCAAAATAAAATTATAAAACAATTTTAAGTGTGTAATTTTTTTTTTTTTTACCATTTAGCGGTTTCTAAATAAAGCATAGATTTATTCACGACCAGAATGTGAAACCTGTAAAAAAAAAAAAAAAACGTATTATGTTAAAGCTGAAATGCTGAATGATGTTAAAATAAAATAAAATAATTCCAGTCAGACAAATTTAACGTTGTATGCTGGTCCAAGGCATCCGTTTCTAAACTTATGTTTCAAGTTTGTCTTTTTGTTTGGACCGGACTTATAACGTTTAAAATTGCAGTGGAGTAATCTACCTATATACTAGGAAGGGCGCACGTGCAGTTGAGATTAAATATTATTAAATGGTAAATGAGACAGTAAATAATAAAAAAAAAACTTTAAACAGATTTAGAAGAGATTAGAAATTTAGATAACTTAAACAAAACATAATAAAAAGTGAAAAAAAAATCGACTTTATATACAAGTCAGTGTTCAAACTAATTATAATAAAATAGTCAGAAGCAAAAGCAATATAATGGAAAATATTAAAATGTAACAAATAAATTCAATAACAAATGTAACTAATTAGATTTACATGTATTATATCTTGTTTTTATATTTTATTTCGTTTAGTGTGAATGGGTATGATTGATTTTGTGAATTTATACAAAGTTGAAGGGATTTTCTTTGGATTTGTGTTGGTTTCGTCCCTCCGTGTGTCTGTTCTTTGTTAAAAAATTTCTTTACGAATGGTTACAAATCTGAGCAGATTTCTTTCGTTGTTGTCACATAGGAATAAATTGGCTTCTGAATCCCTACAAAATCAAACAGATTTTGAATTTTTTTGCTACAAATCCGAGGATAAATCCAAGAGTAAATTTATGTAATGATATGACAATTTTTTTTCTTTAGATTTATAATTTATTTCATTTAATGTACATTGATATGATTTATTTGAAGCCATTTGTAATTTATACCATTCCCTCTCGACTCGTACTAAAGAAACATATACTTCTTTTTAATTCCCAAACATTTAAAGTCTCCACTCCCAAAAATACATATATTAATTATATTTTCATAAATTCATATATTCATTTTGTACTAAAAACGTAACAGAATTAAAGCAGGATAGTTAAAAAATAATGTAAAAAAGATCCCGTCCACTTTTATAATGTCAAAAAATAATGGAAAAAGACCCTGCGTCATGACCCACCAAGTCGACAAACCTCTACGTCAACAAGATACAAACTTGCTGAACTAGACAGTTTGCATCATATACTCAGCTGCCCTTAACTCTACGCCCACCAGCATATGATATTTTTATTAATCAACATCCATTGGAAGAAAATAGCGTAGGATGAAGGATGAAAATGAAACTTGTACCACTGTTTAAGGCTTCTCCATTGAACGTGAAACCCTGTTGTATATGACAGATTCCTCGACCTAGCAAAAATGGACCAATTCCTTCTCTTTCTTTTTTGTTGAAAGATAAAAATGCTCTAAAGAGACCAATTCATAAAGTGCAAATATGATAACGCGCATCACTTATTTTCTCAGTTATACATGATATTATTGGATACCTACAATGCCACATGCACAGTCCCCAAGAGCAAAGGGTGCACTGCCCTAACAATATCACACCTCATCCAACCATCCGCCTCCCCTATCCATCCACCACTTTGGACCACCACTGTTTGTGTGTCTGCTAATTTGGACCACTTGCTGATGGCTAGTGTTCGCAGTTCACTTCATTGCCGAAAGTTCCCCACAAAATGAAACCCAGAATTCTGAGACTGATTCCTCAACAAAAGGATCGGATAATAATAGTCACTAACAATGGCAGTAATTGTATAAATGTACCCAGAAAAAATCTTTCTAAAAAATAACTCTTAAAGTACTATCTGCCTCACCCATAAAAATTTTTGGCCACAATCCCTATTCTTAGTGACATAATCTCTATTATTACCACTTGAATCCCCACTCCTCTTGTTCCTTGAACCTCCGTAGCACCCCCTCAATGGCCACATCAAATGCATCCTTTACCGTCTCCAACCCCTCCTGAGGTCTTGCATACACTATTTTCGGTATATAATCGATCACTTTCTCTCTCATTTTCCTCACCTCCTCCCTGCTATACCTCTCCAGCACTTCCTTCACAGACGTTCCGTTTTTTACGGCGTTTCGGTCTATGAAGACCGAGTAACTATCCGGTTCGCCCGGTAAAAACCACTCGTACTGATAATAGGCGGTTCGCTTCCAAAAGAAAACAGGGATCGACCCGGCAACCATGCAGTCGAATAGCGATCTGCGGGTGAAGCTGTCACCCCTGGGCTGTAGACAGAAGTCGGAGCTCAAGAACGTTTCCAGGATAGCCGATGTACCGTTGGAGCAGCGAGATCCCGCGCAGTCCACGATCGTACACGCGTCCGTTCCGTTGCACTGCCTGAGCAATATCCCCCTGAAGTCGTTCCTGACGGCGCCACGAGTCGCCCCGGCGAAAGAGAATAGGCTTGTGCGGTTACAGTCGCGGACGAAGCGCTGCCATGCTGTAACGTCGGAGTCTGACCTGGGGTGGAATCCCGTGGGGTAAGGCACACCGACGTCAAAGTAGTCCCATGGGTTCCGCTCGATCAGGAGGCGCGTGATATTCCGCATCCCGCGCATGTAGATACAGCTAGAACCCCAGTCCTCGTCTTTCGACCGCCGGAAGTCCCACGAGATGCGCCCCATGGTGAGGAAGTGATCCCAGCCATTGGATCTCTTGTAGTAGGGTTTGTCCTGAACCCACTTCAAAATCATCTCGCAGTGGCGATCGCGTTCCTTGGCGCTCGAATTCGACCAAAGATACTTACCCACCGCCAGTCCAGCGTAGAACGGTATGTAGAACGCCGTAGCATTTTCCGGCTCTAGGACCCGACACTTGTGCTTCAAGACCCGATTGTGGAAAATGATCTCTGACACGAACTGGTCCGTCCAGTACCACGCCGAAGCCAATTGTTTCGGCACGACCCCGACAAGCCCGGTGGCACTCCGGCCGAAGCCATCATTGGCCAGCGCTTCGCAGCGAGAGCTCCACGGGTTCAAGTCATCACAATTGGCTAGAATCTCAGAGTTGAATGTTACGGGGAGATCGTACACGAATATCCGACCCGATCCACATTGATCTCGATTCGGGTCCGCGGATAAGGAATTCTGGACGTATTCGCTGGGGCGAGGGTGGGAGAGGGAGATAGGAAGAGAGCGGAGGGTGAAGAAAAGGAGTACCTGGATGGAGAGGATGGTGAGGAGGAGCCAAATGCGAGAATGGGCATGGTGGATAGGAAGAAAAGCCGAGTTGAGCTTGTTGGCCGGTAAGTTCTTGCGGTCTAATAACTCGGGGGTTTTGGATTTCTTGATAGTTTCGAAGGGAGCGTGACCGGAAATGGGAAGCATCAGAGAAAGAGTATGGAGCCTGGAGGGTCTTTGACTCTTTTCCGGCGACGATGGGTGTCGGTGAATAGTGAGGATTTCTTTGAGGTGCGAGGTGGTGGAAGGGGTTGGAGTTTGGGGGATATTGGACCATTGGAGGATCTTAGAGGCTGAAGAAGAAGGTGTAGAGAGGGAAAAGGACACATGTGCGTTCGCGGTGGGATTAAGGGCTGGCTACTGGCTTAGGGCAACCGACAGAGAACATAAGCTATATTTGTCAACCGACACGTGGGGGTTTTCGTTTAGAATAATGATATTCACACAGACAAAAAAAATTCAATTTACAGTTCCTAAGTTGGGAATGCATGAGCAGGTATTTTATTAAAAGAAAAAAAATATTTTAGTAATTTTATAAAAATTTAAAAATAAAATTATTTATATATATTATAGTCTCTAAATAAAAATTATACGTAACATTGTTTAAAAAAAAAAAATACGTGTATTTATCAATTTTTGTTTTTTACGTACTCTTGCGCTAATTTAGGTATGCTTGGAAGTCTGCGCGTAAAGCTCATGCTATTTTTTATTTGAAAAATTCTAGGCGTAATTATTTTTGTGTATTTTATATTTTATTAATGTGATTAATTAGATCAATTAAAAAAATTAATTTAACTAATCATATCAATAAAATGTATAAAAAATACGTAAAAATGATTATACGTAACATTACTTTTTTTATTATAATCTTTTCATTAACCATATCAATTAATTGGCGCTGGTAAATAATATTTTTCTTGTATAAATATTTTACTAAGATAGTTTTTTGAGTCTTAATTAAGGGTGTGCATCTGGACCTGATTTTTTCCCGGTCAGATCTAGAAATCCGGAATCCGGATGAATCCAAGTGGTTTAGGAAAACCCAGATCTGGTTACGGCTCCGGTTTTATAACTCGGTTATCCGTAACTGGATTATACACCCGTTTTTTTTTTTTAAAGTGCTATATATATTTTTTTAAAGTTATAAAATTTTTTTAAAAATAAAATATTACAAAATCAGAATTGAATCCGGTTATAACCCCGGATCTGGCTTTTATCCTAAAATAGAAACAAACAATCCGGATATCCGGATTGAGTCCGGATTCAATCTGGGAGAATAACTGCCCGAATTTAAAAATCTGGATCTGGATCCGGTTTTGGCTGGATATCCGGATCCATATTTGGATGCACACCCCTAGTCTTAATGCTGTTTCTTAATTAAATTCATATGTCCAAATATGAAAATCTAGAAATGTTATAACGTATTTTTATCATTTTGAATCAAATAAGTTGATAGAACACATTTAAAATACGATTTACTTATATAGTTAATTTTTGAAATAATTAAAATGCATCGTACTAATATGTATGACTTGGGGAAAAATTTTAAACATAGGTTCACATATCACACACTGTATTTTTTTTATTTTTTTATTAAATATTTAGTATATAGATAATGAGTAACAGAATTCAATTAGTTTAAAAAGAATCAACTCAATACAAATTTTAAAAAATTAAAAAAAAATTTGTGCTGTCTGATATATGAGTTTATGTGTTGCAAAACTCATGACTTGCAATAATAAATCAATATAAAGATATTCATAATCTTCTGTCGTTTTGAGTGCGTTAATGTTGAGTGAGATAATCAATAGTTCATATGTTTTACGAAAATATAATTTTAAATTTTTACTTAAATTTTAAAGATTAAAAATATATATATACATTAAATAAATCAACCGCACTCTCCCATGGTCTAACCTAAATATTTTGGGTAGCAATAAGGATATTAGTAACCTTGATCACTTTTTTTTTTTTTGTGTATTTTAAAGTTTTTAATTTAGGTACGGTTTAGATAGTGAAATGAGATGAGATGATTTTAGATAAAAGTTACAAATTAAATAAAATATTTTTATAATATTATTTTTTAATATTATTATTATTTTAAAATTTGAAAAAGTTGAATTATTTATTATATTTTATATATGAATTTAAAAAAGTTACAATGATAAGATGAAATAAGATTAAACATGTTTGGGTAGTGGAGTACTACTATTTATTATTTTATTATTACTTTTAGCTTATTTTTCATTATTATTTATTACTAGAGGTGAAAACGGTCCAGTCCAACATCCCTAGGGATCGAACTAGACCAGTAGCTATTGGTCTGGTTTGGTCCATTCAGTCCAATCTTTAAAAAAAAATTTCAATTAATAAAAAAATTTATTTAAAATACTCAATTAAAATTAAGTGACTTATTAAATAAAAATTACATAATAAATTGTACAATTATTAATATATAGTAGTACCATATATTATAGTTATACATTAAAAAATATAATAATACCTTGATCTAAATATATATAGTTATAAACTTAATACCAATACTATAACTAATAACTATACTAGTAGTATTACTAATATGCTATATATTAGTAATAACTTGGTAATACTATATTAAATAATACTCTATGTAGTTATAATCATTTAATATTAACATAATTAATTATACTAATACTATTATAAATCTATACATATATTATAATTTATACTATAACTCTTATAATATGTTAATATATTAATATATACTAGTATTATATATTATTATAGTTATACATTAAAGAATATAATACTTATGTAATATTGTGATATATTAATAACTAATTATATACAATTATTTATATAAATGATATATAAAAATAATAAAATATATTTTTATTTTCCTTCGGTCCGGTCCGGGATGAAAAAACCCTAGACCGGGACCAGACCGAATGAATTCGATCTTATAAAAATTGAATTGGATTGGACCCAAGTTTTTCCGGTATGAACCAGTCGAATCTCACCCATATTTACCACTATTTAATATTTTATTATTATATTTCTCTATTATTAACAGAATATTTAAAATCACCTTACAATTATTATCTCATGAATAAGATGAGATGAAAATTTTGTTAATAGTAATAAAATAATTTGTGAATAACAGTGAGATAGTTTGAGTTGAATATTTTTTAAATTTTGATAAAAAATATTATAAAGTTAAAATATAATATATTATAAAATATAGTCTTATAATATTATTTTTGTTTCAAAATTTAAAAGAGTAGGAATTATTTTTTATTTTAATTTAAAAATTTGAAAAAGTTGTAATAATTAATTTAAAAATGTTATATTTAAATTATATTTAAAAATAAGATACGATAAAATAAATTAAAAAAATAAAAATTTTATATCCCGTCCTATACCTCAAACCTGGCAATAGTTTCCAACCTTTTTACAATAATCTCGAACAGAGAATATAAAGATCACGGCTGTTTGCTGGCACTTGATGATTGGCCCGATCTCATTAAACAAACAGGTCAAAGTGTGTCCGTGGCGATGACTACAACACGTGGCGTAAAATGGAGGCCAAGAAGGGAAGTGATACTCTTTAGCGATGAATTGCGTAAATATTGTGTATTTTTTTTATAAAAATATAAATAAAAGATTTATATAAAACAAATCATTTTTAATAATAAATATTAATTTTTTAAAAATATTTATACAATCTTATAACTATATTTAAGACAGTCTGACAACTGCCTATAGACATCGGTACATTGCTCATAGTCGTGGCGATGGGTGGAAACGAAGCCGGCATCAAGACGACGACGAAGTCCTTCGGGTGTGCCGACGTAATCGAAGTTGATGAAGTATTGTTAAATAACTTAAATTAAGCGCCGCTACTTTTAAATTAATTAATTAATCATAAAGCCTACCAACCACCGTGAACTTTCTTGGGGTATGGGTTTGGTCAATATTTTTGGAGGCTGCCGACAAATTGCTTTTTGTAGTTTTGTGTGAGATGTGTGGTTGAACATCTTGCATGAGACTTGGGCCTCTCTGTTGTTTCAATTCTTAAGCTAATTGGTTTATATGTGTGACACGTGGTTATTGACACCATGCATGTTCTTGATGTGGCCCGTGGGATCCTCTCTCTCTTTTTATTTTTATTTTTCTTGAAAGTAAATAATGTATGTACGGTGATTCAATTCCATTACTTAAAAAGAGTTTTGTACACACTATATATATTATATTTATTTTATTTTATTCCTCTTAAATTAATCAAATTATTTTAATTTTCATTCGTACATCACATATTTAATAAAGAAATAAATTAAAAAATTATATATAATATATAGTGTGAAAATGATGAGTATGATATTTCTTTATAAAAACGTCATTTTAAGATTATTGGAAGTTTATCTGACCGTTAATTTTGATATTCCATAAAATTAGTCAAAATGTGTGCAAACTAATCCGAACACCTACAAATATAAATTTCTTTATAGAAACTTCCTTAGATATAGTATTTATCTCATCGTTGGGAAAAAGATAGATCTATAGATTATGTATATTAATTATATATATATATATATATATATATATTTTGTTTTTTTTTATCAATTGTGAATATTTATTTTTTTAGTATTGTGTTTGTTTTTTTTTTAATTTTATTTTAAATCACAAAAAAATGCTTTAGAAATATAAAAGAAAAGAAAAAATATTTTAACACCGTCGATGCAAAAGCTCGATAACTTTTGTCTTGTCGGTGGTAGACGTAGCAATGTCCTCAACGTTTAGACACTCCTTTCACATTTTTCTAGTTCAGTCGGCCCAAATTTGTGGGTGGGGGCTTCAATTAAACTTAAATTACACTAATTATTTAAACTTCACAACCATCTAAACAAGTTCATCTAAATAAGTTGATTTTAGAGAAGTGTTATAATTATAAAGAAATTTTATAAAATTTAAATTTATAATTAATAGAATATGATGTGGTGTGTTAGATTTATTTTATAATAAATATAATTTTATAATCTAACATACCGCACTCTATTACATTAATTTATAAATTTACTTTTATATAATTTATTTATAGCTAAACTTTCTCTCTTAGTATTAATGTCTTCAATTCAAACCTACAAATATGAGTTCAACTGCATTAACAATTTAGTCAAGTTCCTTGATTTAGGTCTATCGTTAAAAAATAAATCACCCTCATTTTATGTCAAAACATAGGACATGGAAATTGAGTTTTTTCTTTAATTCAAATTGATTCGAGAATATTAAATATTTTTGTGAATATTATATTATTATGGCCTCATCATGCATATTTATCAATATTTTCTTAAATTTTTAAAAAATATTTAGATTAAAATTGTAGAAAATAGCTTGATTTAGTTGTTATTATTATTATTATTATTATTGCTTGTTTTGTCTTGCCTTTGTAAACGTAATAGTTATGGGAATGAATAATGGTAGTCTTGTCATTATTTTATTAATCTTTTACTCTTTTTTTAGTTTTTTAATTTAACAATTTTTATTTAATGATTAAGAAAGTGATTATCAGTAAAATTATATATTTTTAAAAATATTTTTTAATATTTAAAAATATTAAAAAAATATTTAAAAAAAAAATATTTAAAAAAATTATTAATAATAAAATGGTGGTGAAAGAGTATTCGTAGATTAATGCATTTAGATTTGCGTGCTTGTGAAAGTGTGTGCGAAGATAACACTTGTCAATGCAACATCGCGTTAGCTAGTTCCTGACGTGAATGCATCTCTCATCTACGTGTACGAAGTGAGAAGACTGCTTTGTGGGTCTGCGCTAGATTTTCGCCGCAATAAGTGTTTTCCAGTTCCACGTTCCGGTGCTAAATCAGGTTTTAGTGGAGCCACGATCCATGCATCTGACTGTCAACACGTAAACTGTTAAATATTGACATAAAAATCATTAACCTTATTATTATTATTAATTATTATGGTTGGTAGCCTCATCGAATCTCAGTTGATTGTGGTTTGCGCGCGGCACCACAACCTTCTTACGCGTATGCTTCTAACACGTGCCTTGTTTTGCTTATTGTCTGTCACGAATTAATGTAGTATGATCTGGAATGTGACAACTCGTGTGTCTAACGTTGGTCATTTTATTTACACATCTGTATAGAATATAAATAAATAAAATTCTATTTAATTAGAAGCATAGAAGGTGTGTCCTCTAAATAAACTCAGATTTAATTATTTTAAACAAGGTAGAAGGTTCCAACAAGCATAGACTTTTTCGGCATAATACTTTTCAAGAAGCAAAACTTGGAATTCGTCCTACTTGAATCTTGAATGCAGTTTTCAAACCAAGAAAAATACAGGTTTATTTTACGTAAGTCCAGCTATCTGGTTTTGGAATTATGGGTGGTGGGGTCTAAGCAAATTGTCGACTTCTGCTAGCCAGGGATGATAAGACATGTTTCCCCCTTCAATTGTTTCATTTCATCACCTTTTCTTTCCCAACTTTTTTAACTGGAACACTGGACATTAGCTTTGACACTTTTCTTTAGGAGCTAAGTTATTTGCTTTAATCATTAGGGTGTTCTTTTTCCTCTTTTGGCATCTAATGGTCATTAAATCTTCTTATTTTAATAAGCACTTTTGATTCTTTAGCAGAGGATTGAGTGATGGCATAGTACTGGGTCTTTAAAATTATACACATCAAACTAGAACACATTATGATAATTTAGATCGTGCCACTTAGAATATGTATTGTTTTAAATTGTGTTTGAATAATGAGATGATCTCATATATTCTGTAAATAGTTATGAAAAAGTAATAAAAAAATAATAAATAGTAATACAAAATAATAAAATGAAAGTAAAAAATAATGATAAGATAATAAATCCAAACTGGCCCTTAATGCTAAAAGCGAGGATAATGGAAAGCAAGAGATAAGAAGAGAGGTGCAGAAAAGGAAAATATTATCTGATCCAGTATATACATCTCGCTTTGGATTGGAATCTCATTACCATCATGATTGTGACATGGTTCCAATTTTTATTTTCATTTTGTTGATCTCAAGGGTACACAAACTAAAATAGACTAAGGATGAACCTTTTGTAATTCATGTTGCAAAATGAAAAAAATATAACTGATGGCATGCGGATGAAATACCACTCTAATAAATAGGAGGTGAGAGAATAATAGGCCTCATTATTTTCTTTTGAGAAAATTTATTATAAGGGCCCGTCCGTTAAACTCACACCGCGAACCTTATGTAGCGAACCCAGTCAGTTAAGCATCACCGGTCATCAAGAAATGGTTGCGGTCAGTCGTGTTCTTTGCTGTCATAAAATAATGATATAAATGCGAAAACAACTTGTTGCAGTAGCTCAGAATAAAAGAATCAAAAGCTATAAAATTTCTCTTGTTTTCAACGGTTTCTTAACTACGGCCGGAAAACGAAAACAAAGAGCAAAGAAAATAAAAATGACCCAAAAAAAAAACCCAACACAGAGAGAAGCTAATATTTCCAATTTGAATCATATCCATAGATATGTGTATGAGATCAAGTGGGAGAAGCTCGACGAACATGTTGGGGAGGGAGGCAGGGAGGGAGACTGAATGCCCAAGCTTAAGTTTCAGGTTTTCTCCGGCTTCCTCTACCACTCCCATGGCGTTCCAGGTGGTTACAACTACCCAATCTTCCGACTCTGTGACTCTATTTCTTCTTCTACTATATATGCTATTCCTCTATTTGCTACGAGGAAAAAAAAAAAATTAAAACCATACCGACCGATTCACGTAAGCGGCGTGCAGTGTAGAAGCTTTAGAATAACAGTGTTCATTTTCTTTGTGAGACTGAATAAATGGGTCTCAAGTTGATCACAGGATAATTAAGCTCAATTAGCAAAACATACGTGTGAAGGAAGCACAAACATATCCTACATATTCGGCACGTTTGCAAATCACGCACTTGATGCACAAACATATTAATTAACCTCAAATCAAATCAGAAACCAATCAAAACCAACCTTTCAAGGGGTTATGTCACCCATACTGGACATGGTCATTCCATGCCAACAGCCAACTCAGCTCAGATAGGC
Source organism: Carya cathayensis (assembly GCA_011037825.1). Taxonomy (NCBI): domain Eukaryota; kingdom Viridiplantae; phylum Streptophyta; class Magnoliopsida; order Fagales; family Juglandaceae; genus Carya; species Carya cathayensis. The sequence continues at coordinate 645,754 of QGSO01000221.1, read as the reverse complement.
GTAATGTCATCCCTGATCGTATTTTAGACGTATAGCAGCAGGGGGCTACATGCAAATATTAAAAAGAATCCTATAAGATCGCTCCAGATGCACTCTAGAAACTTTTACTCCGATGCGTTGTGATATAACATCTGTATACTCTTAAGAACATCACAAATTGAAAATTCAAAGGCAAATATGAAATAGCATTCATCAAGTACTTCAAACCATTCAAATGAATTTACATGGACAATTATTAAAGTTAATGTACCTTAAAAGCAATGTTGCAAATATAACACAAAGGCCCTTGATACGGCTCACTTTAACAACTTTATGAACTGGGGAATCCATAAATTACATTTTTCATTCACACAAGAGATCAATGGATCCCACCTCCATACATGGTGGGGATAAAAAGAGTTTAGAACTTGGTAATGCGAAAGCCCCCTCATTAAACTTTCTGGTTCAGTCTCTCGTCTCTCACCTTCTTTGATTGATAAGCACACCGATAGCTTGACATGGTTTTGGACTAATAGCACAGATTTCGCATGTTTAATGCCTAATGGCAAAGATGAGAGCGGCTGTAATCTTGGTATTCAAATTCTATATACTCGTGTTCATACGTAATCCAATGTTATTTGGCTAATTAGTCAAGACACACATATATTGATATTTTCTTTCTGGACACAATTTTAAAACATGACAACATTGTTTAGGCAGGAAACTGAAGAACTCAATAAAATCCATTGTACGGAAAATGCTATTCGCCAAATGAACATCTAGAATCTTCAGCTCCAGAGCAACAAATGAGATGAAGTACCAAGAAAATAGTACTCTAATTACTGTTACTGTTTCTTCAAGAGCAACGGTCCAACGTTGTCCCCAGTAGCTTTGTTGTGCTTAACATGGCTTCCATCACACAAAGGGAAAGTACCGGATCTCCAACACCTGCAAGGGGAAAAAAAAAAAACAAAAAACAAAAACAAAAGCTCAGAGTTTTGATGCTTTGGCAACTGGAAGAGCATGATATCAGACAAATTCTAAAAAGAATACAGCTACATGTTATTCACTTCATGGAACCTTTTATCTAGCTGTCTATTTCAGCCATTTGTGGTCTGTGGTGTACCATATATATTTTTTTTGATCGGTAAACAAATTTTTATTGATTAAAAGAAGGCAAAAGCCCAAGTATACGGGACATATTAAAGAGCAGCGCCTAGGCTTGCTAATTTAGAGATACAAGGAAATCATGAAAAGACATGCCATGGAAATCAATCTGTGGTGTACCATATTTAAGACTTGAACTTCCTACTAAAGATGTTACAGAGTCAAATGGTCACATCCGTAACTGGGTTAGGCAGTCAAAGGAGTGAAGAAATTGATCCAAACGGCTGATGGATTTCTGAGAGAGGAATCCGCGTGTCTTGAGAGCGGAAAACATTATTGTGATGGATCTAGAGCTTACTTGAGAGAGGAAAACATAATGGCAATACTTTTTTATGAGCTATGAATTATTCAAAAGAAGAAGAAAGAGAGGAAAAACCTAAGCTTTTATGGAGTGTATGAAAAGTTTCAGAATTAGAACCTTGAGTTCAAAATATCAACCCCACATTGCTCATCTCCGATGGATTTCGTATTCTTCTCACTTTTGGAGTTAATTTGGTGTCTCCGTAGATTACAGCTGAGTTATTGTGGTGCTGGAAAATGTGGTTTGATTCCCAAGGAAGTGGTTGATTATGAATGCTACACTGATTTGGGGAACAAAAGAGCTAGGGCATCGACATAAGACTATAAGATTACTCATTTGAACGGTTCCAAGCTCATATTGGATGTGTAGTTTGTTTTTTTTTTTAAATTATTACGCATTTTAAACTTTTGAGTTCCTTGAAGTTTTCAAAGTTATCTATAAACGGACAAATTCTCCTCACATTTCCAGACTTTTTTTTATTGGCTCTGGGTGTCCAAAAACAGCGTCCCAACTAATCCCGAGAGTGTACAAGCCCTTAGCAATGAGTTTCTCGCAAGTGCATCTTGGGTAATTCAAAGAGAAAATCCCTGAGTCTGCCCCTACAGATTGTTTGCACCCAAGGAGATTTGAACCTTAGACCTACGGGAGCATACCCCCAAGTCCAAGGCATTTACCACTTGAGCCAACCCCTAGGGGTTAGCTCACATTTCTAGACATTGTATCAGTTATCCTGTTCTGAAAGAAAAATCAGCCACTTCTAGCATTATATTATAGTTTGGTCACTCTACTTCAGAATTAGCTAAAAAAAAAAATTTATTCTGACAAATATATCTACTAAGAAAATTAGCTAAGAAATTATCCTTAGCTAAAAACAATAATAAGTAAAGTATACCTAAACACGTACAAGTATTTTCATAGCTAAGAAAATATATCTTCAACAACAATTACAAGAGCAGCGGAAACAATAAGTTGGATATATGTAATTGATTTGGATGGAACTTGTTTATGTTCATGTGTGTGTGTTTGTGGACTAAGAAATTTGTGCGTGAAAAAGTTATTCCTGATAATATGAAAATTGGAAGACGCCTATCAACCCCAGTGCCTCACCAAACGTCATGTTGCCAAAAGTATAGGGTTCTTGACATTTAAAATCTAACTTCAAATAAAAAGCACATAAATGATTAAATATATAGCCCAATAAATCAATATGTAGCAGAACACTTCTAAACTATTATCCCCTTAGCAATTTTCCCTTTCAGTAAACCTAGCAAACCGATCTTACGCAACAATCAGTTGATGGGCAAGGAAATGAAGAACCGTGTGAAATGAGGGGGTTATTACCTGCAATAAGCAGTGACAGGCTTGGAGAGCTCAGTGACAACGACAGCATCCACCACTTTGTCTTCGCTCTTCCTTATCTCCGGGTTAATACCCTGACCCTCCGCTCTCACCACCAACACACGACTCGACCTGGCTCTACCCACATGACCAAAAGATAAAGACTTGGAGTGGGCTCCAACGGTGGTTCCTCCTCTGCTTCGCTTGACGCCCTCAGCGGGTGACTTGCTGTAAGTAAACCCGGCACCTACCAAGCTTAGAATCGACGCCATTGAAATGGGTCTCTGGAACTTTTTTGGTCTGAATCAATGAATCGCTGGCTCTGTGAGGGTAGGTGAATTATATTTTGGAATTGAAAGATGGGTGGGTGACGAACTTGTGGAGGCCACGCCCTTTCGAGAGGGACGTGGGGGATCTGGAGCGAGGCTGTGTAGGACACGTGCACGAAAATCTTATTATTTTTTTAGTCACCACGAAAATCTTATCTAGGCGCCTTTCAAAGGACCAAGGACTTGGGCATCAGGACGGCCTTTCAAAATCAATTATATGTTTGTTCAAGAAAAACAAAAAACAAAATATGATAGGATCCCGTTGTCCCGACACTGGGTGCCGACACCGCGACATGGATCCCGACGGCCGACAGTATTTTTTCTTTTTATTTAGTGATTAATGAATTATTTTTTAATGAATGTAAATTCTTTAAAATATTTAAAATGATTAAAAAAATACATTAAATGAAAAAATGGCGAAAAATACACATGTCGGAGAATTCTTCTTTAGCCGCAGTGAACTAATGGCTTATAAAGAATACAATTTTGAGTAATGTTATGTATAGTTACTTTTACATTTCATTGATATAATTAGTTAGATTAATTTTTTGTACATTTCATTGATATAATTAGTTAGATTAATTTTTTTAATACACAATTAATCATTTTTTAATACACCCAACCATATCATTGAAGTGTACAAATGAATACGTAAAAATAATTACATATAAATTTTTGTAAAATTTTAAGCTTTATTTAAAAGAAAAAAAAAAGGTAGGGGTTCAAGGAAAAATCGGTTGGATTGGATCAGTTTTAAATCGGTATGGTACGGACTTTTATATTTTAAAATTTTGTTTAAACTAAACCAAATTGATATGTATATTTTTAATTTTTATATTATATAGAAATTTTATATTATTATATATTATATGTTAAATTTTTAATTAATAGATATGATATTCTAATCTTATTATTTAAGTCTATTAATCTTAGAATATAAAATTAATATACTGATATAATTAGACACCAATTATACTATTTTAATCTTATCATTCAAGTTTATTAATCTCACTTTTCTTTTTCTTAGTTGTTTAAAAAATGTTCAAGAAAAAATCAGAATGGACTAACTAACGGTATAATCCAGCGATCGCCTATTGGTGACATAGCAGTATCACGTAGCACTGCCATATTAAACATTCCATCTAAACGATAAACTCATATGACAGAATAGTATTTTTTGTTTAAGAAAGAACACTCACATCGGTTAAAATTTAGAACTCAATTTAAATGTCACTCATAAATTTAGATACGTGCTATGATTAAATTAAGTATGAAATAGAAAGAAAAAGGTTACTATAGTGTCCAGTTATACCACTCGCTTTATTCTTATTGACTTGTCATTACTATAACTTATTACAAACTTAAAAATATAATCATAAAAATGATAGATGAAATTTAAAATTTTAATTTTTATGTTTTTGTATTTCCGGATGTAATTTTATTTAAGTATATTTTGTATTTTTTATAATAAGCTAAGGCCTAATGGTGCACGGGGATAACTTGAGACCGCGTTTGAATTGAATTGAGTTGAGTTTTTTATGAATAGTAGCAAGTTGAGTATGTGAAATGAGTTATATGAGATTAATATAAAATGAGTTTAGATGTTAAGATGAGTTTAATATTATTTATAAAAAATTAAAAAATATTGTAGATCCCATATATAAATATGTGTTTGGTTGAAAAGGGTTATGAGTCTAATGTATAAAGAATTTTTGAGTTGAAATGAATTTAATAATTTATGAGTTAGATGTTTAAATATTAAACTCAAATTAAAATTAAATTGATTCTTAAAACAACGAGATACGACAAACTGAGTTATGTAACGTTAATTTCGGTACTGACATGAACATCCCATGTGCCAGAGACCCAGATGCCACGTCAATTCCGAAAAACAGAATACCACAATTAATTTTTATTTTTAAAATTTTAAAGAACAAAACAAATGATGGATTTAGATTTCTTTTAATTTCAGAAATCATTTCAATTTATATCATATAATTATCAATTTTTTTACATTTTAAAATAAAATAAAATAAAAAATTTAATATTTTTAAATATCAAAATAAAAATAATATTTTAAAAATATTTTATTTAATTTTTCAATTTTCATTTTAGCTTAACTCACTATTCAAACTTTTCCTTTATTTTTTTTTAAAAGTAAGTTTTTTTTCTTAAAAAATATTGACCTTACATCTAAAAATTAACCTATTAATGCCTAGTGGGATTATCATGCTGGCCTCTATTTTTTAACTTCTATCTAATAAAGTTGTAATCCTAATTCCTAACATTTATGGGCATGAATTGGAAATGAGCTTAAAGAAGTCCCATTTAAAAAAAAAAAAAAAAAAAGATAATAATAGGCTTACTATCTCTTAATATTTATTTATTATTCTTTTTATTTTTTATTTTTTACTTAATGGTTAAGAAAGTGACTATTAGTAAAATTGTATAATTTTTTAATTTTTTTAATGTTTAATAATGTTAACAAAATATTAAAAAGAAAATAATAAAAATTTCACATACACTATAGAGTAGTAAATGAGTAGTAGGAATGTAGTAAGCTTATCATTTGATTTTATAGATGATGTGAGATGAGATGAGAAATATGTAAATAGTAATGCTGATGTGTTTCACGGCCTGAGCAACCCCACAGTAGCCCAAGCTTTCAGCACTTGCAAGAAGGAAGAAGAGTGGGCTTCGATGGAGTCTAAGAACCCTTCGATGCTAAAGTTAGTTGAAACTCTGGTGATGGAGAAAGCTTATAGAATGAATAAAGAGAATAAGAATAAGATATTTCCCTGTGGGTGGGATCGATGTATTTATACCTGGCCTTGATTCAGCTGCCGAGGGGAATCGTGGGATGTGAGGTCGTGCCTAGGTCAGAGCTGCCACCTCCCTGCTGCTGTGGCGAAGTATCAGGCTGAGGTCATGCCGTCCTATGGGGTCTCAGGCTGCGCGCCATTGCGTGTTCAAGTCTCCTGACATGCATTAAATGTGGCATGTCCTTGGCCCGAAGCATCCACAACGCGGCATGCGTAGCAGCCGATGCTCTGCGGCAATTACCTATCGTATACCCTTTTGGGCTTTCGGACCAAGCCAGGCCCAAGGCTCGAGTCCTTTAGGCTGTGAGGTGCATCACAGGCCCACAAGGCCTCCGCCTCGGGCTACCGAGTCCTGCCCTGCTTCCCATTCGATGGGCCTAGGGCCTTCCTGCTTCCTATGGTCTGCAACCGTTGAGCATGGAGCCCTTTTCACCTCACAAGTAATAATATAGTTTGTGAATAGTAATGAAATAGATTGAATTAAGATATTTTATGTGATTTTGAGAAATGAAATAGAAAAAAGTTAAATAAAAAAATTATAAAATTAAAGTATTATTATAATATAATTTTTGTTTTGAGAATTAAAAAAATTTAATTATTTTTTGTATTTTGTTTGAAAGTTCGAGAAAGTTATAATGATTAAATGAAAAATTTGAAAATTTAAAAATGAAAAATGTTTGTGTTTTAATAAAATTTAGATGTTAAGATAAAATGAGATGGTCAATGAAACCAAACCAGGCATTTAATTTATTCTAATCATTACTTTTAAACTAGGCCTTTAGATCGTCTGAGATGTTAAGATTAGGCCTAGTTTTGTTTCACAAACACTTCAAATCATCTCTTTTAATCTCATATTATCTCAATATTCAAACACCAATATTTTTTTAATTTATCGTTTTTTTATCTATTCATTACTTAATTATTATAACTTTCTCAAGCATTCAAACAAAATACAAAAAATAATTCATTTTTTCAAATCTCAAAATATAAATAATATTAAAAAATTATATTCTGCCCTATTTTAACTTTACAATTGTTTATTCAAATTTCTCTCTCTCATTTTTCAAAATTCTATAAAAATCTTAATTCAAACTATTTTATTACTATTTACAAATTTATCTTCTCATGTGCGTAACTAAACGAGACCTAAATGTCTTTGATCTTGCGAATAATAGAATGCAACGAAACGACCAAATATCTTAAAATGCACAAGTGTAGAATTTATAATTATTTTCGCACATTTAATATAATTTAATTTGAAAGATAAATTTTAAAATTAAGATCTTATAAATCAAATTATACTATGTAGATGATGTGTGGTGAAAATTATTCAAATAACACTACTTAAATAAATAAGAGGGATATATGAAATAAAATTTATTATTATTTTTAAAAATATTTAAATAATATTAAATAGTGAATAATTTATCACGTTAATTCAATTCATATAAATTTTATAATAATGATTTGTACAAGTTTCAAATATACGAATTTCCCGCATATTCTTTGTTAAAAAAAAAAAAACTCATGATAAAAAGGTATACAAAAATCATTTTATTTTGGTGAGGTTTTAGGCACTCGTAATTAACATATTTGATCACTTTCACTTTAGTTATCGCACGCAAAAGACCAACGAACTATTTTGACACGTAAGATCCGATCCCGCCCCTGGACAGTTACAATCCCCAATTACAAACAAACTTGAAAAATAAGCAAAGCCAATCCTTCAATATTACTCTATCAGCTTCTTTTCAAATTCTTTCTTCCCTTGTATTGGATTGAATTCCTTCCCGGAGCTCTCTTCCCCTCTTCCTCAATAAGCCTCAACATTACTCTTTCAGCTTCTCTCCAAATCCTGGCTTGCCTTGAATTGATTTGAATTCCAGCTCTCTTCTCCTCTTCCTCAATAAGTTATTTGTGTTTTTCTTTATTGGTTATGGCGATTTTCAATGCAAAGAAGCGAGGAATTCTTGGATTCTGGGGCTGCATTTTGGTGATTATGATTTACTCCATGAATTGCTATTCCGCGAGATCTGACAAGGAAACGAGGGAGAGATTCTACGGGAACCTGCTGAACTCTTCCGCCCCGGCTGCCGACGATGGCAGCATTGCCAAAATGTTCGATCGCGTACTCGAGAAGGAGTTCGCCGAGAATGATCATCCGGAAGGTTAGGCTTTCCGGCTCTCAACCTTAGTTTCTTGTTATTTTTTAGGTTCTGCCTTCTCGTGCCATGTTCGGGTGAGGAGAATAATCGACGAAAAAAAGTTTGATATCTGGACTTATTTGTATGTTTAAGTACATGTCAAATGGTTGGTATTAGGCGCGAGGCTGTTGTTTGACCGGACGCGAAAGAAGAATTTTCTTCTTTTTCCTTTTTGCCCTTTTTCCCTTTTTCCTGGGGAACCAAACGCGACACAAGGTAGCATAATGTTCTTCAAACGGTTAATTGCGGCAGCATTGTTTACCCGAAAAACCTCATAGTCTACCGAAACAAATTTGAGTTCATAGATTCGGTAGTTATTTAAAGGATGATGTCGAAAGAGGCACCAAAAAACCCAGCAGTATAGCTCCAAAGAAGTTGATCATATATATATATATATATATAGCTGAATATCCATTAAAAAAAGCAGATGGATATTTCAATGTCTTTCGCTAAGCAGCATTGTGAGCTTACCGGCTGTGGAGGTTCATTACAAACTGAGACTATTTTGAACAGGGTCATCGAGTACACCTTATAAAGTTGGCAGAGGTGCCTGGTGCACTGCTGTGGTTAATATTTCGCGTCTTATTTTAGAGAATCTCAAGTCTTATATTCATGTCTTTGGTTGGCGGTTCAACTGAATTTTTATTTTTTCGTATTTCATTGACGTTCTTCTTCTAAATATTTGGCTTCCCTCTTTGGTGAAGGGTAATTTATATATTCCTGTACTGGGCCCATGCTTTTTTCTCGTCCCTCTCAATGAACTTTTACCTACACGCGCACAACATACAGAGAAAAGGGGGTAGACAAGCATTTTAGCCTGGGAAATTTTGTCTGTGTTTCGTGTGGAGTTATTAGCAGTTGTGCTTTCCAGGGAATTAGGTGTCATGTTATGCCAAATATGAGCTACTTTGGAGGCGTTCTTTTGGCGAAGCACAGGTCTCCATCTCTCTCTCAACAATGAGATTCCATTGCATCCTGTTCTTTCAGTCTTTAATGGTTGACATGAAAGATCCAAAAATCAACAGGCTATCAAGCAAAGAAAAGAGAAAAAAAATAAACAACTGCTTCAAATAAGAGTTCCAGGATACTTTTTCACATTGTGCGTTCCTTGGTGTTAGATGCTTTTTTTAATGATGTTTTATTGATTTCACTCTGCTTTCAACTTTACTAGGATCTGACGGAAGCAGCTTCAACAGCAGTTTAGCTGATCAACAAGTAGGTTTGATTTTTCCTTCAAAATTTATTGGACGCAGTGTAATAATGGGAATATACTTATAAAAATAATAATAATGGGCATGGTTTTCCACTCATGTGATAGGGTTAGTGAAATCTTTTCTATGATATGGATATTTCTCATTTTGTTAATGTTCCGTTTTTATGAATTTTTGTTCTTCTTTGTACATCTTGTATGCCAGGGTTGCTTCCCTTTGCGCTTTCTTGATGAAATTTACTTACGAAAAATATATTTCAACAAACTCCGATAATGAGCTGTTTTTGGAAAATATTTGTTCTTCTGCTTAGTTTTGGCTTGAGCTGGCATGTAAGGCTGAAAATGAATGAGCAAAATAAGTTTTCCTTGGGATCTGGCTTTTGTGTACACCTCAGGTCATGCCTCCCAAATCGCTTATGTGCAATGTAACTGGTCATTGTTTCATCTAAATCAGAAACAGACGGGCTTCTTTACTTGCTAATTTAAGGTTTTTATATCATACATGATAGAGCACAGTTGGGTGACATTTGTTGTTGCAGACTTCTTTCCCAGTTGAACTGTTTGGCTCACACTACCTTTTTTTTAAAATTTATTTTTGATTATGCTTTCTGTAAATGAATGCTATCTAAAGATGAGTCTTGACAATGTTCACAGGCTGAACTGGAGACTGTGGCTAAACTCACTCCTGAGAAGACCAAGAGAAATGATACAAAGGAGGCAAAGTAAGGGACTGATAAAATATGTTTGTTGGGTAAATGTGATTACATTGTGAACATTTGTTGAATGTATATATATTTTTTATTTTCAACACCATTTAATAGCAATAATAATTACTACAATTATTATTATTTGTTGTTGTTGTTGTTGTTGCTGCTGAAGCAACATGCTTCTTCTTCGACTTAAATCCCTTTTTTGGTCAGTGGCACAACAGTGGAGAGTGAAGATTCAGATGACATGACCACCTTGATTGACAAAAAGGTGGGACAAAACTTTGGATGTCATGGTTATTCACGCTCTGAATATCATTCCCACTAACTTGCTTTTGTTACTCAATGGTAGGACAACGTGTTTGTGATGTCAAACAAGAAATCCAAGTATCCAGTACTTCAAGTAGATTTGAGGTCAATATCTTTTCTTCCTTTTGTCATGATATTTTGATATTGTTTTCTTTGGCAAAAACTTGCTATTTTAGATTTGTTTGCATGTCAATTGGCTGTGTTTTGGAAAGCATGAGGGATATGTTGTTTCATATTGTAAGAAAACATTGCCATTTTCTAGAATATAAAACAAGTCTTTAAAAAATGGCCCACCATCCACCTTCCCTGATTTCTACATTTTAATTACAAGAAAATGCCATTTGAAATAAAGGATTGCAGATGGACCTTAGTCTTTTAATTTGTCCATGCCCAAACTCACCTATCTAGATAATAGAATTTCTCCAACATGATTTCTCCTCAAACTGTGTGTAAAGGTGGAAATTATATGTGGTTGATCACTTTGGTGTATAGTTTTTGAAAAATGCGACTGAAGCAGTTTAGTTTTAATGTTACGTACTGCCTGAGATTTATGACTTATCAGCACTGTTTTAAATTTGTGGCAGATTGATCTCAGACTTGGTGGTTGTCATAGTTTTTGCTGCTATAGGTGGAATTGCTGTTTCCTGTTTGGGGCAACCGGTTTGTATTTGTAGTAGTAGTTGTAGTTCTATTCATTTTCAGTAAATTGCACTGCATTTAAGTCCAACTGTTTAAGTGATTTGTATGATACAATATTTGAGATTTTCTTTATTTTGTTTTGGACATATATTGTAGGTTATTGTTGGCTATCTTCTTGCCGGGTCAATTATTGGACCTGGGGGCTTGAAGTTTATTAGTGAAATGGTACAGGTATGTTGTTATTGATTGTTCAAAATGTAGTTTCTTGAAGTCAGAATGCCTTGTTCTATTAAGATATACTCATAAATCCTACGGGGTCGATCCATGGCTTTTCCTTACTGCATTTTGCTCAAAGGGTTAAAGCGAGATAGTGCCTTTTTTTTCAGCTCTTCTTTTCTGTTAACTTCGTCTACAAAAATGTTTATTCACCTATATTGTTTTTCAGAAATACACTTTAATGGGTTACCCTTCATCCATTTATGCCCTTATACACAAATCTATTAAACTACCAGGTTAGGACAAAAAACTTGATAGAATCTAAAAAGTATTAACCCAAAATGAAATTTTCCTTACATCTTCTAACCTTGCTGAACATACACAGATTAAATTGCTGTCTTATCTGGCGGTATTTGTTATGATGCTCTGTCCCATAACCAGGGTCATTGCCTAGATAACAATAGTTAACTGAGAAGGATGAGGGGAGTGACCAAGATGAAAGGCATGCACATGGTGCACATGCTTCAATATAATGCCCTATATTCACGTTCAACAGACTGGAAAGAAACCTAGTGCAATAAAATACCTTCATGTGCACTAGCCTGGAGTGACTGAGATAGTCTCAATTGAGTTGAATGAAGTTATATTTTGTGAATTTCATATGCATTGATCTAGTCTATCATCTTATTGGCAGCAGTTGGTCTACACTCAGAATTTTTTTGATTACAGGTTGAAACTTTTGCACAGTTTGGTGTTGTCTTTCTTCTCTTTGCTTTAGGGTTAGAGTTTTCTTTGACAAAGGTACGCTGTTCTTAGCTTGGGAAATCTCTGTCTATCATGTATCATACAGTAGCTTATTTTTTAGGTTCTGTCATAGTTTGTTTGCATTATCATAATTTAGTATAGAATCGCTAGTTTAAATTGTGTTTCGTGCAGTTAAAAGTTGTGGGGCCTGTTGCTGTTCTTGGAGGGATACTTCAGATAATCATATTTATGTTCTTGTGTGGCATAACAGCCCTGGTATAGTTCTGGGGGTTTCTAATCTAGTTTTATTCCCTGTGACAAGTTACAACTCCTGTCTAAAGTGATGCTAAGGTTGAACATCTGCTAATATTGCAGTTATGTGGAGCAAATTTGTCTGAGGGTGTATTTGTTGGCTCGTTCTTATCAATGTCATCAACAGCAGTGGTATTGTTGTAGACTACTTTTTACCTCATTTTATCCTTTCTCCTTGGTTGCTGGTCGCCAAATTTCGTAGTTCTTTTCATGCCTTTTTCTATTACTTGTTTACCAGGTGGTAAAGTTTCTAGTAGAACGGAATAGTAGTAGTGCTCTTCATGGTCAAGTTACAATTGGGACACTTATTCTTCAGGTATCTTTTAAACTATTTTAGTCAGTGATACATCTATTAATCTTCACCTTATGTGGTTGTTGTTTAACTTACATGGTTGTTTGTTTTCTATGGTTTATATTGATTCATCCCTGCACTTTGGGTAATTTCAGGACTGCGCTGTTGGCCTATTATTTGCGTTGCTCCCAGTTTTGGGTGGTAACGGTGGCCTTTTGCAGGGGATGGTTTCTATGGGAAAGCTGTAAGTCTGTTTATGAGCCGTTTTCTTTGCACGGCTTTTTTATGTCATTTATCAAAGTTGTGATTTTAAATTTGCTTTCGTTGATCAAGCCTTTAGTATAGTTGTGTTTTTGTATCACCAAAACAATAGTAGTGCCAACGGCATCATGTAAATTATTTCATGGGCTGTTGGCCTGCACCTTATATTGACATCAGGCTGCTGGTGTTGTCGATGTATCTCACTGCTGCATCTGTACTGTCTTGGTCGTTTGTTCCTCGCTTTCTAAAGCTGATGATACAGCTATCAACCCAAGTGAGTTGTAAACATGTTAGCTTCATTTTTTGGATTGACTAGTAGTTCCTCTATAAGTGGTTTCCTTTTTTGTGATTCAGACAAATGAACTTTATCAGCTTGCTGCTGTGGCTTTTTGCCTATTATCTGCCTGGGTAAGTTCCAGATATAGGTATCTTTCATATTAAGGTCATGCTGCATTTTGATAACTCATCCTTCTTACTCTTAAAATATTTTTTCTACGACGGATTTTGTGTCTGGTGATCCCTTTTGTCCCCCTTTTTGTACGAACTCTCTTGGTGGATGGTTGAATTTGTCTATTTGCTTATGCTGGATGCTGAGTAAGCTTTAGGAGATGTTTTGTTGTAAGATGGATTAGTGAGTAGTGCGAGTGTTTGTGAAACTTGTAAAAACTTTTAAGATGATGGTTTTAGAGTTTTAAAAATTTTTTGGGACCCTTATGAAAGTAAGTTTGGATGAATAAGTTTTAAAGAAATTCGGATGGATAATATAATAAATAATATTAAAAAATTGATTTAACTAAAAAAAGATATGAGAATTTGCTCAGCCACCCCTTGATGGCTGTCACCACTAGTGCAGCCCAGATCGGCCACCCCGTGGCGGCTAGAGTGGCATATTATGGCCCCATGGCGGCCTGATCTGTGCCTAGATTGGGAAACTGGTTATGGCCAGGTTGGCCACCTTTGTGGTGCCAGCAGCCACAGTGACTGGACTTTTTTTAAATTTTCATAAATTTGTTTTGAAAATGCCTTTTTTTTTGTTTTTTTTAAGTTTTGGGTGATTGAAAGATTTTGAGGAGTTTTTAACACTGTAAATATTGTATGTCTGAGAATGAAATCATCTTTGACCATAAACGATCTTTGAGTTTAGAAACTGTCTCAGTATCCAAACATACCCTTAATGCCCCATTTATTAACCATCCTCTTTGAGGTCTCAAAAATTATAGATCCTAGGTAATGACATCAATCTCTGTGAGTTTCTCGGTATTCATGTACATTCTATCAGTGCTCTTGAAAATAGAGAATGGTTGTAGAAGTTTCTTTTGTTTTGTCATTGTCTTCATGTAGAATATTTTGTTCCTTTCTTTTTCTTTCTTTCTATTTCAATCTCAAATCTGGTGCTGAGTCTTTCCCTAGGGCACTTTTTGTTTTTTGCAAGGAATATGTTTCAACCTCCTTCAAGGCTATAGGTATCGTCACTTAATTGTTCAAATAGAAAACTGATAGATAGAAGCATTTTGTCAAAGTTGAGAATACAAACTTTCTGGTGTTCAAAACTTTTTTCCGTGTATTGTGGAAACTGGCAATCACTATATAAAGAATTATTCTATTCCCAAGCCAGTGTGTAGAGCGCATCGTCCGCATCACTTAAATGGTAAGATTTGATTTGTAAGATTTAAATTTTAAAATTTATCTTCCAAATTAAATTATGCCATGTAAGCAGTACATGGTGTAGAGGCCCTAACATAGCAGTACTCCTATATAAAGCAGTGGCTGATATACTTGAGCACATTTTTTCTAGCAAGTGGACATCAATACTGAGACGTAAAATTAGGGTGAGACATTAAAAGGTGTTTAAGTGTGCAGTACCATGACCAAGATTTTCTTTGGCATCTGTGTTTATGGTATCTGTGCAAACTTAGTTTCAAAGAATTTAATCTAAATCATAGCCTCTCCTTCCCTGTTTGATTCTGTTGAATTTAGATGGTGGAACTTGGCACAAAAAACTTTTGTGCAAGAGGGATTACTTTTTGCAAATACAAATTATTTGCTTGAATCTGTATATAGATTACAATGATGAGGGGAAAATAAGACCAATTCATATCTAATGGTAATCAAGTAATAGATGATTTTCATAAATTCAAATAAAGACGATGAGTTGCTGTATGTGACAGGAGTGCTGGAAATTGCCACATATACTGCCATCAATTCGTTTTTGATATCATTGAATCTTTTGTGACATTTTCAGTGCAGTGATAAGCTGGGCCTTAGCCTTGAGTTGGGTTCATTTGTGGCTGGTGTTATGATATCTACTACTGACTTTGCACAACATACTTTGGACCAGGTACTCCTTTCTCTTATAGTTATGAAAATTCAATTGCTGCATGCACATGGATTTAGATTGAAGATGCTGCTTCATTCTGGATGTCACATGAGAATCAGTTTATTTATTTTTTAATCCTTATCATAAGAATAATGGGAACATTGCTGATTTGATGCTTTTCTATGCTGTAGGTGGAACCAATTCGTAACTTATTTGCAGCTCTTTTCCTTTCAAGTATCGGAATGCTTATACACATACATTTCCTGTGGAACCACGTGGATATTTTGCTAGCATCTGTCATTCTGGTTATAATCGTTAAGACAACTGTTGTTACTGTTGTTTCTAAGGCCTTTGGATATAGCATTAGGACATCATTCCTTGTAAGTAGTCTTCCTCAGCTTGTTGAGTTGATTTCTGATCTAAGTGAAACACATCAATTGCTTATTTCCAAAATTTGGTTATTCGATTATAGGTTGGAGTCCAGCTTGCTCAAATTGGAGAATTTGCTTTTGTACTCCTTAGTCGTGCCTCAAATCTTCATCTTATTGGGGTGACCTCTCTCTCTCTCTCTCTCTCTGCTTCGATTTTTGTGGGTTGAATATTTTTCTTGCTCAAAAATTGATCCTGCTTTGATAATTGCTGGTCTCTTATGGTTTCCCTCTAATGGAATACTTTGTTCAAATTGTAACTAGGGGGCTTGGTGATAATGATCCACCTGTCTCCTCTCCCTGAATTGAAGGAATCGGTTATTCCAATAGTGGTTCATCTTGATGCCTACAATTTCCTCTTGTAAGAAAATGCTTTCAATGGCTGTCGTGTTTGAAAGCGAAGGGCTAGAAGTCTCTTTCTATCTGGTTTAGACTTACCATGCACTCTCATGGTGTTTGGTTTCCAGAGCATGAGTGGAGTTCATTTTAAAACTTGGGATTTTGAATGGATTATTGACTTACTGTTCTGAAAGGTCAAATTAGACAGGGATAGAGATATTGAGAGGAATCAAATACATGATTTTGATGATAAAATTGAACCCCTACAAGCTGCATTCATTGATGGCATGGCACGATGGACAAGTTTATAACTTGTGAATGTCACTGATGTGGAATAGCTACATCAGTTTCAGTCCCTTTCTTTCTGAGCATTCTGGGGGATTGCTCTTTAAGCATATTGGTTCCACTCCACAACTTGTAGGTGCTACAGCTATTAGTGAGACCCTTTGGAATTATATGGCTATGTATCATATAGGACAAGTCAAGCATTGAGAGAGAGAGAGAGAGAGAGAGAGAGAGAGAGAGAGAGGACAAGTCACTTCATGTAGGGTTCATGGTTTTATGTCCTCAGTGCTATTATTTTGTTAGCAACATGTAGACTATCAGGTCCATGATCTAAAAAAGGGGTATAAATCAATTTTTGCTCCCCCCTCCAAAGAGAAAAGTAGAGATTTAATGCTATTTATCAGAAAAAACAAATGCCTTGGTAGTATTTGTCAGTTGTGGGTTGTACAGGAAGAACATTCATTTATTTTTTGATAGGCGTGCAGGAAGAACATTTATATGCCCATTAGATAATGCAAGTTACTCTTCTGATTTTTCTCATATTCTTGACCTTTAAGTGAACCGCAGAGAGGGTGTTTAATTAACCTTGTAATGCTTTACTTTAAGTTTTAAGCAATTTTGGAAAGGAAACAATTTCGGAAATAAGTGTTATAGAAAATTAATGCATATTTGGTGACCTTAGAAAGTGCGACAATTTATGTGAAATTAGCCTTTTGAAACTCATCTTTTCTCACCTTAGAGTCCTGTAAGAATTTAAAATCTCTGGTCATTGGATAGTTTGTTTGATTTGTCATTGCTATACTCAAATGAATTGGAATTGGTTTACCACTGCTTTCCAATGGCATTCCACTTGAAAAGGGACACAGAAGGTAAATAATGTCATATACCTTAATGCATCACAAGCGCCCAGTCTAAATCCATGCTCATTTAATTGAATAACATGAAGCCACTTGGAGTGTTTTATTGCAATTGTTTTTGTAGAAGAAGAAGAACCAGCATTATTTTTTCCTCCACAAAATATTGTTTGTCCTACAATATTTTGAAAAACCAGCATTATTTTCTCTGTGGGATGCCTGTTGCATTGAAGGAGACTAGTATGTTGTTTTTTGTCCTCATGCTATAAGATTCCTCAGTCATGTGGCTTTTAAGTTTTTGCTGTCAATCTGCAACGTCACCGTGACACCATATGTCATTGACTTGTTCGTTTTTTTATTTTTGTTGATTTTTGTTACTGTTGATGAAAACATTGTACTATAGGAGAAGATGTATCTACTTCTTCTTGGAACAACAGCTCTTAGTCTCGTAAGTTTCTTTTCAACTGAAACTATGATCTTTTGTGTTTTCTTTGGGAATATTTATCGAAAGTGATTATGTACAGGTAACAACGCCTCTGCTGTTTAAACTGATACCTGCTATGATGAACTTGGGCGTTCTCATGCACTGGTTCCCCTCAGAGAGTAACACACAGAATGAGGTCCCCCCTCTCTCTCTCTCTCTCTCTCTCTCTCTCTCTCTCTAACACACATAGACAGCGACATAATACAGGAACATGGATTTCTGTAAACATTAAGTACCATCACATTGTTTCTTCCTGCGCAGTATATATTCCCCTATAAAAGAAACTTTTACTTGGAAGATAAAAACATGTCTCTAAATTTAAAGCCTAATATCAAATGACCCATTACCTCTTTTTCTGTGCTGGAATTTTTTACACCATCTTTTGACTGCATATCAAGAGAACATTGTTTGGAGCATGTTGGAAGTCTTTTTAGCATAGAAATTTTCGTAGTTTAAAAGGCTATGCAGCATTCATTCTTTGGTGCCATCTTATCCATACAAGACAGAGATATACTCCTACAATTACGATTCAAGACTATAGGGTTGTTTCTTTTTCTTCTTTCCTTTTTCCTAGGGGATTTTGGGAGGCAACAACTTGTTAGATCTCAGTTTAGTTGTGAAGATGCACAACCCATCAAATAGATCATACTTAAAATATTCTTAGATGGAGAACCTTGGAAACATTCAGATCAAACAACAAACTCCTAGGAGTTGGCTCAAGTGGTAAGAACCTTGGTCTTAGTGATATGCTTCCTTCAATTATCCGAGGTGCACTTGCGAGAAACTCCATACTAAGGACTTGTGTATTCTTGGGATTAGACAGGACTTTTTTTCTAGATTCTCAATGCCAAAAAATAAATCATAGGAAACAACGTGTCTTTTAATTCAGTACATTATCTGGGAATTCTGTGGATCTTTCACTCTCCATTCTCATTTCCACTTCTTTTAATCTTCTGTGGACTCTGTCTGTACATGTGAAACATAACATAAGATTTCTATTTTGACAGGAGAAAGCTTCCATGATTGAAGTTTATAACAGATCATTGTGATCTTCCATGATATGATTGAATTCGCTGGTCATATCAGGGTTACAACTTAAATATCAATCATTTGAGCAGGTCAGCATCTGCTTCTATTGCCAATTTTATTTTTTAGAGGTTTCAGCTGACATGTCAGCATATTCATTCCATTGAAACTCAGCACTGAGTTTTCATGTACATAGGTATAAATTTTTTGTATGCTTAAGGGTACCATAGATAAGAAATCTTTTAGGGCTCACACATACTAATTGTGCTACAAATTTAGACCAAATATATTCTGATGAATTTTGATTTCAATTGTATAAGATATTGTACAATACAAAAAAATGAAAGAGATATTCAAGATCATTTTTGTTGTGCTGCTTAATGAAATTATGATTTGAACTATATATTGAGCATGTTGCTTGTAACTTAGCTTTGTTTGTAGCAAAACCAAGAAAGAAAGGAAAAATAACGGTAGACGGATACAGGTTTTTGTACAATTTGAGTCGTGACTATGGCATATGTTAGCCGATGAAAGAATTTCAATTTCCCTTCAATTTTCATCATTTAACCCCAATTTTAATTTTCCTCTTCCCATAGGAAAGAGACATTTATTAGTGGATCCGCTACTTTTACAAATTTCTGAAAATTAAAATCACTTTTGCTAATAAAAGAAAAAGAAAAAAAAAAATTAGTACACCCTCCCACTCTCACAAATAGAAAAAACACATCTCGTTAATTTTTCTGTACAACATCTCATCGATAAACTCTACGGCTCTATGTGCAACTATAAAGTAATTGATCAGGAGTCATTTTTTCTCTAGAGAAATAGTAAGGTTGAGTACTCTTGCCCATGCAAGAGTGTTCAGTCTCTCGTCAGTAGAGATTAGGAGGGCAATCTAGGTGAGTTTTTGATGATGGAAGTAGAAGAATTAGCATCAAGATGGGAAAAGTTGCATCTGTCAAAAGAAGAGAAAACTGTGTTCCATGTCAATAGTGAGAGTGTTAAGGAGGCAGGCACCCGTGGGAAGCACTGTATTATTGGAAAAATATTGTCTGATAAAGGAATCAATAATGAAGGACTACTATGTCACGAGTGTGGAGGTTAGAGGGATGGGTAAAGTTTAAGGATTTGGATGATTAGAAGTTCTTAATAAAGTTTCAAAGGCTAACTGATAAGGAAAAAGTTCTAAGTGGTCGTCCATGATTTTTTGGCAGAAATCTATTGACTCTCTTGGAAGTGGATGAAACTGTCTCCATGGTTGGCCTACATTTCAATTTTGAACCTCTTTGGGTTCAACTTCATAACATGCCTCTGGCAACAATGACAGAGGAGTTGGGAGAGGCATTTGGTACTTCTATTGGTCATGCCATTCGAGTGAAGGCTGAGTCTAATGGCCTGGCTTGGGGAAGGTGCCTTTGAGTAAGGGTTGTTATTGATCTTCACAAGCCTTTGTTAAGAGGAAAGGGGCTGCAATTTGAGGAAAACATGTACTGGATTTCTTTCAAGTATGAAAGGCTTTAGAATTTTTATTTTCACTATGGGGTGTTGTTTCACAAGGGGAGGGGCTGTACAAGACAAACTTTGGAGCAACAAAGGGATGGAGTGAAGTCTCAGCAGTATGGCCCTTGGCTTCGTGCATAGCCCATGCATACCAATATTTTTTATGCTCAGAAGTATGGTGGTGCTCCTAGCCATAACCACCATACAAGGTGGCAGCAAACAGATGCAAAGGGTAGGGATCGTGGTGAAGCCAATTTAGGAAAGGAAGATCAGAAGGAGGATTTTACGGCTGGCAAGGAGGACTTGCCCTCTGAGCAATAGTTGAATAAGGAAGTCGACCTTGCTATGGAAAGAAAACAATGTGAAGGCGCAAAATCAAAGGCTATGCAATCAAACAGTGATTTCGTAGCTGTTCAGAATACTTCCCTTGTTGGGAGTTCTCATGAGAAGATTTGGGAGAGTAGACCTTCTGAGGTGGAGTTGCAGACTTGTCTTACTGAGGTGCCTATTTCCTTTTATGATCCTAATGCAACAATCAAGAGGGAGCCTATTTGCCATATGGAGGTTGAAAATGCCAAGCAAGATATGGAAAAGGTTCCTAAAGGTGTTGTGCTACCCAAATCTAATAGCTGTCAAAGGCAGACTGCCTCTGCAAATGTCTTTGCGCCAAGTGGCCCTGTCACCAGGGTGCATCCAAAGGGGTCCACGTGGAAAAGAAGGGCAAGAGGGTTTAATAGGAGTTCAGGTGCAGGTGAGGTGGACACTAAAAAATAAAACAAAAGAGGAGAGTCTTCTACACAGTTTGAAAGTGGTAGTGCAGTTAAGAAAAACAAGTGTAAAAGTGGGTTAGTTATTAACAGTTATGAAACTGGGTTGCAGCTCCACCAACAGCAATAATAGGCCTAAGTTAGAACTGTAAAGGGCTTGGGAACCCTCGTACGGTTAGAGAGCTTCACATGTGAGTGAAGTCTAAGTGGCCCAGATTAGTTTTCTTAATGGAAACTAAGTGTGGAAGGGAGAGAATAGAGGCAGTCAGAAATTTAATAGGCTTTGATAGAAGTTTTGTGGTGAGTAGTAGGGGACTTAGTGGGGGACTTGCATTCTTTTGGCATAGCTCTGATGAGGTTTTGCTGGACTCTTATTCCCAGCACCATATTTCAATTACACTGAAGAGAGAATAGGACATTGAAGCAATGTTGATCACAGGCTTCTATGGGCATCCCTTAACTTCTCAAAGAGAATGTTGTTGGCAATTGATGAGGATGTTAAAGCCTAGAGAGGATAAAGCTTGGCTCTTTGTTGGAGATTTTAATGAGCTTTTGTATCAACATGAGAAGCAAGGGTCAACTAGAAGGCCTTATCAGCAGATGGAAAGATTTAGAGAAGCTGTGGATTCTTGTGGTTTGAGTGACTTGGGCTATCAAGGGACTAAATTTACATGGTGTAACAACCGTGAGGGACACCTTTTCACTAAGGAGAGGCTGGACCGTGCCTTTGGCAATATGGCTTGGACTAGGAAATTTACTGAGTCCTGGATCACTGCTTTGGTTGCACAGACTTCTGATCATTGTCCTCTCCTATTTTCAATGAGCAGTGGGACTGAGAGGAGAACTTTTGAAGGAGGAATGAGAGTCAAACTTTTTAGATATGAGGCCGGCTGGGATTAGAGGAAAGAGCGTAGGGGTATTATCCAAAATAGTTGGGACCAACAGCCCAACAGCAGAACTTGCAAGGCCCTTTCCTGGGAAGAGTGCAATTGAACTTGAAGAGATGTAAGAATTCACCGATGCAATGGAATAAAAACACGATCTGCAAGCATAGAAAGGAAGTTCAAGATAAGCTCAAGCAACTATCTAAGCTTCAAAATGTCAATGAAGGTGCCCATACAATTGCTGTAAAGTAGATTCAAAAGGAAATTGATCTTTTATTGGAAGAGAACAACACAAAATGGAAGTAAAGGGCTAAACAATTATGGCTTAAGGAAGTGGATAGAAATACTTAGTATTTCCATCAAAGTGCAACTCAGAGAATGAAAGTTAACGAGATTAGAAGAATTATAAAGGAGGATGGAGGTGTGACAAGCAATGAAGAAGATATTGCTGACACTTTCTGTAAGCATTACCAAATCCTATTTTCTTCTTCTAACCCTGTTAATATTGCAGATTGTTTGGCCCATGTGGAACATAAGGTAGATGGGGAAATGAACAGCATGTTATTAAAAGAATTTACAAAAGAAGAAGTCCAAGCAGCTTTGTTCCAAATGAACCCCCTGGGTTCTCTTGGCCCAGATGATTTTTCAGCAGTCTTCTATAAAAAACACTGGGATACAGTGGGTGGTGACCTTACTAAAGCTGTGCTCGAGGTCCTCAATTTTGTAGGTGATATTGGCAGTATTAATGAGACATATATAGTGCTAATTCCTAAGGTCAAAAAGCCACAAAACTGTTACTGATTATAGACCTATCTCTTTGTGTAATGTATTGTACAAAGTGATTTCTAAAGTCCTGGAAAACAAGCTTAAACTTATTCTTCCTCGAATTATATCCCCTACTCAAAGTACCTTTGTGCCTGGAAGGTTGATCCTTGACAATGTTGTTGTGGCTTTTGAGACCTTGCATTTGATGAATTCTAAGGGGAAAGGGCAACAATGATATATGGCTTTGAAGTTGGATATGAGTAAGACTTATGATAGAGTGGAGTGGAGTTTATTGGCTAAGGTCATGCACAAGTTGGGTTTCAATGGCAGATGAATCAGGTTGGTTATGAAGTGTGTTGAAAATGTTTCTTTTTCCCTTCTCATTAATGGTTCTCTTCAAGGCTGGTTCAACCTACTAGGGGCATAAGACAAGAGGATCCTATTTCCCCTTATCTTTTCATTCTAGTTGTTGAGGCTCTAAGTGCCCTTTTGAATCATGCTGAAACAGTCAAACAGATACATGGCTTTCCTTTTGACAGGGGTCATCTCAACATCAATCATCTCTTATTTGTTGATGATAGCTTGCTGTTTTGTCGAGCAAATGCTATGGAATGGGCTAAAATTCGTGAAATGTTTTGTCTTTACGAAAGGGCATCAGGCGGAAATTAAACACATAAAACCTCCATATTTTTCAGTAAAAACACTAAGAGGGCTACTAAGGAGTATATATTGGGGTTGGCTGGGCTCAGATCTACTTCTTGCTATGAAAAATACCTTGGCTTACTTGCTCTCATTGGCAAGTCAAGGTATCAAGCTTTTAAAGAAATATTGGATAGAGTTTGAACTCATATTAGCCATTGGAAAACAAAGCTCTTGTCTTAAGCAGGGAAGGAGATCCTCTTAAAGGCTATTATACAAGCTCTCCCTATTTACTGTATGGGAGTTTTTAAATTGCCTAAAGCCCTTCTACGAGAGATCAATAGGGTCATGCATAAGTATTGGTGGGGTCAGCAACAACAGGAAAATAAAGTCCATTGGGTTTCTTGGCAACAAATGGGGAAGTCTAAAGCTGTTGGAGGATTAGAATTTATAGACTTGGAAAGTTTCAATTTGGTCTTGTTGGCTAAACAAGGGTGGAGGATTCTTCAACATCCTAATTCTTTGGTTTCACAGGTGCTAAAACTGAAGTATTTTCCCTCTTCTGATTTTTTTCATTCTAAGGTAGGGTCAAGGCCATCATTTATGTGGATGAGTATCTGGGCTGCTAGGAGTTTAGTGGAGGAAGGGTTTTTTTGAAGGATTGGTAATGGAGTTGACACTTTAATCTGGAAGGAGAGGTGGTTACCTATTCCTACCAGCTATAAGACTCAGTCTCCCATTAACTACTTACCAGAATCTGCAAGGGTTGCTGAACTCATAGATTATGAAACCAAGCAATGGAAGATGGAGAGGGTTAATGCTATGTTTGGGGAGAATGAAGCTGCTACTATACAGAAAATTCCTCTCAGCTTAGTTGGAGCCAGAGATAGATTGATATGGTTGGGAACAAAAGATGGATAATTTTCAATAAAGAGTGCCTATCATTTGCAAAAGGAGATTGTTAACAGGCCTAAAGGACAATCATCATCTGGACATCATAAACAACTAGAGTGGACCTCATGTTGGAAATTCAGAATTCCCAATGCTACGAAAATTTTCTTATGGAGAGCATGTCTTGAATCATTGCCAACAAGCCTGAATCTCTTCAAGAAAAAGGTTGTTGAATCACCTTTGTACCCAATATGTCTAAGGGAAGAAGAAACAGTGACTCAAGCTTTGTGGTCCTGTGTCTCAGCTATGGATGTGTGGAGTCAAGGGCCAACAGTGATCAACAAAAGCTCTATTAGGCTAGGTAGCTTCAAAGATCTAGTTAAGGAGCTGATGCCCATTTGTGACTAGGAAGTGTTGGATAATTTTGCAGTCATAGCCAGGAGTATATGGCATAGAAGGAATCAATTCATTTTTAAAGGCTTATTTGCTCATCCTTCTATTCTAGTTAGCAAGGCAAAGGAATTGGTTACTCAGTTTCAAGTTGTCCAGTTTGGTTCCAAAGCCTTGTCTAGTGTGTCCATGGTAGAATGTACGAGGTGGTCTCCTCCTCAATATGGTCAAGTCAAGATAAATTGGGATGCTGCCTTATCTGAGTCAAAAGGAAGCGCAAGGTATGGAATTGTGGCTTGAGATCATAACGGTCGGGTTCTTGCCACTAAAAAGCTGTCAAATGTTAGTTTGTTTGATCCACTCTTAGCAGAAGCTCAAGAAGCTTTTTATGCTGTTGGTTTGGCATTTGAACAAGGGTTGAGCTCTTTTATTCTAGAAGGTGACTCCAGCCAAGTTGTTCTTGCTTTTCAACAGCAAAGGGACAAAGGGGATGGGGTGGGAATGATTCTCAGTGATACTAAAGTTCTTCTTTCAAACCATAGTAGCTGGAAAGCTGTTTTTGTTAAATGAAGGAGCAATGTTTTTGTTCATTCTCTTGCTAAGGCATCGTTAGAGTTAGAAGCAAATGCTGTTGAACTATTTATTCAACTAGATTGTAGGCAGACTTCTACTATTTCTTTAAGTTAATGAAGTCCATCATTTCCGTTAAAAAAAAAAACTCTACGACTCTCTACCACTCACAAATCATCTCAATTTTATTTTATTTTTATCAAAATCAGTAAAATATTTTATAAATAAACTAAATTGTGACATGTATCTAACATTATTTTTTAAAAGATAAAATTTTAAATGTAAAAGGAAGTTTTATGTGTTATCAACGGGATAATAATTCCACCAAATCCATTATATTTGAATAATGTTAAATATAAATTCATGGCGTATAAGTCTTATATAAATCTTTGGAAAAAAAAAATGGATACCTATCATTTTACTTTTAAAATTACAAAAAAAAAAATCTCTCTACAGTAAATTGTAGAGAGATTTTTTTTTTTGTAATTTTAAAAGTAAAATGATAGGTATCCATTTTTTTTTTCCAAAGATTTATATAAGACTTATACGCCATGAATTTATATTTAACATTATTCAAATATAATGGATTTGGTGGAATTATTATCCCGTTGATAACACATAAAACTTCCTTTTACATTTAAAATTTTATCTTTTAAAAAATAATGTTAGATACATGTCACAATTTAGTTTATTTATAAAATATTTTACTGATTTTGATAAAAATAAAATAAAATTGAGATGATTTGTGAGTGGTAGAGAGTCGTAGAGTTTTTTTTTTTAACGGAAATGATGGACTTCATTAACTTAAAGAAATAGTAGAAGTCTGCCTACAATCTAGTTGAATAAATAGTTCAACAGCATTTGCTTCTAACTCTAACGATGCCTTAGCAAGAGAATGANTAATTGAATTTTTCTATTTAAAAGAAAAATTGTTAGTAAAAGTGGTCGGTTCGACGGTTTCACTTAAAACATATTTGAAAGAAAATCTTTGTAAAACGTTTCGTCTATTGAAGTTGGGTGTTGGCTTTTGTTTTCTAAACGATAATTTCTTTGAAATAAAACTTAGTAAATTAAGTTTTATTTCAAAGAAATTATCTTTTAGAAAACAAAAGCCAACACCCAACTTCAATAGACGAAACGTTTTACAAAGATTTTTTTTCAAATATGTTTTAAGTGAAACCGACCACTTTTACTAACAATTAAGAAAAATTCAATTAATTAAGAAAAATAAATCTAAAAAAATCTTTAAAATATTTAAAAAATACAAAAAGTGAGATATATAATATATGAGGTTTATAAGTAGTAAAGTTATTTCAAATATATTTTTTACCATTCCACTATTTTAACAAACACTAATAAAAATACATTTAAAAATAATTTATTAATAATTGCAAATTTAGGTCTCATTTAAAAATAAAAATGTTAAATCTCATCTCATTTTATCTGATTTAATTATTATAATTTTTTAAACTTATATATAAAATATAATAAATAATTTAATAAAATAATTATTATATTAAAAAATAATATTTTATTTAATTTTAAGGTCACCTGATTTCATCTCATTTTACCATTTAAACGTGACATTAATGAACCTTCGATTTAATTTTTCTTTTTTTCTTCGGGGGAAAAAACACCCCAATCAATGTGCTTTTTCTAGAAACTACCGTGGAATCAAACTATAGTTCAGTCTTCGAAGTCTTCTTCTTTATTCGACTCGAAGAGAAAGGAGAAAGGCTCAGAGAGAGAATGGAGAAGAAAGAGGAGTTTGTCGTTAAGGTTCGATGCCAACGAATTGGCTGCAACGCCACCTTCTCCGAGGACGACAACCCCGAAGGTTCTTGTCAATACCATGATTCGGTACTCCCCCCCCTTTTTTTCTTTTTTAATTTGTCTTTCTTTTTCGTTTATCTCTATTTTTAGGACATTACTTTTGCCTCTGTGGTATGAATTGCGGAGCTGATAATTTTTTTATGTTTTATTCCATTGATCTTGCGTCTACCATGTTGGCGTCATCCTCTTATGATCAGGGTGTAAGTATTTCTCTTTTCATTTTCTCCTCGTAAAAATATTGTTCCCTCTTTTTATCCATCTATCTCTGTATCTTTATATTTATTGTTCTTATTTAAAGCTTCATTTTTCTTTTTTGGATGTTGTCGAATCCAGCCTATATTTCATGACGGGATGAAGGAGTGGAGTTGTTGCAAGAAAAAAAGTCATGATTTCAGCTTATTTTTGGAGATTCCAGGGTAAGTACGTTTCAGTTCGGAGATTAAAGCTTGCGCTTTACGAAGCCGCTTGCTCGATGAGGGGACATTCTTTTTTATTTGAGTTCGTATGCCTTAGAAATAAGCTAAATAGGTTAAGCAAGTATCTTGCTTTTCTTCTTCTTCTTCTTCTTCGTCTTTTTTAATCGAAAATACTTGGAGAATTAATTTATATCATGCCTTACACTGTTTTCCTCATTCTTTCTTTTTTCTTTTATTTTCCTCTTGACACTATTCTATGCAAAATTATGTACGAGGACTTCTGGCTTGTGATTTTAGTGTCAAACTTATCACACAAGATTCTTGTTAAGTTTTTTAGTGGATTTGTCACAGCATATGCGGGTGCTGGATTCAGGTCCAATCAGTTTACATATTTGAACTTTCTGTAATCTGCGTGTTAAAAGTTTAAAATACATAACCTACTCCCATCTTTCAGGCACTCAGATAGTTGAATGTTATCCCTATTTGTTTGTCACACAATCCATAAGGTAATTAGGTTAGTGCAGCAATTGCCAGAGGAGTTCGATTGTGTATTTTTTTCACAGTTGAACACTTTGAAAAGGGGATATCTAATCATTCTTATAGTAGAAGGATTTATTCTTTGCTGATTTAATTTCATGTAGTGAAATCTGTTGGCGTATTGAATTAACTTTTGAGTGAGACGTTAAGATGATGATGTGTCATCTAAAGCATTGCCTGAGTCTAAATTAAGCATGCAGTTATAGAGTGAGCTGAATGCCAGTTCCCTTGGAACTTTCACACGGGGAATGTTCCTCTAACCAAATATCCATTGATGGAATGATGAGGATGGAGAAAGCTTTGACATGAGGCAAGCTGTAATGACACGGCACGTACCAGCAATGTGGTTAGGATATATTTGCACGTCAAACTTTCATGATGTTATCTGTTTTTTCTTCTCTCTTTTATTTTATTATCATTATAGATTTTTGCTAAGTTCAAGTTGGTGTCAGATTGGGCAGAAGTTATAAATTTTTATCAACTAACCTAAATTTGGTGCCGTCTGTTGGAGAGGCTCCTAAACATGCTGAGGCTTGGCTTATTTTTAACACCCATGAAAAAATTCGCTTGATTGATTTATGCCTCTGCTAAGTATCAGGATACTAGTACCAAAGCTGTCATTATATTCCATTAGTGCACGTACTTTTATCTTGAAAAGTCTAGGAAAGTTTAACTTTCTATATATTTGTCAGTAATTGTTAAAGTTTTCTTTATTAATGAAGGTGTAAGACAGGAAAGCACACAACTGAGAAGCCAGTGTTGACAAAGGCAGCTCCTAGCCCAAAGAAGCCTGTTTCTGCCCCCTCTTCAAATTCAACAACAGGTGCATCTTCTAAAGAGACTTGCTCTAGGTGCCGGCAGGGTTTCTTTTGCTCTGATCATGGTAATCTCATTTGTATCCTTTTAGTTTAGTGAGTTAGTAGGTAGTTATTTGGGTTTCTTTTGGAAATGAAATTCTTCAAATCGGTTCTGCATACTGTATGGAGTTAACCATCTGTCCATTAAGTAGTAGTGTAGACTCTTTTATAAGTAAATGCTAGTCACTAACTCATCCAGCATCAAGCTGTGACCTTGTATTTGGGGGATGAAAAAGGCATTTTGGTATAAAACCATTGGCCGGTAGGAGTTTGAAGCATTGATGTGGTCAATGCAGTAAAGTTGGAGTACTCGATATATTTCAGATGAAAAATGGCAATGATATCAGTTCCCAATACAAGATGTCAAATTTGAAGCCTGAAGAGTTAAGACATGAGAATTTGAACTGGTCAGATAAATTAGGCATAGTATCATGAGTAAAAAGATGGGGAACCCACACAAACTGACATAGATGAATGATAAATTCACAAGTAACCTGAACGGGAAGCTGGGAGACTCCATGGGAACAAGGAGAATGTCCTGACATTTCAAATGCAACAGAGATCATAAAATTTCTTGAGATACGTGGTCGCCAACTTGTCGGCTGCTTGAAAAACAATCTTGACTCTACATTCAACAAAAATCACGGCATAGGAATAGCAACAATAAGAAACAACCAACTTCTTTAAGATGATTTTGCCATAAAATTACTTGCATCTCCTTCAGATGATATAGTAAACTAAGAGCAGTACGGATACCAGTGTAGTTGCACCGACATGATACCATAATCGCATACTGATCAGCAGTTGAAGAACTCTTCTTTCCTTCAATGGTGTTGGAGAGAAGATGCAAACTTGATGCTGTATTTCCAGCCTGTAAATGTGATGATAGAGAGCTTCTTTCACCATGAACCTTGAGATTCTTACACAGTGAAGTTGCGGGTCTAAGAATAAAGGAGTGCTCTTCACCTCTCCTGTCATTAGGAAAAAATTTAAGCGAACATATAAGCTTGTGATTGCAAACAGTAAATTAAGATTCTTTCCACATCACCCTACTCCCTACTTGACCAATCACATTATGAAATGTCCTCCACCTTTCTAGACCAACTCTCTCTCTCTCTCTCTCTCTCTCTCTCTCTCTCTCTCTCTCTCTCTCTCTCTCTCTCTCTCTCCCCTTCTTATTATCTTCTAAATAACTGGGCAACATATACCAATAAGGTTTACATTATAGGAGGTACTTTCTCTAGGTTTCTCTCTTATACTTAGCACTTTTATCACTTTCTAAACAAGTGGAGCTATAGCTTATCATTTTCTACTTTCCATTAGCTCACTGAGAAAAAATTTGTCAAAATGAAACCTTTATAACATGATAGACCCGCAATCTAAAATATCCCAAACCATGGGGCTGGCAGCAAATCCACATTTCTCTCATCTCCCTAGAGGACTTAACATGCAAAGACATTGTGCTAGTTAGCACAACCCCATAAAAATTCCTTGTCAAATTATACTGCAAGTAACATTACGGATTGAAGTTGATTAGGGCACACTCTAGATGCAAGCCATAATAAACCATGCAAATATATCCTCCAAAACTGGCTCAACATTTAGCTGGTCTCTCTTACCTTTTTCTATATGTTACCATTTTTTTTTAATTTAGTTTATGGCCTTTGAATACATTTTCTAGCATGTTACATTCAATGAACTTGAAGAAGCAAAACGTAAAAGGATGTACATCCAATCAAGGGCCAGAATTGGAGGGTGGGTTGCTAAAGAAGGTCTAGTACAAATCCAGCTTTATTAGAATAAATAAATGTCAGAATTGGAATCTTTTCTGAGACCCTTAAACCTAAAATTTCCTGCTCGAAGTTCCAACTTCATTCTTCATGCTGCCTTTTGTTGCTGAGCTAAATCTAGATCTTAAACCAATTATAGTAGCTACAGAGTGGAAAAGTGGTGCTTTATTACTGTGTGCGTCAGCTAAACTTAAGGCAGTTGCCTTTTGTTATGCCAACATTAGCATAGACAAGCATTTTTTTCTGCATCAAGTTAGTTGCAGATCTGCTGGATCAAAATTTCCTCGCTTATCATGCAATTAACAAAGGCACTGTCCCATGAATTGAAATTCGCAAAGCAATCAATACACTATATATAATATGTTAGTACCAAACATTATTTGTAGTTAAACGGACTAGATACACAATCAACACTATAGATGGGAACAGTGATACAATCAGCGAGTACAGTAAAAAGCTTATACCAAAAAGTAAATTAAGATGCCCAGAGCGAAAAACAACCTGAGGGCTAGGTTAGGCAAACTGTGTTCATTTCCAGCTTCAATACAAGCAATTGGTAATGATGAGGGTGGTCCATCTTTGAAAGCCTCCTCGAAAACAATGGTTATAGCATCTATGTATACCACAATATCTGGTGTATGTGCTGGAGAAATGTTCTGCATCTCAAAACCAACATGTCATTTCTACATAGTTGGGACAAACATTATATAAATTCTAGGGAAGAAGTGTAGTTTAATCCAATGACTTGATACAGTTGTAGAAACCACTCATACCTTTACTTGCACACAAATAAGGTCATCTGTATTGCAGTCTGCCACAAAAGAATGAATTTCTACAGGTTGAATAATTTCAAGCTTTCTCCTCCACCTTCTACCTGGTATATAGATACCTCCAAGTCCACAGCGAACAGAAAAACGTTCTCGCTCCAAAGCCACACCACGGAAAGATAAAAGGTCTTCATCTTCATCTTTTTGACTTTTTGAAGGCTTCTGAGGTGAGAACTGATCCCAATCTTCAAGGTCAAAGCTTGGCTTAGAACTAGAAACTTTAAGAGGTCCAGGAGGTGGTGTAGTACTTTGAGGTAGTGATGACATGGAGTAACTTCTAAAATTGCCAAAAGAAAAGAGTTGAGAGCCAGACGAGGATGAAAAGGTGGACTTTTGAGATGAACTACTAATTCCTGAACTAGAAATTAGAGGAGGAGATAAAGGACGAGAGGGAGGGAGAGTGTTATCCAAGGGAAGCAACCATTTTAACAGTTCTCCACTTGGGTCCTGAGTTGCAGAAACTGAGTTGTCCTGGCTTCCAAAAGACATACTTCTGTCCCGAGATTTCTCAAATTGAAGAATTTCAATGACTGGGTCTCTCAGAAAATCAACACCAACATTGACCTGCAAAAGCACCTGCATCCTTCCAAACAATAGAATGTGATGAGAACCAATAATCTGAAGGAGTGGAAAATGCAGCAATCTGCATCAAGATAAAACATTATTCAGCTCTGTTAGCCAAAATATGGGATAACGCAATATAAAACAACATAGAAAGCATTGCAGTGAGTGCACTAAACTCACACATCTATGTTAAAAAATTGTTTATAGTCGTAAGCACATTTACAAATTAATTTTTAATACAAACTGGCATCACCCCATGTTTCCTCCAGTAAAATTTTGTGGAGAGCGGAATAACTTAAAATGCACATCTAGGAGTGACATAAAACTTGTGACTTAGAACAAGGTTCTACCAAACTGGATTTCATGCATCATAAATCCCATCATTTTAGGCTGTACATTAAGGTTGCGTTTAGGTAACGAGGTGATATCAGATATTCTGTAAATAGTAGTAAAAAAATAATGATAAAATATTAAATAGTAGTGAATAGTAGTGAAAAGTAATGATAAAATAATGAAAAGAACAGAGAACACTCCACTACCCAAACAGAGCCCAAGTCCCTTTTAGGTAGGCAAAACATCTTACATTCAACTGCTTCATTTCTATTGAGCCACCTCATCATTTCATTTTATTTTATTGACCTATCCCAACCCTTCACTTGCTAAAAAGATAGTCTTAGTTTCTACAATAAATCCACTCAATTTTTTTACATAAAGTTAAAAAAAATATATATATGGCTTGAAGACAAAAGGTTTCCTACCATTTATGACTACTAAATTAATACAAAGGAAAAAAAAGACTTTGCATCTTATAGTCGTTATTGATTTCCTATTACTTGTCTTTCTGGCTTTCCCACCACTTAACTCTTCTCTCATTTTATTATTATTATTCGAGTTCATGATATTGTAGCTATTGACTCTGTTATTACCCCTTTGACTTCATCGCCACGTGACTATTCTACCATAATAATTCTCAAATATTAGGTGGGTCGATGACTAGTTTTATTCTAATTGCCAAACTTAGTAGTAGGAAAAGCAAACAAAGAGGTGAAAACAAAAAACAAATCATTTGCATGTTAATGGAGAAGGATTGGGTCCAAAACATATAAAAACCAGATAGACAGCCAATGGGCTTATATTATGACCAAAATCCTTGAGTTTCCGATTCTAGTTTGCTTAGTGATGCAAAGCACAAGATTCCATGTGATCAATAGCCTCCAAAGCAAGTATGGTATAAATCATAGTTGATTGCTCCAGATCTTGACCAAACTAGGAACATTAATAGCTGTGGCTATATGCTGTATTTACTATAATCTAAATTGAAATGTTCTTTCCATCATAATCAAAGAAATTACAGGTTTTTTCCATTAGCCACCCGTCATGCAACAAAAAGGTCCTTTTGCTATCTAGCCCTTTCCTAGCTTTTTAATTATTTAGCTTTCGCCAAAAAAATCATTCTATACTTGTTTGTAGCTTTCGTCAAAATATTTTTTTGATCGGTAAACAAGATTTTATTGATCAAAAGAATAGGCAAAAGCCCAAGTATACGGGCATTTACAAGAGAAATGCCTAAGCATGCTTAATTTAGAGATACAAAGAATTCATGAAATGACAAGCCATGAAAATCAATTACAATCGACCAATGGAGTAAAGTATTGAAAATTGGACTTCTAAGCTCCTCCGTTGACTGCGCTTGATCTTCAAAATTTCTTTCATTCCTCTCCCTCCAAATATACCACCATAAACATATTAGAACCATATTCCAAATAGAGGCAATCTGAGAATTACCTTGGATGGTTTTCTAAGAAGCAAGGAGGTCAACTACCCATCTCGGCATCACCCAAGCTAATCCCACCCGAGCGAAAACTTCATTCCACAATGTCCTGGCAATCTCACTATGAAGTAGTAGATGGTCAACCGATTGTCCACTATTTTTATACATACAACACCAATCCAAGACTATGACTCAATGTTTCCTTAGATTGTCTAGAGTGAGAATCTAAGGAAACTTTGCCTTTAGGGGTGCCTTTGTCTTTGAAGTACTCTTCTATGGGAATTTGCACCATGTATTGTCATGGCTTTCTATAAGGAGCAGACTGAGAACTTCCCTATCTTAGAAGGGCACCAAAAGATCTTATCTTCAGCTCCCTCAAACAACCGACTGGAGTAAACTAGGTTATAAAACGCCAAAAAAGCCTCAATTTCCCAATCTTGTGCATCCTAAGAAATGTGACATTCCATTGTGGAGTGCCGTTAGAGAGTATGAAGAGGTCCGCAATTGAGGCTTCTTTCATGCTTGCTAAGCCATAAACTTGTGGAAAAG
The DNA here is from genome assembly GCA_011037825.1 of Carya cathayensis. Taxonomy (NCBI): domain Eukaryota; kingdom Viridiplantae; phylum Streptophyta; class Magnoliopsida; order Fagales; family Juglandaceae; genus Carya; species Carya cathayensis. Next base: position 611,641 of record QGSO01000221.1, on the reverse strand, counting down.
TTTTCTTGAGTGCCATATCGCCGCACCATACATCATGCCAAAATTTAATTTTTGATCCATCACCGAGTTTAAAGCATGTATATCTGGAATATGTGTCCCAACCTCTTCTTATGTGCTTCCATTGCCCCACCCCATGAGGCCCACTCACCTCCTTGGTACACCATCCTCCCCATGGTTCCCCTTGCTTCACTTCAATGACGCTTCTCCACAAAGCCCCCCTCTCATTGTGATATCTCCATAGCTAATTACCAAGCAAAGCTTTGCTGAAAAACTGCAAGTTCCAAATACCCAAACCTCCTTCTTGAATAGGAGAGCAGATTTTGGCCCATTTCACCAAGTGAAATTTAAACTCATCATTGATCCCCCCCCCCCCAACAACCCAAAAACCAAAAACAACAAAAGAAGTCACGTTGAAGTTTCTCCATGCAATAAGCCACTTTGATGGGGGGTGGGAATAGTGATAGGAAATAAGTTGGCAAGTTGGAAAGAGTGCTTTTGATTAGGGCAACCCTCCCACCTTTGGATAAATAAATCCTTTTCCAACAAGCCAATTTCCTTTCCATTTTTTCTAGATCATTATCCCAAATAGATATTGATTTGAACAGAGCACCCAACAGAAGGCCAAGGTATTTCATTGGCAGCTGAAATATCTTGCATCCTAAAATGGAAGCCATACACTCCACATTAGGAGCATCCCCCACCGACACTACTTATGATTTAGCCAAGTTCACTTTCAACCCTGTTACAACTTCAAAGCATAAAAGAAGAGCCCTCAAGGCTCAGATTTCATCATGCAGCCCCACAAAAAATTAGTCCGTCATCGGCAAATAATAGATGAGACAAGATGAGAGTGCCAGTAATGGCTTCCCCCACTGAATCCAAATATGAAACCACCCTCCACAATGCCTGATATCAGCTTTCAAAAAAGCCTTTTGGTGAGCCATTCACTAAAGCCGAGAAGCAGGCCATAGAAATACAATGATAGATCCAAGTACACCATTTCACACCAAAACCACATCTCTCAAGCATGAAAAGCAAGAATCTCCAATTGACATGATCATAAGCTTTTTCCATGTCTAGCTTGCACAATAGCCCCGGCTCTCCCAACTTGAGACTACTATCCAAATATTCGTTAGCAATAAGCACGGAGTTGAGAATTTGCCTACCTTTGACAAAAGCATTTTGAGGCTATGATATTAACTTATCCATCACCTTACTCAATCTATTTGCCGAAACTTTGGAGAGAATCTTGTACACCCCGCCCACCAAGCTAATGGGACTATAATCACTAACCTCCACAACTCACGATTTTTTCGGAATGAGTGCGATAAAAGTTGCATTAAGTATTTTTTCAAACCTCCAACTTTCATGAAATTCATGAAAGACCCCCATTATGTCTTCTTTGAGCACTTCCCAACATGTTTGGAAGAAAGCCATAGAGAATCCATTCAAGCCTGGAGCTTTGTCACCTGCCATGCTTTTCAAAACTCCCCTGACCTCCGTCTCTTCAAATGGCCATTCAAGATGTTCAACTTCTTGCGAGCCAAGGACGTCGAAAGTAAGCCCATCTAATCTTGGTCTTCAAGAGAATTGTTCCGAGAGTACATTCTCATAATATTTTACAACATGATCAAAGATCTCATCTTGGTTTGAGGAAGCCACCCCATCAATCATCAGTGTCTCTATGGCATTGTTTCTTCTATGTGAAGTAGCCAACTGGTGGAAAAACTTGGTGCATTTATCCCCTTCCTCCAACCATAGTGCTCTCGACTTTTGTCTCCAAGATATTTCTTCCAATAGAGAGACCCTTTCAATATCAATTGTCACTTGGATTTTGCTAGCCCTCTCCTCTTTAGATAGTTCCCTCTCCTCTTCCACTCCCTCCAAACCTTGAGTTCCTCGAAAAGAATATTTTTTTTGCCTCCCACATCACCAAACACGTGCTCGTTCCATACCTTCAAATCTTTCTTCAAGGACTTCAATTTGCGTGCCAAGACATTACTAGGTTTTCCATAGAAGTGATAGGAAGACCACCACTGTCTTACTTTGTCAAGAAATCCTTCTGAATTCAATCACATATTCTCAAACCTGAAGTACCTTGGGCCTCCACGGAAACCTCCACAATCAAGGAGGATAGAAAGTGATCTGAACACAACCTAGGGAGTCATTTTTTAATGAGATCCAAATAGTGTGCTTCCCATTCAAGTGATACTAGATATCTATCAATCCTTGACCAAGAAGGGAGTTGTTGGTTGCTAGACTAAGTGAAAGAGCCACCTGCAAGAGGAATATCCAGTAAATCGTGTTCATAAATAAAAGTAGAGAAATCCACCATAGATGGGTTAAAACTAGAGCCACCCGATCTTTCACTCGGGAAGCGAGTGATGTTGAAATCACCACCAATACACCAAGGTAAGTCCCATATGTTACTTAGTCCTGCCTACTTATCCCATAATAAACTTCTAGTACAATCTATATTTGGGCCATAAACTCCAGCGAAAGCCCACCGAAAACCGTCTACAACCTTCTTAAAGGAACAAGCCACCATAAAATCCCCTAAACATTCCTCCATCATTTCCACCGCCCTTTTATCCCACATCACTAAGATGCCACCCAAGGCCTCTTGGGATGGTAGGTTATGCCACCCCACTTGATGACAACCCCACAAACTCCTTATAATGCATAGGGGAATAAATTCTAATTTCGTTTCTTGCAAACATACAGTATCCACTCTCCATTTACGTAGCATGGTTCTAACTTTGAGGCGCTTTCTCTTCTCATTCAGCCCCCTTACATTCCATGAAACAATTTTTAGTTTCATAAAATAACCTCCATTGCCCTTCCCTTCAATCTTCTATGGATAGAGCTCCTCTTGCTTACTCCAACATATGTTGACTATCCAATCAAGCCTTTTTAATTCTCTAGCTTTCTTCTTAGAAGAATTGAGCTTCCTAGACTGCCCAGCCTCAATTGCTGCCAAGAGAGCTATGAATTGGTCCTCATAGTCTTCACACAAGATTCCCACACAACTTTGAATCTCCTTTGCCTTGTGTAATACCCAATTTGAGGCCTAAATGTTGCTACTGTTGTTTGGATGGATAGAAACCAGTGGAGTAGGTTCTTCCCAGTGAGCAGCTGCATTGACAAGGACTTGCTTGTGCCTCCCCCAACTAGTTTGAGTCATGACTTACCATCTTCAAATACTCTCCCTGGGCCCCAACCGAGTCAACCACTACCAAACTATGGCCTGGAATCTCTTCCTCCCCCATGATACACTCTTCGCAAGTCCAGTCCACTCGTTGAACAAAACTTAGGCTCCTTATACCTTCAATTTCCATGATCGACAGTGTCTATGAAGAGATAAGGGTGTTCCTGTCAATTCCAACATGTCGGACAAACATTTCTGCTTTAGATCCAAGCTCCGTAGTTATTGTTCTTATTGCCAGCACCAGCTCCACCACCACGGCAGCCTAGATGTCAACCGTTGGTTCGCCTCCCTCGGTCGACCTTGTCTGTGATGTCCCCGACCTGAGTGACGTCGTCTCCAACAGCGTTGTTGTAGCTCCAGATGTCGACCTGATTTCGAAGATTGGGTGACCTAGCATTTTGACCCACCATTGCTGGGCCGAATGGCCTATTGTGTCCTTCATCTTCGTTTTCCCTTTCTCGGCCCACATAGGCCTCATTTCTTCTATGCCCAAATTATTTTCATGAGCCCCCCTGGACCTAGCATAACAGGCTTGTCTTCCCTATCTCGAGCCCAAGCCCATATCTTGATTTATTTTGTAAATTAAAACGTTGATTCACTCCCTCAATTCAAATAGTTCATCTCTGATACTCAGATTAGAAACTTTCTCCGCACCTCACCCCTTGAACAGAGAGCCTCCATCCTTTCCTGTGTAAGTATTCTTGGCTTTCGGCACAACAACCTTCTATCTCCTTCAAAATACCCATACTGCCCTTCATTCCCTGGTTTCGCAACCCTACACTTCTCATCTCCTCTGTTTTCCTAGCAACTCCTCTAATGGCTAGTGTGGCACAATTTGCTGCTTCTGCATATAATTTGGGGGCAACTCCTCCACTTGGAGCTTTTGTGCATAGATGTTGTCCGAGAGTAATAAACCCCCTCAGATCCTTCTCACCATTTTTCCCACTACCAAACATCGCACAAAGCTCCATTGCCATCTTCCTCTAACCTTTACTATCCCCTTCTTCAGGGATGATGATGAGGCTTCCTCCTTCCTCCACCTCTATACTATACTATGGTCAAATATCGACCATAGTCATTAGAGGACCTTTGTGCTCTGTAAGCACTGCCACCTAGGCTGGATGTTCTAATGAATTCCTTATTACCTTTTGGACGAGAGCATTCATCCAAAGTCTGCACAACCCAATTCACTGTTGGAGTATCGATTACTAGCTTTGTAGTTGCCATCCTTCCTCTCTCTATGATGCACAATGCTCGACTTCCTGCAGATGAAATCTCAAATGTCTTTGTCTCAATCAGGACTACCTTCGAGCATTCCATCCTTACAATAATACACCCCTCCATTATCGACCAGGAAGTGCTAGTCAATCACCAGCCATAGAACAATCAATGTAGCTTAGGATATGAGTATAAGTGTACGGAGAGAAAAATCCTACTAGTCACCATACAGACTCAAATTATAAACTTAGATCTTGAGCTTGTGGTTATTAATAATAAATTCAGCATGATGTATGGAGTTTCCAGATGCAGGACAATAAAGAGATTACCGCTAACTTGATTCCAAAATATTTGATCTGTAAAAATGATTAACAAATCTAATACATAGTTGAAAAACTGATGAGATTTGATACTAATTATGCAGTTTAATTAAAGTAAATACATGTCAGTCATGAGACAAAATTCTGTTGTACAAGTTGGCAGCTTCAAAACGTGAAAATAATATCATCTACAGAATCTACAGCTAGATATATAATCTTCACTTTTGTATCACACACAGGATGCTTTCTCGAACCAGAATAGAACCTACATCGTATCAGAGAAATATCTAGCTTAAGTTATAATAGCATCCAACTCCCAAATGCTATGCTGGCACATATGAATATACACCATGAACTCTCTACATGTAAGAGTAACTATGAATGCAAGAACAGATGTAAATCAGTACAAAATAAAACATCTGAACTTATTTTTCTTTATCGACCAAGAAGTTTGTGGCACATACCACTATGTCTCCATTAGAGAGAGAGCAACACTTAATAAAATTCCTTGCCACTCCACCAGAGATATTGGGATCAAAATTTCCTCTATCAATAACTGCATTAAGATGAGACATGCTTTTTGCTGTTTTTTGGGTTCCATTTGCAGTAGAATCTTGACCATTCATCCCCAAAGATTCTGAAGACTTCTCGGGATAACTTTTTTTGGACCATAATGACTCGCCCGACTCTGCAATTCTAACAAAAAAGTTGGAGCTCTCAAATCTTTGCAATAATATCCCTGTCTGTCTTTTGTGATCTTCCATTCTTAAAAGGGATTCACCAGCAGAGACATCCCTCACAGGATCAATCTTCTCTTTTAATAGCCTTTCGCCATTCTTATCAATATCTTGACCATCTGGACTTTTCCCTTCTTCAGACATTGAATTCGTTCCATCTTCCATTTTTCCATTTTGTTTCATAGGGCTTTGCCCTTTGCCATTCTTACTCATTACTGCAGCAACTTTAAACGGAGTAATAATTTCGGTATCCTGCTTATATGCTGACAAGCATGCCAAGACATGAACTTGTTCACCTGTATAAGAAATAGAATTCAGGTCCCATGTAAATAATGCAGCATCTTGATCATGGAAAAAGAACCAGCACATGTAAGAAATGAAAGAAGTAAATAAATACCAGGAAAAACAAAAGAGCGGTCCATTTTGCGTAATGAATGAATATCTGTTGCATCATTCCAATTTTCGGGGAGTTCACCTACAAAAGAAGACCAAGCATTTGATGCACAGGGACAGGAAAAAGTAAATTCTGAAGAGAACCTCATACAGCACATTACAAAGCATGTTAAAGTAAGACTAAAAAAAAACTCATTCTTCAATATTAACAAAAAAATAGGATTACTTTTTTGTAGTCTTACTTAGCAAAAAAATAGTAAGACTAAAAAAAAAACTCATTCTTCAATATAACTAACAAAAAAAATAGGATCATATCAATCAAGCATTTGAGTCAAAAACTAATTTCAGGGAATCCTCAGCTTTTCTATAGCAAAGCCCTTGCTATGGTAAGAAAGTAGTGACATTTCTTTAAAAGACTAAAGGAATAGTTGAAATTTTTCTTAATTGGCATTGGGTATCTAAGAACAAAGTCCCAACTAATCTAGGGGGTGCATGGGCTCTTGGCAAGTGTACCTCGGGTAATTCAAGGGGAAATTTCTCCTGTTCAATAGCCCCTAGAAATTGTTTCCATCCAAGAGGATTTGAATCTTAGACCAAAAGGGAGCATACCATAAAGACCAAGGCTCTTACCACTTGAGCCACCCCCAAGGGGTTAAGGAACAGAAGAAATACTTTCAAGTTTCATCCTTTGATCTAGAGAGTGCAATGATCAACAGTAAACCGCTGCAGAATACTAAGGCCTGTTTGGTTAAGTCCAATTTTCAAGATTTTCCAAAAGAAATTTCAACTTAAACCAAACTTCTTTTCAATCTAAAAAAAAATACCATTTTAACTTTTTATCTAAGCAATTGCCAATATTTCAGTAAAAATTTAAAAGTCAAAACACAAAACCAAAATAAAAAGATCTTAAAAAACATATTTAAACAACTTTCCATCTCTTCCCATACATTTTCACAAATTCTAATACAAAACATATTTCAAAACAAAAATTATTCGAATTTTCTTATCTACCTTCAAAAATCCCATTAAAAAAACACACCTCAAAATTTTTCAAAAAAATACCTCAAATATTCTCAAAAATTCATTAATAAAAGATGGCCTTTCTCTCTCCATACTGATTAAAATCATAGCTACACCCACCAATCATCTAGCTACCCAACTGAGCTTGACCAACTTATTGCACAAATTTGCCAATGAAAACTGTGTTTTTTCCATTCATTTAATGATTACCTTCCCTATTAAATTCAATTGACTAGATTTCTTGACCCATGCATGCATCCATCAAAAGTTCACACAAAATGAACATCCGATGCAACTATATACACAAAATTCATGTAAATGTCTGCATGTGATCATATTACTGGGGAAAAAAATACATAAACTGACTATAGTTGCAAGGACATACCACATGGAATGGTAATACATCCTTCTTCTTCAGAAACGTCAGAATGCTTCACTACAGAAGAAGATTCACTTTCTGCAGATTGACCTCCAACACTGCCAATTTCACCTTCAACTCCAATAGACCCTCCATTTCGGTCCTCAACTGTGGAATACTGCGGATATGGATCTCCGGCTATAAGGCCTTCCAAAGTTGCTGCAGGTTTTGTCTTATAATTCATGTCTTCAGGAGATTCATGAACAGACAGCTCCTCCGCAGCTGCACTTTGAGCAGGTCGCAGCAGAAAATTCATTATCCCAAAGACTTATTTATATCTGCAGAATCAAAGACTTCATCTTTATAATACTTATAAAAAAAGATGTCATCTTTATAATTACAACGCCCCTCGAACCCCTCCCGAATTACTAGAGGGTATGCAAATTTTCTAATTCTCTATGTACCGTGTAAATTGCAGCCCACACAACCACTCTCTCCATGTAGTGTGTAAGTGCCCGCGTTCTTAGAAAGGAAAAAAAAAGTGCCGATGCTCCTAAGAGATTTATTTTGATGGCCTACTCCCAGTCACATGTAGATTGATCAGGATATGTTTGAAACACTTCGATAATTTGCCTGAATAATATTTACAAGTTACAACACTGCATAAATATTACAACCAAAGTAAACACTGCATAAATATTTACAACAAAAATAAACAACATCATAATCAAGATAACTTTGACAATGGACTGTGGAGTTGACAATGGCGGATTGCATATTACCTACGGCGTGGAGTAACGGAGTTGACAATGGACTGTGGAGGTGGGCGTCGACCTGCGGCGGAGGAGCAACACGAGCAGATGTGTCTCGTCCCTGCGAATCTGCGACGGCGTGGAGGACCGGCGGATGTGGTGTCACGGTGTCGGTGGCTTGGCGTGGCGTGGCGCTAGGGTTGAAGCGGGTTGGGAGAAAAAGTAGATCTGAAAAATGGAGAAAACTGAGAAGAACTGAAGAAGAAGAAAGCCGAGAGAGAGAGAGAGAGCTGACGGAGAGGAAAAACTTGAAAAACCGAAAACGCCCCTAAGGGGCCCGTTCAGGGTAAGGGTGTACAGAAAATCGAAAAATCGGTCGCCACCTATGCAAACCGACTGGCCGCGTCAGAAGCTGGCTGGAACCGACGGTGAACTGCTGGAATTTATTCAAAACCGACCAGCGTCGGTTCGGCAGCAATCGCTAAATCGACCGAACCAATAAAACCTTTTTTTTAAATATACATGCTCAAAATGATGTTATTTCACCTAAGTTTAAATAGAACAATATCACTTTTTTATGTATAATATACAACAAATAATTGAAACGACGCGGTTTAATATAAGACGTATGAAAAAAAAAATTTAATTGAAACAACGCCGTTTGATTTTAAACCAAACGAAGTCATTTCAAGATGAGACCAAGTTTAACCTCCAACTTCTTCTTCCTCCATTCCTTGCATCTATTGCACCAGCTCTCTCTCTCTCTCTCTCTCTCTCTCTCTCTCTCTCTCTCTCTCTCTCTCTCTCTCTCTGAGATAAACTAAGCCATTAGGATAGAACTGACAAAAAATTACCAGAGTTGATATGGCCAGTTTTCCTCCTCCTCATCAACCAGTTATGGTCGATGGCTCCTTGCTCTTCAACAGCATCAGTTGGCGTCGGTTTTGACCAAAAACCGTGCCGAATACGTCGGTTTTCACCTTTATTCAGGGGAGTGAGATAAGGTGAGATGAAAATTTTATGAATAATAATAAAACAGTTTATCAATAGTAATGAGATATTTTTAATTTAGTATTTTTTTTAATTTTGAGAAATGAAAGATAAAAAGTTGAATAAAAAATATTATAAAGTTTAAATATTGTTATAATATTATTTTATAATATTACTTTTATTTTATAATTTAAAAAAGTTGAATTACTTTTTATTTTTTATAAGAAAGTTTGATAAAGTTGTAATGATTAGTTTTAAAAAGTTGTAATGATTAGATTGAAAATTTTGTATTTAAATTATGTTTGGAAATGAGATTAGATGAGTCTGAGGTTCCCTTTCAATGTTGAGCTAATTTTAGATAAGTTAAATTCTTTTATAAATAGTAATGAGTTGAGATGATGGAGTGAGTTTTATGGAACTAACCTAAGATGAGTTTAAATATATTTGGATACTAAGATGAGTTTAGATATGTTTAGATGTTAAGATGAGTTTAGATATATTTATAGAAACTTGAAAGAGATTGTGGATCCCACATGTAAAAAAGTGTTAAGTTGAAAAAAGTTGTGGATCCTACGTATATAGAGATTTTGAGTTGAGATGAGTTTAGTGATTTGAGATTTAAGTATTTGAATGTTAGACTTAATTTAAAATTATATTGAACTGAGTTGAGTCCAAGTTTCAAACGAGGCCAAGAATTTTGTGATGAAATTATTTCCAAACAAGCACTTAGGCTTTGAGTTTTAGAAAAGCTTATATATGAAAAAATCATTTGAGTTCACTCTTAATTACAAAATCATCATTCACATTAACATTTTAGAGTCAAGACCGATTTTCCCTATACTAGGTGAAATCCGAAAACCAATTGGTATTAACTGAAATGACTGGTATTTGACCCGATACAAAACACACACATCCATCGTGCTGGGTATTGTTCTGACACAGTAAAATTTGATCGTACCAACACCTTAGTCCCAAAGATCCGGAGAGTTAGCTCTTATTACCTAAAATCATCTCCCATAACACAATTATATTTCTCCAAAGACTCCAAAAATATAAATTTACTTATCCAAACAAAAATATATGTTCCTCTATAGGGACACCAAAGAAATCTCTCAATATAACAAATTAAAATCTCCATAAAAATTCAGAAATATCCATGTCTCAAAATACCCAAAATAATAGAAAATAAGAAATCTAGTAAATAGGACTCTCCAATGATTATTTATACTCTTTGGCACTTATTCTTCTACGATCATCAAATCCAGCTAATACTTCCTACTCCTGATTTCTAGTTAGGCATCAAAATTATCTGAAAAATCTTGTGGAGATAAGGGATGAGTTATCAACAACTTAATAAGCAAAGAAAATATACTAGTACGTAAACATGAGCATTTACAGAATTTGGAATGCAGAAGAAAATATTTTTAGTTTCAAAATGCAGAATCAAAGCATGTTATCAAAAATATTAGAGCGAAAATTCAGAAATATTTTTATTCAAAAGTCCTTAGGCATAACATAACTGAACATCATATCAAAAATAAAATTCTATGTTTAACCCCCGTGGTAAGGTTATGCAAATCCTAACGGCCAACTTAGTAGAAACAAAATGTAAAATATTTCCTTTATTATTCTCGGAGTTCCGAGTGTGTACATAGAAAATACCATGCAGAATACCACTTTACTTCCAAAATGGGTGCATAAGAAATAGAAAATTTGTACCAACTTGAATAGAGACCACAATTTTACACACATGGTAAAGTCAGAACATAACATAAACAAAATGTTATGCCAAAGGTTTTCAGATATCACATCATATCATATCATAGTACAAACCATATTCAGAACACAACAAAATCAGATCATCGTCATATAATAATGCACAAATTGTCATATTTGCTCCTTTTGCACAGTTCAGAAACGGAATACCAAAAATAGCTCATTTCTATACCAATAGAAAATATTTTCTCTTTTCTTATTTAGATACAAAATGACCAAGATTGTTTTCAAATTCTCATTTCCATAACAAAACATGCATGTTTTTCATAAAATCAACCTCAGTCCAATTGTTTTATGCAGAGTCTAGCATAGGAACCCCCCTTACCTAGACTTTTTATTTTTTATTTTTTAATTTTCTCATAATAGTGCTGAACGAATATCAATCATAACCTATAATATAAATGCATAACTTGCTTAAATCTCCACTTAAACACGTATTTTGATATTTAAACCTGAAATATTAAAATAACATATTTCTCTTAAAAATATCTCTAATCCTCATAATCCTAAAATATCATCACTTACAAAATTCATTCATATCCACTTGACCTTCATTTAACATAATTCTAACTCAATCACTAGTCTATTTAAATTCGAGCCCAACCTAACACAAGATATGATAAGTGTTTTGCAACAATTAAAATCGGACTCAACATAGAAGTAACACCATTTGCCATGAGTTACAAATAAAGGGTAGGGATGTAATTAACTTTAAAGGAAAAAATTGAATCTTACGCTGGAGGCTATGTGTGGTCTTAATGGTATTCATGTGAAAATATATAATAGTGGGTAAAAATCAAAGGCTAGAAAAGGAAACAAGTTTCAGAGGGGCTACCTATGGTGAGGAAGGGAACATGCAAGATACTTATTGAGAGAGAACAACCACCATGTGATGGTAAACCTAGTGGCTAGATAGAAACGATTTCACGACAGCTTCCTTTATGGGTGATATTACAATTATGAGAGGAAGAGAGAAATGTGAGAAACTGATGAGAGAGAGAAAATGGAGAGAGAGAGAGAGAGAGAGAGAGAACGTGCTGAGAGAGAGACTTATGTACGATAAAGTGTGCTGACCAAGACGATGGTGGCATGAGGGGTAGCACGACCGAGTTGTGGCCGTGACATGTGACCGTTTTCGGCTAGAAATGAAGGCTTTGAATGAAGGGGGGTGGGGAGGGAATTTCTTGCTCTGTTTTAGGGTGAAAAAACATAGATGACTTCAGTTCTCTATGCATGTGGCTGCCGGTTTGGCATAGGCTGGGTAGTAGGGCTATCACATGATGGTTTTGAGTGGAAGGAGGGTTCATGGTGTGGAGGTTGGTATCACGGCTGCTAGGTATGGCAGTTTCTGTCATGCAGGGGAGATCTCGGCATGTTGGGTTTCCATTCGAGGCTGTTGTGTTGCGAGATGGAGTGGAGTTTCCGCTTGAAGGGACTCACGTGTGGTGGATTTGGTTATGACATGGGGTTGGGCAAACCTTTGTGTCAAGACATGATGGCCATGAGGAGTGGTTTATGTGGTTTTGGCTTCCAAAGAAAGGTGGTGGTGGTGGCTATAATGGAGGAGATGTTGTTGGCGTGGGATGGCTCTCGATAGTTGGTTTGTGGTTTGGGTTGGCGTGGAAGGGAGTATGACGGCTTGATCTCCTTGGATAATTACAATTATGTGTGAGAGGACTGAGGGAAGGAGGCAACAACGTGGAGGAGCTTCACAAAAAAATTTATAGCTACATCAACCCCTTAAGAAAAATGAGCTTGCCTTGACCATGAGGGAGCCATTGGGTATGTTGTCGTGCTTGTTTCCTGGAAATGGGGATGTCAGGAGGAACGTGCATGCTAAGGGTTGTGATGGCCGCGTTGTGCTTGACCGAAGTTTATGGAGAAGGTGCAGCATGATTTGAGAAAATGAACGACATCTCTAGGACTTGAAGAAGTTTGTGATGCATGAAGGACATAGACGTACAGGTCTATATATATATATAAATAGCTGGAAACCCTAGATTGTGGTGAGGAAGATCAACTTATAGGATTGGGTCTATAATTTATAGGAATTGGGTGTTTTAGTCATGGAACGGGTTTAGGAATTTTATTATGAAGATAATTCTAGAGTTGTGACATGGTGTGTTTGAATTGAAGTCTTCATGGGCTTGGAGTTAATAAATAGATGGGGCCATAGTACTCATTGGTTTTGGATTCATATAATAAATACGCTTTAACTTAATTATCAAGTCAGATAAAAGTCACTAATCCACCGTAAGAAATACTAGACCCATGGCCTATTCAAAATTATTCTTTAAATATCAAATGGGCCTCCCATAATATTAACCTAAAAAAATTTATAGAATGCTAGCTTAGCCTGAGCTTGGTGTTGGGGCCGAATGTTACTGACCGGTACAAAACGGTATTTAAAACTTTGTTTCATACCAAACAAGAAACCGAACCATATGGCCGGTTAGGCATTCAGCTGAATGCACCGTTTACTCTCAAATATATATATATATATATATATATATATATATATATATATATATATATATATATATATAAAACCGCACTATATGTTGTCGTTTTTGCCTCCACAAATGACAAATCCCCAGATTCCCCCATACGTTGTTGTTTTTGTTAGTCCACCAATATCCATCCACAAGCGATTAGGTTACACACTTCATTCATTCAGGCCCACCACGTTAAACCCTAAAAGCTATTTATTGGCTTTTAAATATTGATTCATGTTAGTATTTCTAATTTGAAATCTTATTTCAAATTGGGATTTCAGATCAAATTAGGTTTCAAATTTGAAACCTAAGGGTGTTCATGCCATTTGTGACCTTCTCAAAAGGGAAGAGCCTGCTATTGTATTTGTTATAAAAACTAAGTCTAATTCTCGTTTTATGGAAAGATTGAAATTTTGGTTGGTTTTTTTCTTGTTATTTAGCAATGACTAGTGTTGGACGAAGTGGAGGAATTTCTCTGTTCTATCATTTCTAAGGTAAATATCTCTCTTCCTATTCTGTTAGGAATGAAATGAAGTGGAAGAGAGCAAAAGATATACCCATAAGCAGTGGTAGTTATTGAAGAGGGGAAATGGGATAGCACTTGATGGAACGGTGCGCTCCAAATTAACGATAAGAGTTTTGATACAAGAGGTGAATAAGAAGAAGCGTCGTTAGTGATATAGCGTGTTCCGGTATTTTAGCAATACAGGGCATTTTTATACAAGTGTTTGTATTAGCTAAAATGGTGAATTGTATGTTTTTAGTGTTGCTATACGTTTTAAGCCCCATCCGTTGTATATAAGGCAAGAAAAACACTTGTAATACTATCTAGAAAGTCTTGTGAAAACTAGATTCATGGAGGTGTATGATTTTTCCTTGAAATAAAATCATTCTTAAGGGGTTCTTGAATCTGTTCTTGTTTCTTTCTCTTCCTTATTTTTTTCATAACCCAGAAAACCCATAACACAAATACCATTTCAATGCATGTATTTTTTATCATAACAAATCTGTAACTTGGAGAATTACTGGACTTTATGGTCACCCTGAGGTTGTCGTCGAAAGGATACTTGGACTTTATTGCATTATTTGTCTGATTCCAAAGTTGGTCATTGACTGTGATTCGGTGACTTTAACCAAATTCTAGCCAATTTAGAAAAAATGGGAGGTCGATGATGCCTAACTTGGCAAATGCAAGCTTTTCGATCAGTAATTGACTACTACCAATTGAGAGGTGTTACTATTGAGGGTTCCCCTTTCACTTGGAGTAACATGCGGGAAGGATCTACAAATATTCGAGAGAAGTTAGATAGATTTCTAGGCAATTGTAAATGGTTTGATTGATCCCCCTCCAGTTGTGTTCAAATTATACTGAATGTTGTTTCTAACTATAGCTGTTTATTATTGAACATTGATGGTCTACCCACTGATGCACCTCTTTGAATGCGTTTATTTCGTTTTGAAGCCATGTAGGTGGGAGCTAAGGGGTGTGAGGAGAACATAGCTGAAACTTGCCTTTCTTCTAATGATCTGTCTCCTGTTTCTAATCTGATTATAAAATTACATTATGATATGAACCCGCAGGAATCAAATCCCTTAAACCCACAAAGACGCATCCAAGAAAGCCAAAATCAAGTCAATGGATAGAAAAATCTGGTCATAATCTTACCAAGTGAAGTAAATATAATTTTGGGAATATAAAGTGTAAATTGATTGCTAAATAGTGAGAATTAGCAACAATCTTTTCTTCCCAAGTTCATGATTTCTCTAGCTACCTCTATATCAACAATTCAAAATGATATCGATTTCTTGTTGGAGCAAGCGGAAATGATTTGGCACCAATGATCATGGGTGTTCTGGTTGTGTGCTGATGACCAAAATACAAAGTTTTTCCATTATAAGGCATCCTAATGATAGAGGAGAAATAAGATTACTCATGTTTGAGCTGCTGATGGTTGTCTTAGAAGTGGGCTCGATATTGCACCAGTTGTATTGACAGTTATCTTTCCATATACTTAGCCTCCAGAAAATCAGCAATCACCTTAATTCTAGGCATTAGTCTAGTTAGTCCACTAACCATATGTACATGTTTCCATAATTAATCTCTTGTAAATCTATTTATTTGTAAAGATGTACACAAATCAATCAATACAGATGAAATAAAATTCTTCTTCTTATCAATTTTAACATGGTATCAGGCTAATCGATCCCAACCCTCTACTCATATGGCCAACACCTCCAACCCACCCATCTCCTCTCCCTACCTCCTTCATCTTTCAGATTCTCCAAGCCTAATTCTTGTCAATGGCCTTCTCACAGGCGACAATTTTCCCAAATGGTAGAAAGCCATGACTTGAGTGTTTTGTTGATAGCACCATCAACCCTCCTGACCCCAACTCACCCGAATACACTCAATAGAACCAAACCAAAGACATGGTCCTTTCCTGGATCCTCAATTCAATCAACACCTTCATCGCTAATTCTCTCGAGTACCATACCGATCCTCGTGATATTTGGGTCTATCTCACCTCTCGTTTTTGTTATGGCAACAATGCCTGAATCTACCACCTGAAATGTGCCCTTTCTTCCCTATAAGAAACAACCAACTTAGTTCATGAATACTATAACCAAATCAAACAGATTTGGGATAAACTTGGACACCTCCAAAACCACACCGACGTCAAAGATCTGCCACAGCAAGTTGAAGATGAGCAAGTGTTTCAATTTCTTCTTGGCCTCAACGACTTCTTTGCCTCTCTTCGTACTCAGATCTTGGCCATGGACAATCTTCCCTCGATAAGCAAAGTTTTCTCCATTCTTTTCCAAGAAGAACAACAAAGATTGCTCCATCTTCAATTTGCACCATCAGAGACCCTTGCCATGGCTGCCCGCACCACTGGTCAACAAAGACCCCATTTGAAAATGCAAGGCATGTGGGAAAGATGGCCACACACGATCGCTGTTGGGCCCTCGTCGGCTATCCTCCTGGCTGAGAGCCTCATCCGAAGTCATGACCCTCTATTCTTGGTAGGGCTGTGCAAAATTTTCGAGAATTCTACCTCTGTCTGAACTCCGTTCTAATCCTGACTCCATCGAAGTCAGAGTGGTAGGAATTCAGAGTCAGAATCGAAGCTCCTCCAAAAATCTAAATGGAGTTGGAGTTGGAGTCAGAGTTCGAAATCCGTGAAAACTCCAAACTTCAACTCTGACTCCAACTTTTTTTAAGGTGTTCCTTTAAATAAAAACAACATCGTTTTGCTACGTAAAGAAGACCCCAACTCTCAAGTTCTCAAGTCTTCCCTGGCTTAGTGGCTCTCAAGTCTCAAACTCTCAAGTTCTCAACTCTCGTCTCTCAGTGTCTCACCATCGTTTCATTTCTTCTACGTAAAAAAGACCCTGTTTCATTTCTTCTTCATGCTGCTGTCGTAGCTGTGCTGCACCACTATTTGCCTTATCGCAGTCTTCATAGTGCCGCTGCTCACTACTGCACCACCATTTGCTTTGCTAATTGGTAAGTTTAGGGTTTTTATTTTCAATTTGGGAATTGTGAATATGGTTATAAAGGTGTGGAAAATGGAAATGGTTGGATGTATTTAGGAATGAATGCAGTTGGTGATGGTATGTTGCAAAAATGTAAATTGAAGATGACTGCAAACTGTTTGAATAAATGCCTTAAGGGCCATATGTATGCTAACGCCTAACATTTACTAATTTACAAAATTACATATAATTTTAAATTTATCATATAATTTCTAATAACATTTACATAATTAGTTACATGTAATTATATAATGTTATTGACTTTGGTTATTGAGTTTGGATTGTGTAGATTGTAGACAATTGTATTGAGGAAATGGTTGCTCTTTTATGCTATGTTTACACAAAAAATGATATTTCTTTTCAAGTTTTATTCAACACTAGTATCCTTTGTTTATGTAGTTGGTATTGTGGTTAAATGAAGGGAGTTTAAAGCAAGAATACAATAAAGTTGTTGGCTGTCCGAATTAGTGAATGGGAAAAATGGCTATGGTGCCAAAACAGATAATGGGGTGTAGACTAGGCTTTGTGTCTTTCTTAGATTGACTGATGCATCTCTTGCTTACTTTTGTGGGGGGTTTTCACCATATGTTTGTGAGAGAGAGGTTATTACTTTTATTAACTTTGGGCTTGTTTATAATTTACTGAGAAGTAAAAACCAGTTTTAAAAACAATTGAATGGAGATTGTCATGAATTTTCAAGCTGTAAACCAAATGTGAGCTATGATTTCTACTTACTTGAAAGCATCATTTTAGAATACTGAATTTCCAGTTAGCCCTATAACACTAGGAAAATAATGATCATTGTCAATCTCATAAATTTTATTTTCAATATCCAAATATAACACAAATAACTATCCCTATCATGCTCTAATTTCATCTATCGAGTTTGTTGCATCATGGATTCAAAACTACACTCAAGTTGATCTTACTCTACCTTTTCATTTAAATTTTCTCTTTTGCAAGCCTAGGTTATACAAACAACCATTTAAATATTCTCTCTTGCAAGTCTGCTGCATCATCCCACTGTCCAACATTAGTATACATATTATATAGCAACAAATATGGTGCTAAAAATGATATCATCTTAGTGCCCATTGAAAAAATAGGAGATAGCAATACATTAGATAGTTCATAGTTGTAGCCAGCAGCAGATGCATCATCCATCCATCCATCCTATTGCTCTCTGCTGTCCACCAAATTCCAAGCTCTACATTCTTTACTATCACCCCACAAGTTTTCATGTACACATTCATCATTCATCTCTTTCTTTTTCTTTTCTGTTTTTTTTTCCTTGATATTTGTCTCACAATTGTGTGCAATTTAGGGGAATAGATTTTTATCAACTTTATACATAACCAAGTCTTCTACCACTATATATTGCATCGCCATCTTACTTTAAATATACTTTATAAAATACGTTACTTTGCATGACTTTTGAATCCTTTCTTATCTTTAAAATAATAAATTAAAAAAACTATTTATGAATAATATTATTTCATGGTAATAGATGTAAAATTTTCTTAAATTAAATGATACGCTGAGTCTTTAAATTGATGTTTAATTATAATAAATGTTGATCTCAAAATATCACCAATGACATCTCGAACTTCTGTATATTAATTTTTTTTTTATAGATAATACTCAATTTTTATATACAATTTTACCAATTCTTAAGCATTCTTCACTCTTTTTTATTTTTCTATAGTAACCGTTTATTTTATTTTATTTTTTTATAGATATGGATGATTCACCTAGTAGAAGGTTAGAAGGGAATCCAAATGCCACATTTTAATCACTGACACCGAGATCTAGACCCACTTATAGAGCAGATATTTCTTGTGCAAGTAGTCGATTCCCACTCCCAATAGACATAGAAGATGATGATGAGTTTAATGAGGATGAGAAGATAGGTATTGGGGATGATCCGGATCTACCACCTCCATCTACAAGGCCACATCAACCATGAACTACTAAAAAAAAAGTCTTGGACATGGAAGCATTTCACCAAGATTCCAGGTGATCGTGAGAACCCACAAGCGAGATGCCACCACTGTGGGCAATTTTGTGGATGTCATTCAAATAAGCAAGGCACCTCTATATTGATAGCCCATCTTAATAGTTACCAGCGGTATAAAATAGCGAAAGGATTGGCAGCCACTAATCAAACCAAACCCAATTACGAAACTTTTACAACCACTGATGGTACACAGATTAAGAAAATAGTCATCCCTCAATATAGTGAGAAATTGTTGAGTGATATACTTATAGAGATGATAATTGAAAATGAGATGGCTTTTACCACATTCGATAAAAGAGGCTTCTGAAAGTTTGTCAAGACTATTGAGCCACAATTTTCATTGTTATCCTGGTATACAGTGATACATGATTGTATGAAGAGGCATGTAAAAGAGAAGCCAGAGAGTGTCATTTACGACTGACACATGGACTTTCATATAGAATGTTTCCTACATGTGTATCACAGCACACTACATTGATAATGAGTGGAATTTGAAAAAACGGATTATTCGGTTCAAAGAAATTATTGATCATAAGGGTGTATCCATTGGGGCGGAGATGAATGATTGTTTAAAGGATTGGGGAATTCAAAAAGTTCTATGTATTGCAGTTGACAATGCTAGTGCTAATGACACTGCAATTGAATGGTTCAAGCGGAATACGAGTGTGAAAGCTCATGTCATCCGCAACCAAGAGTTTATTCATGTTCGATACTGTGCTCATATAATCAACCTGATTGTTGTTAAGGGGTTAAAAGAAGTTGACGATTCCATTACCAGAGTCCACAACATTGTGGGGTATGTGAGGGCTTCCCCCCGAAAGCTATCCAAGTTCAGGGCAATAACAAAATAGCTTGGAATTCCATATTCCAAGACATTATGCTTAGATGTTTCGACTCGATGAAACTCGACACACATTATATTGGATGTGATACAAAAGTACCAAAGAGCATTCTAGCGTATAGAGGTCGAGGATGGAAGCCCTAAGTATGCTTTGCTGGAGCTTGCAGTAAAGGGGCTTAGTGCACTGGACACACATGATTGGACTAGCATGGGGTAGTCACATATTTGCAAATTTTTTATGACATCACTATGCAAATATCTGATTCGCATATAAGACTGCGAACTTGTTCCTCAGCGAGCTCTTAGAGCTTCATTGCCACTTGCAAAAAGGGTGTACTAATCCTAGCGGACTATTATCTGAAATGGCCATGAGGATGTAGACCAATTATGATAAATATTGAGGGATGTTAAGAAAATAAATAGATTACTCTTGGTGGTTGTAATCCTTCACCCCCGATATAATTTGGCCTAGATAGAATTTTGGGCAAATTCTGTAATGGGGGCAGTGAGAGCTGCACGATTTATTACAATGCTTAAAAGGGATCTTGATGACTTATATTCCCACTACAACAATAGTCGTCAGCCTTCATTTGCAGCAGGTACCTCACACTTGATTCCGACACCTCCCCCCGATGACCTTAGCCTAGATGGAGCATTGATCCACGCTGTTGAGGTTACAATATTATGAATCAAAATCATTAACTCGTTGCAACAAGGAATATTATGCAGTGTACTTCTGAGATTGAATGATATTTTATGGAAGAGATCGAGGCACCTAGTAATGTATTTCAGTTACTAACTTGGTGGAAGATTAATTCCACCAAATATTCAATCATTTATCGTATTGCTCGAGATGTGCTAGCCATTTCTATCACTACGGTTGCCTCTGAGTCTGCATTTAGCACTGGAGGTCGAGTGTTGGATTCTTACCAGAGTTCATTGTCATAGTCTACTATGAAGGCTCTCATTTGCACACAAAACTAGATAAGTTATAAGTCCATTGCACTAGATACCATTGGCATTGATGTTGAGAGCTATAAGCTTGAATCAAGTAACTTTATTTTACTTGTTTTCTTATTATTAAAGTTTATTAAAATAATTATTCAAGTATTTCAATTGATTTATTTAATTCCTTTTATGATTTTATAAATTTATTAAACTTCTACTTTTTATGATTTCATAGATATAATTGTGAACTCTAACTTACTTCCTGATGACTGATAATCTGAGTCTGAGATGGACAACCATTGGGTGTTGGGAGGTAGTTGATGGATCATGGACTTGGAGTGTGGATAAGTTGATAAACCCCTTTAAATTTTATTGGTGAGAAATGATAATCAAATTCTACTTTTAACGTGTTCAATTTTCTAAATCATTTTTTTTCTTTTTATTGATTGTAACTTTTTATCATAATTTTAGGTATCACCAACGACAAAGCACGGTGTTGCAAATGATGTTTTTATTTTTATGGACTGTTCAATATGTTTTTCCTTATGGCCTGTTTGAAATGAATTGTTTTTACTATTATCAATGTTTTGAGCTATTGAATAGGAGTTTTTGAAAGATGTATTATATTAAATTTTTTATTTTATTTTTTAAAATTTTAGGGATGGGAATTGAACCGATGGCTCCAAATTCCAATGGGCCAATTAGGCCCATTAAATAATCGGAATTCCGATCTCTGATCGGAATTCTGATTGAAGCTTCAAACTTTGACATTCAATTGGAGTTGGACTCCGAGTCCTGATCGGAGTTGGAGTCGGAGCTAAATTTTGCCTTCAACTCAATGGTCAGAAATCACTCCTCTAACTCCGTCAGAGTCGGAGCTCAGCCCTAATTCTTGGGCAACCTCCACCGACTGTGACCTAGGTCACCTTCATTCCCTCGGCCTCGAGTCCTATCCCTGGTCTATCCCCGGTGTTGTACCAAAAACTCCTCTCCTTGCTCATGCTATCAACTCCTTCGACCTCATCAACCCTTATGCCCTCTCTATTTTTTCCTTCGATCGGCACCACCATTTGGTGGTGGATAGTGGTGCCAGCCACCATATGTGCCGTCGATGGGAGTCCTTCACCGATTTAAGGCGCCTTGACTCTGAGCAGCTCGTGTGGCTACCCACTGGACAACATGTTCTCATCAAAGGGATAGGGACTTGTGTCCCCACACCTTTCCTCACTTTATCTCAAGTTTATTTTGTTCCCAAATTGTCCTTCAATCTTTTATCTGTTCCCTAACTTATCCTCAGATCTCTTGTGTTATTTTATTCTCTTCTACCACTTGTTTGTTTCAAGACCCACAATCGACGAGATTGATTAGAGCGGGTGATCTTTGCAATGGGCTCTACATGTTTCGACCTAAACCTCCTTTCTCATTAGCTGCACAACCTACTGCTAATAAAACCTTATGGCATCAACATCTAGGTTATCCTTTTAGTTTTACAATTCCTAATCTTTTTAATTCTCCTTTGTATTCTCTCTAATTGCGACATTTGTGCTCGTTCTAAGCACACAAGATTTCCTTTTTCTGCTCATGCTAATAAAATTGTTTTCCTTTTCAATCGTATTTTTTGTGATATTTAGGGTGGCTATCATACAGCTTCTTTGTGTGAGGCTCATTATTTCCTCACAATCATTGATAATTTTTCACGCATTACTTGGATATATCTTATGCATTTTAAATCTGAAACTTATACTCATTTAACACATTTTTTTGCTTTTATCCAAAATCAATTTAAAACCACTACTAAAATCATTAGAACTGATAATGGACAAGAATTTCTTTATCATCAATTTCAAACATACCTCTATAATCATGGTATCATTCATGAAAGTACTTGTGTTGAAACTCCTCAACAAAATGGCGTTGCGGATAACACTGGCACCTTATGAATGTTGCCTGCAGTCTCCATTTTCAAGCACACTTACCTTTAAAATTTTTGGTGATTGTGTTCTCACCGCAGTATATCTCATCAATTATACTACCAGTATTCTTCATAATAAATCACCTTTTGAAACTCACTTTGATGAAACATGTAGCTATGATCACCTTTGTGTGTTTGGGTGCCTTTGTTAAGCTCAAACTCTTTATGCTCATCGTGATAAATTTTCTCCTCATGCCACTAAATGTGTTTTTCTTGGCTACCAAAGTACTTATAAAGCATAAAAACTCTGTAGTCTTGACACTTGATCCATTTTTTATTGTTATAATGTCACATTTCATAAACAACACTTTCCTTTCCAGGATCTTCCTAATTCTTCCCCTTCTTCTCATCCCGTCATTCATCTTCCTGCTCCTGAACTCATAGTGTCTTCTCCATTCCATGACTCTCCTGACGCCTCTCTCTCTCACCAACTCCATATCTGCCTGTTCCCCGTTCTCGCCGCACCATTACTCGGCCCCCCTACCTTCACGACTACATCTATCCAACCTTATACACGGAGCCCACGGCATCCTCACCTGCTACACAAGCCTTAGATATTGCTCACCCTTTATCTGCTTTTCTTTCATATTCTAGCTTTTCTCCCTCTCACCTCACTTATTTAACTGCTCTCTCCACTTGCATTGATCTCTCATGTTACTTTGATGTTATTCGTCATTCTTATTGGCATGAGGCAATGTCCGCTAAAATTGGTGCCTTAGAGGATAATTTGACTTGGACCCTTGAGGCACTTCCTCCTGGTAAGAAATCCATTGGTTGTAAATAAGTTTCAAAACTAAGCTCAAGGCTGACTAATCCATTGAGAGGTACAACCTCGACTAGTTGCCAAGGGCTACACTCAGGTTGAAGGCTTTGACTATCATAAGACATTCACTCCGGTTGCAAAAATGATCACTGTCCGCTACTTGTTGGTGGTTTCTGCCACAAAAAACTGGATCATTCATTAACTCGATGTCAACAACGCCTTTTTGTATGACGACCTTGATGAAGAAGTCTACATGACTCCATCACCCAAATATTGCATCAAGGGGTAGGCCCATGTCTGTCGGCTCATAAAATCTCTCTATGGCCTCAAATAAACCTCCCACAACTGTTTTTTTAAATTAACCACAGTGCTTCTTGATGTAGGTTTTCATCAGTCTCAGGCAGATCATTCTTTGTTCACTCTTGTCACCCACACCAGCATCACTCTTGTTCTTGTTTATGTTAATGATATCTTGGTCGCTGGTAATGACATTTCTTAGATTGAGGTTTTCAAAAAAGTTCTCTCCACTCACTTCAAAACAAAAGACCTTGGTTCTCTAAAATACTTTCTAGGACTTGAAGTTGCTCATTCTCACAAAGGTATCTTCCTTAATCAGGGCAAATATACTCATGATATCCTTTTCGACAATGGCCAACTGGGTGCCCAGACTACCTCTTTTCCTATAGAACAACACTTTGAGCTCAACAATCAAGACGACGACCTCTTTCTTGATCCTTGCATGTATCGTCATCTAGTTGATTGCCTCATCTACCTCACCATCACCTAATCTGACATTGTTTATGCAGTAAATATTCTCAATTAGTTCATGCTTGCTCTTCGCATTCCTCACATGACTGTAGCTACTCATGCTCTTTATTACATCAAAAGCAGTCCAAGTCAAGGCATTTTCTTCTCTTTCTCTAACAGTTTGCATGTCACATCATCTACTGATTCTTGGGCCAACTGCCTCACCACTCTTTGCTCTACCACATTATATTTCATTTAGTTTAGGTACCAGTCTGATCTCATGGCATACAAAGAAATAGACTACCATGGCCCATTCTTCCATTGAAGTTGAATATCGAACTATGGTCATCACCACCTGTGAACGCATTTGGTTGAAGCAGCTTTTCACTGACCTTGGCATTTCTCATCCCGAGCCCTTCACCTTACATTGTGACAATTAATTTGTCCTCTATATTGCACACAATCCCATGTTTCATGAGTGTATCAAACACATTGAAATTAATTGCCACATTATTCGTGATAATATTTGCTCGAGTCTTCTCAAAGTCGTTCATACTTTTTCAAATAAATAAGTTGCCGACTTCTTCACCAAAGCCTTAGGTCATGAACTTTTTCACCATTTTTCATGCAAGTTGGGCATCACGAATCTACATGTGCCAACTTGAGGGGAAGTATTAACAATTATCTTTCCATATACTTAGCCTCTAGAAAATTAGCAATCACCGTAATTCTAGCCATTAGTCTAATTAGTCCACTTACCATATGTACATGTTTCCATACTTAGTCTCTTGTAAATCTATTTATTTGTACATATCAATCAACACAGATGAAATAAAATTCTTCGTCTTATCAGTTTTAACAAGTTGCTTAACTTTATTTTCATCAATTATTTTCTTCTTCAATCCCACAAATCATGGATATAATTTTGAGCTTTGTTCAGCCTCGGGTAAATGATTCAATAAATGAATTTTTGATTTGAGACTTTATAGCTAAGGAATCAGATCTACTGTATTCCAAATGCAACCTCACAAAGCTCTAGGACTAGATGGTATGTCCCCATTATTTTTTCAGAAATATTGGTATATTGTGGGTGATTCTATTAGTTTTACGGTAGCTCATTGTTTGAATATTGGTTCTATTCCTGTTAAACTTAATGGTACATATCTCGTGGTTATTCTCAAAAAGAACAATCCTAAATTTCTTAGTGACTATAGACCAATTTCTCTATGTAATGTGGTCTATAAAATAATTTTCAAGAGTTCTTGCACATCGTTTAAAGTTGATTTTACCTATTGTTGTTTCACCTACACGAAACGCTTTTGTACCTGGTCATTTGATTAAGATAATATATTGGTAGCATTAGAGACGGTGCATGCCATTCGTAGACGAAAGAGAGGTCGAACGGGTTGTATGTCTATCAAGTTGGATATAAGCAAAGTGTCTAATCGGGTTGAATGGTTTTTTCTAGAACTAGTGATAAAACAAATTGGGAGCCCAAGATGGATTACTCTTATCATGGCTTGTATTTTATTTGTCTCATATTAAGTTCTTCTCAATAGTGTCCCTACTGACAACATTTATCCTATTCGTGGTTTAAGGCGAGGTTGTTCTCTTTCTCCATACTTATTTGTGTTGTGTGCTGAATTTTTTTTCTTTGATATTACAAGCAGCTAATTTGGATGGTTCTTTATTGGGAATATGAGTTTGTAACCAAGCTCCTCGTATTAATCATTTATTTTTCGCTAATGATAGTATTGTCTTTTGTTAAGCAACTATTGCTGCCAATGTAAAGTTACAACACATTCTATAGACTTATGGAGCTGCTTGTAGACAACAAATCAATTCAAAGAAAACATAACTAATGTTTAGTAATAATGTGGGGCGGGAAACAATGCAGGAAATTAAGGAAATATGGGTAGTTCAGTCCATTCGGCACCATGATAAGTATCTTGAATTACCTTCTTTCCTAGGTCAATCTAACATTAATACTTTTTGTGAAATTAAGGAGAAGGTTTGGGCTAAGTTTCAACCTTCAGGGCTGAAAAGAAAAGCTTCTTAACAAGCAGGATATGAGATTTTAATTAAAGAAGTGGTTCAAGCTATTCAAACTTACGCCATGAGTTGTTTCAAGCTGCCAAAAGGTTTTTGTCAGGAATTAGAGAACAGGTAAGGTTGGTTTTGGTGGGGACAATAGGTTGAAGAGAGGAAAATCCACTTTGTTAGTTGAAAATGCTTATTTTTTTCGAAATCTAGAGGTGGGATGGGCTTTAGAAATCTTGAGGCCTTTAATCTAGCTCTTTTGGCAAAACAAAGTTGGTGACTTCTTTATTGTCCAGATTCTTTGTTTTATGAAGTCTTTAAGCCAAAGTACTTCTTCATTATCTTTGGGTTGTGCTTCGTCTTTTGTCTAGAGAAGTATTTCTTATGCAAATAGGACTATCACTACAGGATGTTTATGGTGGATAGGAAATGGAAATCAAATTCGAGTTTGGGATGATAATTGGCTGCCTCAGTCCCCCAAGAGAAAAGTGCATACTGCTTGTAATGTTATGCCATCTGATGCACGAGTTGTTGCACTTTTGGATGTTTCTTTGCAATGATGGAATATTAAGTTAATGTGGCGTGTGTTTCTTGCAAAGTGACCAATTGGTTTGGGGGTCTGGGAAAAATGGTCTGTGTACTATGAAATTTGCATGCAATGTTGCTCTAAATATCTTTTCTATAGCAGATCAGGGGGCTACTTCCAATAGCCATACTAATCATTTACTTTGAAAGACTAATTAAAATTTGAAGATTCCAAATAAACTGAAAAATTTTGCATGGCATGCTTGTGGTAACAGCTTACCAACAAAATAGAATTTATTGTCCAGGAAATTCCTTAGTTGTTCTGGTTGTGATTTTTGTGATGATGGGGGTGAAGAATACTACTCTTCATGCTTTATGTACTTGTCCCTACTTAATTCAGGTTTGGATGGATTTCTCCGATATGAGCTGTTTTGATTTTAATAGCTATATGCGATTTGACATATTGGTTTGGGATATTATTCAACATGCTAATATTTCCACACTTTCTTGATTCTTAACTATTGCCTGGGGAATTTGGAAACATAGAAACTTGCACACTTTTGCTACTGCTGATAGTATACATGACAATATTATTTCTACTCCAAAATATGTAGAGAACTTTCAATAGGTTAAGCCCTACTTGGATTCGAAAAGCATTTCATCTCATCATTACAATTTTTTTAAATTCCCGTATAAAATATAATAAACAATTTAACTTTTTCAAATTTTTCTAATAATATTTTTAATATTATTATTATTTTGAGATTTGAAAAAGTTGAAATGTTTATTATATTTTGTGCCGGAATTTAAAAAAAATTATAATGATGAAATGAGATGAAACCATTTCTATATCCAAACTAATATTAATCCATTTGTGATAAAAAGTAACACAAGTTTTTTTAAGGATACAATATTTTCTCTATCTCTTAATTTGTTTGTACATATAATTTACCAACAAACTTAAACAATATAATCTTAAAGTAATTAAATAACTAGTTTTTCATATTATCTTATATGAACATATGTAATATTTCATTAATAGAATGTATTAATAAAATGCCAAATTAACCAAATGGTTTTTAAATGATCTCAAATCATTTAAAAAAATGATTTGGAACATAAAACGAAACTTTATAATAAGTTTGGAAAATTAATACTCAATTGATTTGGCTCGATTATAGCTTTATTTGAGTTCGTTCATGTATTTTGAAATTTCGATGGTCAAAAGTCTGTCCATAATCTTAAACATACCTGAAAAAGTTAAGTCCTTTGTTCATTATTAAGTTAGAAATAAAATAAATGAATAGAAACATAAAAAAAACCCATGGTATGATAAATGAATTAAAATGAAATCAATAGTCTACTTTTAATGGCGCCACAGTTTTGCGCTTTTCATATGAATTTTAGACATAAAAAACATAAGTTGTTTATATCTAGTATATTATATTGATTGCAAACATTTTTTTTTACCATTTTTATTTATTTCTAGATTAATGATAGATACAGTCTTATGATGCACAAGTTTTGTGCACTTCTACCATTAAAAAAATAATTCTTTCACGTGGATTTTAAATTTATCCATTTTTTTAAAAAGAAGTGCGTGTAGCTTATATATTTTAAAACTGTAAATAATATTTCTCTTATTTCTATAGGAGTTAGGTTGGACTAAGGCCTCGTTCGAGTTGTAAGATATTATCATATAATCTCATCTTATTTTATCACATTTCAACATTCAAACACGATAAATACAAATGCTTTTTAATCTCAAATATTCAACTTTTTATCTCTTAATTACCTAATCATTACAATTTTTTCAAACTTTTAAACAAAATATAAAAATTAATTAAACTTTTTCATATTTTAAAAATGTGACCTTTCATTATGGATTTAAATTATACATATTAGTAGTGTTGATGGATCAATGGGGGGTTGAAAATCATTGAATAGTAAAGAGGGTGGTTGTATTTTACAGACAATAATGAATCAAACTTTTTAACTTATTTCTATATATAAACAATTCTTCTACATGCAGTCGCCTCGCGTAAGTGGTGGGGAGTCACTGATGCCACATCAATTTAAAAAAAAAAAGCAAAACACCCACAAAAGAAGAAAGAAGCCAAAACACTGAAATAGAGCGTCTAGACTTTTTGAAAAACAAAAGGCCAAAAAGCAAAAAAGAAAAACAAATAAGAACGAAATGAATGACGAAGGCTCTGCAGAGTCATATTGATAGAATAAGTTGCAGCTTTGAATCCTTTGGGATTAGCATCATCCATATATTATTTGACAATCCAAACTTCAAACAAGTCCATTCTTAAGAGATATATTCTTGACCGCAATCTTAAACTTGAGTCAAATGAGGTTCCATGAAATACTAGCACCATATATTACTCTTCTTTAGCTTCTCCATTAGAAATGGTTTACTAAGTTTGCAATAGTGGCAATTGATTTACCCAACCATTACTTTTTGCAACATTAGCCTCAATAGGAGTTTCCTCAAGAATAACATCTATATTTTCTGAATTTCCAGTCCGGCAAAGACTCGCGTTCGAATGGACCTAGGCCGGATATTTTTGCAAGAGCTCTGCTAGCATCATTTCCAACAAACAATGCATAAGCTCCACCTGGTCCATAAAACATCCTACTCTACGACACATCATAGATCTAGCCTTTAATGGCCATGAGCAAAGGCTTTAAGGGGTTGGATCCATCGTACTGCTTGAGCTCATCCTTGGATATCTCTCCAAGCTGCAACGAAGGCGGTGAAGGCTGTGACGGCTGCTCATCTCCCTAGGCCTTGGATGATGGTTGAAAGACCCAAATAGACTTGATATCATGTAGTATATAGCGAAGAAGAGCGGTAATCATAAGAAAGGTCGCTAGAAAAAGCCTCGTGTAGACTGGGATCGATTCCTTCAGTGTCTCCCACAATTCTAGAGCCTTTATGGTTTTCAAGGAGAGAGAGAGAGAGAGGGAGAGAGGGAAGGAAAAAATGAACAAAACTGCTAGGTGCAGTCGGGATATACAATCGGCATGTAATCGGACGTAAGAAAAGAATAAAATAAAAATAAAAAGGACAAGACAAAAACATCTCTCTCTTTCTTCTTTATCTTCTTTCTCGTCTCTCTGATTTTTTTTTCTAATCTCTTTCTCATCTCCATGTCCTAGACGGCTAGCAGTTCTGAAATAAAAATGAAGATTCAAAGCTACGAGCTCCAACCATTGTCAAAAGAATTAATAAAAAAAAGAGTATGTAATATGCATCCCCATCCATAATCCCCCACTTTGCCCCTTCACCCATCTTTCTCAGACTCTCAACACCCAAGTGTGTCTATCCAAATGCTAATAACCCATCAACCAACTGCAAAGCTCTCTCTTTGTCTTTCACTTTCTATTTGTAAATTTCAGTAGAACTACTGCGCAAAATATTCCAAGACTCCCAGTCCAAATTCCAAGCCGTGTAGCTTTTCGTGTTTTGCTCTTTTTATATTCACCTGGTATTCACGTTTACTTCTTAAATTTAAATCAAGAATATTTTTCTCTTTTCTTTTTTTCTTAATTGAATAAATTAATCTCGTGTATATCTCAGTACTTCGCAGAGCACAAAAACTGGGGCGGGACTGGGAGGTTTTGTGGTTGGGTCATCTTTGAATTCTATTTACAATGAAAACATCGCTTTCTTCAATTTGTGCAACTCATCGTTGATCTCGAAAGTCACCTCCTTTGTTAAAGAATTATATTTTTTTCTAGCCGATGCGAAGCACGGTCTGTTAAAGAATTTATAGATAAATAAACATTTAGAACTGATTACAAAAGAGAAAGAGACAACTGAAAAAGATAATTAGAGGACGAGAGAGAGAGAGAGAGAGAGAGAGAGAGAGAGAGAAAAAAATTTAATAAATGGCACCGATTGAGCGCCGTTTGCATCAGGCGCTTGCAACCAGCATTTTTCAAAAATGAAATGGTAAAAAGCATCTAACGTGGGCACGTGTTTGCACGTCGACTGCATCAGGTATTTGCAACAAGCATTTTTCATATAGAAATGATTGTTGGGACAACATCGGGTAGGTTGGTCCCTTGGTTGTCCGCTCACCTATGGGCCTCAATGGGCCATCAACCTAGTGGGCCCAAAATTTTTTTTGGCCCAAAACCTTTTTCTAGAATTCTTTAGATAAATTTTGATCCAAAACTTGTTTTTCATTTCAAATTTTCATATATTAATAATAATTTGAAATTTCAAATATACAAAATCAAATCTTATCTCTAAAAATAAATAAATCTAATAAAGTTGCTAACTACTAATTCTAACTTATTACAAAGTGGTCTAAAACTATTGCAAACTAATATAAAAATATTACAAATAGTTTGAATAACTTACATGAAAAAAGGAAATGAAGGTAACAACATAAGAAATCATTCGCCAAAGATCTTTTGCTCACTCTCTATCTGCTTCAACTCCTACACTGTGACGTCGAGCAAACCGTGGAGGCTTTGATTTGCATTCAGAATTGGATTAAAGGGAAGCCAATTCAGGTTTGGGAGGTAGTGGATTTGCAAATAGCTATAAGGAGGAGGATGTTGATCACTATAAAAGCGGTAATCGCTCTTAACTTATTCTTTGCTTTTGCCAATAATAGATTCTGTTATATTTATTTGACAAACTTAATTTTAGATTCAATTATTGTATGGACAATTTTGAAAAAAGAGGATCTATCTCAATTGCTAAATGCATCCCCGTTGCTAAATGCGTACTCTGAGTCTATGATAGAGATAAGGATGACCAATATACTGCGAGCCATCTCACAAAGGATGGGATACTTAACACCATATACTTTCCACTAATTCAAGATATCAAATTCATTCATATATGGGTGTAATTCCGCAGACAAGTATCTTTCTAAGTCCGATTGGCCGTCTAAATTCTTATGAAGCTCGTGAGTATCGTCAAATCTCATATCTCACTTATACTTTTTTGGTCTACTAGTTTCGGAAGGAGGTGATGCGGTAGATAGTGAGATCTATGTTAACCCCCCTGAATAATTATATTTACTTGTGAGTCATTGGGGTCACCATCCTCTAAATTTGATAAAATGTTCATACACGTTGGCAATGAGCTTTTTCTTTAGTGGATCCATGGGTGTAGTGGTAAGAGTAAGGGTAAGTATAGGTGTAGGGCTAAGAGTAGGTGTAAGGATAAGAGTAGGTAGAGGGGAGGTAGCACTAGTCCTAGTATTGAGACTTAGAGTTGTGTTATGATCACCTACACTAGCACAATTACGAGTATCCATTGCTTCAACAAACAATCAAACATCTATCATGACGCAAAGTATTAAATTAGTGTTGAGTTTTTAAAATCACACCAAATATTAATTTATACAAAAATCAAATCTCAAACTAGATTGTGGTCTCAAATTGAAACCCCAAAATATATTAGCTTAGAGATTTCAAATTGAACCTCAATCTTAGTGTTTCAATCTGAAATCCTAACATAATGTAGGGTTTTAGATTGAAATCCTAAATTAATTTGGGGGTTTAATACGAAACCCTAACCTAATTTAGAGATTCAAATTAAACCCTTAGATTATTAAAGTTTGAGATTCGACACCCTAAAATTGTCTAGAAGCTCAATCTAAATCCCTAGATTATTTAGGATTTCATATTTGATACGCTAATTTCAGAGATTTTATTAAAATATCCTCATTTATAATGAAGAAACAAAAGAATACACTGTAATCACATCTAAAGCACCTTGGAAAATAAAGCCCAAAACTGAAATAAAGATATCAATATTATAGGACTCTTGACACCATGAACCTACTCCATAACTTATCTCCCTTTCCAATTCACTATTTGTGTTGCTCGAAAATGATCGAAAGGCTATACATAGGATTGTTCATCCGAGTTTCTGGTCGGGTATACCCACCAGGTACTCGAGTATACCTAGCTCAAAACCCAGATTTCAAATTCGGGCCAAAACTTGGGTTGATTTAGCTCGGTTGTGAACCGAGGCAGAATTTAGATGAATTCGATTTTTTTGAAACTCGAAAATCCTAGTTCCAGGCAGTACCCAAATTTTATTTTATTTTATTACAAACATCTACATGTTACTAACTTTTTTTACAAAAAAAATAATATTGTAGTTTCTCAAAAACCTTTATTTTTTTCTATAATGAAAAGCATATATATTTTTTTTTTCTAAAAGCCTTTATTTTATTACAATTTTTTCAAGAAATAACGATGTTAACAAGATAATTTTTATATATATATAAAAGCCTATAATATTTTTTTTTTATTGAAAAAGCCTAAAGTTTTAATTATTGTCCATAATGATAAAAATATATCAAAATGAAAAACTAAACTTATGTTAAAAAATAGCTAAAGCTATAAATAACTAATTAACTTTTAACTAAATGCATGTAAAACAAAAATAAAAAATCCAATATTCCTCATGTACAATGCATGTGACATACATGATGCAACCCACTACATATTATATTATTTGAACTAATTTGTTAGGAACATTACAAAATACATACATTGCTTTAATCAAAATCCAATATACAATAACAAACATGATCTAATTTGCTAAGAACATTCACGCTACCTCCACCCCACAAAGGATTAGAAAAATTGGCATTGGCCTTCAGAAGTCTTTTCATCCTTGATCCAATATAATCATGAAGACACCTTCAATGACATCTCCGTCAAGCTAGTAAGATCTGTAGGGTCCCTGGTTTGGGTGATGATCTTTCCTTTCACTGTATCCATTACAGAATCTTCAGATCTTATATAAGCTACATATATAACATCACCAAGAATGAATGTTAGATAAAATTCCAGATCTTTCTAGTATGATTATTAGTAATTTATTTGTGAATTAAAGCAACATAAGTAGTAGCATGACCTTCCACCAAATCTAGAGGTCAGAGTTGCAACATGTAGCAGTCAACATAGAGCACATGATCCCACCGACATCACTTCCCCTACTACACAAATATTACCGATATTTAAGTAAGGAAGTGTGCTATAAATCAAAGACTCCCATACCATCTTAATCAAAGGTTTGAAAAACGCCATCTTCGGTTCACTCCCATAGAAACAAACAAGATACCATAAACCATGAAGTCCTGGTCTAGAGCACTGGCTGCTCTCACTTTTGCACTTCCACTGCTATCGTTGTTGTGGCCTGGTGGAGCTGGAGACAACCGCCGGTTAACACGAGGATCTTCCTTCTCGGGATCATCCTCCCAGGCTCTCAAAGATTTGCAAGAGGACAGGAAGAATCCTTATAAGCAAGTGGACTCATGCTTTCGAAAGATACCTCCATCAACTTCGAATCCCATACAGAACAAGTAATTCCTGCCACCAATGGTGGTCTCAAGTCTTTCCAGTACTGTTGGCCGCATCACCATAACTTTCTCAAATATATGTTCTTGTTCCAGGTCCAATCCTCCATCTACCGGCTGAGAAAGTACGTACAGAACAAGGATTAGTGGAATCTCGGCAGAATCAAGTTTTAGTTTTCTTCCATTCGCATATAATTTGTTAGACATAGGGTGGCAATGTATTACTTTTTAAAGACTCCAAGAAAGGTTATATGTATTTGTTAGAGGTATAATGCATTCACAGTAGTTTTTGCCAACATGGGCTGTGGATTAATGTTCTCAACTGAGAATGCTCAGTATCTGGATGTAGAATTAAAAAAACTCCTGTGTTTAACTTCGATTTCAAAAGCAAATAGCTCAATGAAAGTATATTCAATTGAGAGTGCTAGTACAGCATGAACTAGAACTAAATGACCAAAGTAATTTCCTCTCTTAATCAACTTTCTAATTCAGTTATATGTCTATGCAGCTAATGCCAAACTTCTATTTAAGCCCAGTTTCTTTATTTACTGGTGTATACATGATCTATACATACACACAAAGGGTATCCGATGGGTGGTGGGATTATGAAGATATGAAAGAGTTGATAGGTAAAAAGGATCATGATCTGCAAATGCATGCTTTATTTATTTATTATTATTATTATTATTATTATGGGATATAATAATAATTATTGGGGCCAAAAACAGACAAAAGGAAGAGATGTTAGTATTCTAAGATGCTAAATAGTATGACAAAGTGAGAGAGAGAATAGAAAGAGAGATAGATCATGAAATGTAGATTGATCTTAGAGGCCGCATGTAGACAAACCAATAGGGTCACATGCAGTGTGATACCTATATTTTCGTATATTTTAATTAAATAATTATTTTATTTATTATTATTAGTAGTTCCCTTGTTTTAAATTTAACGTGATTTTCGTTGTATTATTTTATAATTATTGTAAAATTTATTTTAATGTGTTTTTCTTGATATTAATTATTATTTCATATTTAAATTTCTCTCTATTTTAATTTAGTTTATTGTTGGGTTTTATTGTTTTATTTTATTAATATTTAGTTGTTATTTGTCTTTTATTTATTTTATTGTACCTTTTTATTTTTAATTGGACTCTTCTTTTTTAGTTTGGCCTTTGTTTGTGGGTGCTTTTTTTCTATTTTGAGCCCAGTCCACTGCTTTCAACCGAGCCCCTTTATTTTCCCTTAAATGGTGTCATTTTTGGCTAACCTTTAGGGCTTTAATCCTTCTTCTTTTTCCAGCCACGCCGCTGCTTCTTCTTCCTCTTCCCATTTTCATTTTTTCCTCTACAAATCAATTGCCGCAGCCCCTTTCTCTTCTTCTGGAATGGTTTTTCTTTTCCTTTTTCTCTCTTTGATCTTTTGCTCTCTTCTTCTGCTACAAAATTGTGCCTCCTCTTCTTTTCTCTAGTTTTATTTTTCATCTGCTTTTCTTCTCCCTGCTGGTCAGCCCGTGGTACAATTTCTTGCTCGATTCTATCTCTTTCCCTTGTCCTTTGGTATTTCGAATTTAGGTTGAGAAACCCTTTGCATTTCTAGCATTTCTCCCCCCAACCCATGCTTTGTTTTAAGCCAAACCCATGCCCTATTTTCTTTTCCAAATCAGTGTGCCATGCATTCGGTTGTGTTATGTTTTTTGCCCTAACCCATATTCTGTTTTTGGCCGCAACCCATGCCCCTGTTTTGGTCCAAGCCGTGAGCTCCATTTTGGTCGCTTAATTGTGTGTTCTCCTACCATGAACACAATTTTCCAGCCACCATCTTCTAGTTTTTATTTTGTAAATCAACCCTTTTCTTCCACAAAATTTCACTTCGAAGTTCCTTGTCTTTGAGTCCCATTTTCAGTCTCAAAATCGTGATTGTTGGTGATTTTATTTCGAGTTCGCTTTTGTTGTTAATCGGGTGCTTGTGTGCTTTGATCTTCCAGAGTTTTGCATTTTCATCAATGTAAGTAATTTTTCAAAAAATTTAATAAGATTTAAATATATTTTTACACTAACATATTTGTTTGCAATCTGTTTGGTTGTGTCGGGCCTTGGGTCCAAGGAGTTTAGATTTTTGGATCTAATTGGAGGATGAGTATATTTGTGGAGTACGGCGGTGTTTGCGATTTTTTATCTATTGTGTATTGTGTCATGACATTCATTATTATGTTTTATACATTTTCATGTATTAAGGATGAAAACTGGATTTTTATATTGAGAAATGATTTTTGGATGTGTGTATATCATAACCCGAAGTCGAGATGAGGCATTATCTCGATGAAGCTCTTCTGGTCATTTGTGAGTGTGTAATACTGAGTGATGTCCACTGGATTGTCGTTGGGTGACAACGCGACTGGACGAGATGGTAACACTCTCGTGCTGACTTTATCGAATGCGCTGGGTGCGAAACTGAGTATTGCTTGTTACGAAATCATACGCACGGTCGTTACCAATGGTGTGGCGAAGGGAGCCAATGTGTGCGGATAATCCCTAGGGGAGATCATGGTACATATGGGATAATTGGATATGTGAGCCATTTTCTGAAAAAATGACAGATTTTGATAAATGAATATGTGGACCATTTTCCAAAAAAGTGGTAGATGATTCTTTTAATGGACTTGTTTTGAGCGAAGTGAGATTTTTGGCGTGTGTTGGAAAAAAGGTCATTTAAAAAAATATGATGGTTTTGATCTCATTCATATTTTAGCATGTGCATGCATACATGTTGATTGTTTAAATGTGTTTTTATCTCTTGGGTTGTTTAGTTAGTTACTTACTAAAACTCATAATCTCACGTGGTATTCAAACATTACGGTTTCATTTATTGGAATCATATATTTTGATACAGATAAGGACGCCGAGCCTGGGATTTCAGCTCCGCTGGAGGAGTGATTTGGGATCACTTTTCGTGTCTTGAAATTTATTTCTCACTTTTGATTATGCATTTTAGTTTTTATTATATTTTATTGGATAATTGTATAACCTTTTGAAGAGCTTTTATTTTGTGGTTTGCATAAAAAAAGTTATGGTACTTAGTTGACTATTTTTTATGGATCCCTGCAATTTTTGTTGTACACTTTTTGCATGTACACACATTTAGCACTTATCATTTGATATGTGTGATCCGTGTTGTCACCATGCCGATGTCACGATTCTCGCCTTTTTATATATAGAAGTCGGGGGCACCACATGGAGGATGTTGCCCAGATGACTAACACAAGAGGGAGGTGAATTGAGTTGTATTTAAAAAAAAATAACAACTATAAATCAAACATACAATATAAAATATAAACAAAATATGAAACAACAATAAATATAAAGAGTAATGGTAAGAGAGAAGCAAACTCAGTATGTTAACGAGGTTCGGCCCCACTGCCTACGTTCTCGCCTCAAGCTACCCCTTGAGGATCCCCGAATTCACTATTCAATCTCCTTCAGGTGGAGATAGAAACCTATTACACCTTTAAACAATACCGCTACAAAGGATCCGTGTAGAACACCCTCTATACTTGCAATCACCTTACACGTGGTGATTCAACGATTCCCTGTGTAGAACACTTTCTACACGCACAAGGGTTGTACATACCCTTTTACTGATACAAAAATTGATAGTGGGTAGGATATCAGAAAACACTCCTCAATGAGTGAAATAAGAACAATACAAGCACAAACTATATCTCTCAAAATGAATAAGGGTTAAGGCTCAATGCTTAGAGAAGACAGAATGAAAGTTTTGAATGAGAGTTGTATGCTCTTGGTGTTGTGAATGTGAAGCTCTCAAATGATCTATTTATAGGCACATAAGACTTCATATTCAAATTTAAAAAGATTCACATGTCAAAGACATCACCATTCACTTTTTCAAAATTCAAACCTAATCTTTTTACTTTTTGCATATGACAAAAGGAGCACACTTTGTTTTTCAAAAAAATCAAACCTAATCTTTTACTTTTTGCATATGACAAAAGGAGCACACTTTTCTTTTCAAAAATTTCAAACCTAATCTTTTACTTTTTGCATATGACAAAAGGAGCACACTTTTCTTTTCAAAAATCAAATTTAATCTTTTACTTTTTGCATATGATAAAAGGAGCACACTTTACTTATCAAATTTTTCAAACAAAGACATCTTCCTTTTGCATAAGTCAAGAAAAGCATCAATCACTTTTGAAATTATTCAAATAAAACATGCACATGTGAAAGATGACAATCAATCATCTTTAATATTTTCAAAGTTCAAACCTTTAATCATGGCATGCACATGTGAAAGATGACAATCAATTATCTTTCAAAATATTCAAATTTAATTTTCAAAAATATTCATGCACATGTGGAAAATGTATTTTAATGCTTTATGATAAAATATTAATTTTGAGCCTTAATCCTAATTTCGAATTTTAAGAGATTTACAACATTACTCTATGACTTTAATGTGAGCTTGTTCCCTTCTTGCTCATGCTTGGTTTCTTGATGTGCTTGACTCCATTGTGTAGATAACTTGAGCTTGAGACTCCTTTATTCTTTGAATTCATTTGTTATCATCAAAATCCATGTGTAAATATATAATTACACAAAACTTGAAACCTTAGGTTCAACAATCTCCCCCTTTTTGATGATGACAAATACTTGATAGAACCTGAAGCCTGTATTAATACTTAAGCTCCCCCTGAGAATGTGCGTTAGTTTTTCAAGCAAAAATATAAATATAATTCCAAGCATATATAACAAGTTTAACAATTTAAACAATGTTAATGTTCTAGTCTAAAACTTCTCCCCCTTTTGGCATCATTAAAAAGGATCGGCAGCAAGTAAATAGACTGAAGAAAACGGTGCGTTAAAATACACTGTAGATAGTTGAAAAAGAGAATAATTGGATCCGTCCGTGACCCGACAAGTGTGGCTGGAGATTTGAAAAAATCGCCTGATGTTGTTGACAAACGAGATTGAAGGCTCCGAGTTTCTAAAAAATGTCATTTTCACCGAACGGAAAAAAAACATTACTCTTTGACTTGGATGATAGCTCGTCTTGTTCTTTATGCTATCTCTATAAAAGCAGTCTTAAAGTTCATCCAATCCGCATCAAGTTTTCTTCTTATCTCTATAACTCATCTGCATTCTTTCTACATTCTCGCTTTAAGTTTTTTAATTCTTCTCTCCATGGCTCATTCTTCTAACATTCCTCTAGATGCATCCATGAGGTATTCTACACCTCAATCTCCTGTCCTTTCTGCAGCTACCATTGGTGCCATGTTGCAGCAAGAAAATAATAGTATGGCTAATAAGTCAGACTCCGATGCTATCTACGACTTGGTGAGTCTCGGAACTCGCTACTCATCCTCTATTGTTGCTTTTTCCCAGCGGGTTCAAGCCAAAAACCATGAGGTTGAAAAGCTTAAGGAACAAATTGTTGTACTTCAACGAATTGTTCAAGAGTCTCACACAAGGGAAGGAATCCTTCGGCAGAAGAATAAAAAGTTGAAATCTCTATTGGATTCTTCATTCCGCTTGCCAGTTCCCATGAATAGGGATGACATGATATTGTATGAAGAGAATGAGCGTCTCAAACATGAGGCTAAGAACCTCAAGTTTATGTAAAAGTATTTAAGAAAAATCTATCTATTTTTATGAATTTTGATCTGTCTTTTAAGAGATATTCATAATATGCATCATACCTATTTCTCTTCTAATCATAGATAATCTATCTTCTGGTAAAGGTTTTGTGAATATATCTGCTAACTGATCGTGTGTGTTTGTGAACTCTAGTACTATATCGCCTTTTTGCACATGATCTCGAAGAAAATGATATCTTATTTCAATATGTTTAGTTCTAGAATGTTGTATTGGGTTCTTTGAAAGATTTATAGCACTTGTATTATCACATTTGATTGGAATGTGATTATACATGAGTTTAAAATCTTCAAGTTGTTGCTTCATGTAAAGAACTTGAGCACAACAACTACCCGCAGCAACATATTCTGCCTCAGCAGTAGATAATGCAACAGAATTTTGTTTTTTACTAAACCAGGAAACTAATGCATGACCTAAGAAGTGACATGCTCCACTAGTACTTTTTCGATCTATTTTACAACCAGCATAATCTGCATCTGTGTAGCTGATTAGATCGAAAGATGTGTGTTTAGGGTACCATAACCCTAGGTTAATTGTACCACTAAGATATCTAAGAATGCGCTTAACTGCAATTAAATGAGATTCTTTTGGAGATGATTGAAAACGTGCACATAGACACACACTGAACATAATATCTGGTCTACTGGCTGTCAAATATAATAAGCTACCAATCATACCTCGATATACTTTCGAGTCAACTGTCTTACCGGATTCATCTTTATCAAGTTTAGTAGATGGGCTCATTGGTGTTCCAGTTTCCTTAGCACCTTCCATCCCAAACTTCTTCAGCAATTCCTTAATATATTTTGATTGATTGATGAATGTCCCACTTTTTACTTGCTTAATTTGCAATCCGAGAAAGAATGTAAGTTCTCCCATCATGCTCATTTCAAATTCATCCTGCATAGTCTTAGCAAAAACTTGACACATATTTTCATTAGTAGCACCGAATATTATATCATCAACATAAATCTGAACCAAAAGAATATCATCATTTTCGTATTTAATGAAAAGAGTTGTGTCGATTTTTCCTCTTGAGAAACCTTTTTTAATCAAGAAACCACTGAGTCTCTCGTACCACGCTCTAGGAGCTTGTTTGAGTCCATATAGTGCTTTTGTGAGTTTGAAAACATGATTTGGAGAAATATGATTTTCAAAACCTGGAGGTTGCTCAACATATACCTCTTCATTTATAAAACCATTTAAGAAAGCACTTTTAACATCCATTTGAAAAAGTTTGAAATCTTTATAACAAGCATATGCAAGTAGCATTCGAATAGCTTCTAATCTTGCGACTGGTGCATATGTCTCATCATAATCAATTCCTTCTTCTTGATTGTAACCTTGGGCTACAAGTCGAGCCTTATTTCTAGTAATGACTCCGGACTCATCTTTCTTGTTTCTAAAAACCCATTTTGTTCCAATAATAGTATGATTTTTGGGTTTAGGAACAAGTGTCCAAACATCATTTCTTTCAAATTGATTAAGCTCTTCTTGCATAGCTAGAATCCAAGATTCATCAAGAAGTGCTTCATCAATATTTTTAGGTTCAATCTGAGATAAAAAAGCAGTATGATTGCAAATATTTCTAAGAGATGATCGAGTGCTTACACCTTGTGAAGGTTCTCCCAGAATTTGTTCCACTGGATGATCTTTCACAAATTTCCACTGTTTGGTTGCATCTCGTATTAAATTTTGATGATCTTTCCTGATGTCTCCATGTTGGACTTCCTCTATTGTGTTCTCTTTGTTGAGATTGAGACTTTCTGTATTATTTATACCTCCTGTTTCTTCATCAATGGATTTCTTGGAGAGTAGAGAATTAGATTCATCAAATACTACATGCATAGATTCTTGTACAGTTAAAGTCTTTTTATTGAATACTCTATAAGCTTTACTATTTGTAGAATACCCGAGAAAAATACCTTCATCCGATTTTGCATCAAATTTGCCTAAATTATCCCTGTCATTCAAAATAAAACATTTGCATCCAAATACATGAAAGTAACCAATGTTGGGCTTTTTCTCATTCCAAAGCTCATAGGGGGTTTTATCTAATTTAGACCTTAACATAACTCTATTTATAACATAACATGCAGTACTTACCGCTTCGGCCCAAAAATAACTAGGCAAGTTGTTCTCATTAAGAATTGTTCTTGCCATCTCTTGAAGAGATCTATTTTTCCTCTCTACTACCCCATTTTGTTGAGGAGTTCGAGGAGCAGAAAAATTATGCACAAAACCATTTTCATCACAAAATGTTTCAATATTTTTATTAACAAACTCTTTTCCCCTATCACTTCGGATACTTGAAATAGTATAGCCCTTTTCATTTTGAATTCTCTTGCATAACTTGGTAAAAGCATTATGTGCCTCATCTTTATGAGCAAGAAAGATGACCCAAGTATATCTAGAGAAATCATCAACAATAACAAAAGCATAATATTTTCCTCCTAGACTTGCAACTCTATTTGGTCCAAAAAGATCCATGTGTATCAGTTGCAGTGGTCTAGTAGTGGAAATATATTTCTTGGTTTTAAAAGAAGTTTTTGTTTGTTTACCAAATTGGCATGCATCACAAATTTTGTCTTTAAGAAAATTTGCCTTTGGTAAACCTCTCACAAGATCATTTTTTGAAAGTTTGGAAATAAGTTCCATGTTGGCATGACCTAGTCTTCTATGCCATAACCAATTAGTTTCATTTTGTACTGAAAAACAAATAGCATCTTGTGAGGTAATTTCTTCAAAATCGATTGTATAAACATTATTACTTCTAAAGGCAGTAAAACAAATGTTATAATCATGATCATTCAAAATAATGCACTTATCCATTTTGAAAGTAACTGTAAATCCTTTATCACATAATTGACTTATACTCAAAAGATTATGTTTTAGACCTTCAACAAGTAGAACATCTTCAATTATGAGAGAAGATTTATTACCAATTTTACCTATTCCCACGATCTTCCCTTTCGAGTTGTCTCCAAATGTCACGTGTCCTTCTTCTTTAGATCTAAGATCAAAGAACTTAGTCTTGTCTCCCGTCATGTGTCTTGAACATCCACTATCTAAAAACCATTTGTTTTTGCTTGTAGAGGACTTCATGCATACCTATAAAAACAATTAAAATGATTTTTCTTGGTACCCAAGTTCTTTGGGTCCTTTATTTATTAGTATTAGAAGAAACAAGATTTTTAGGTACCCATATGGCCCTAATAGTCATTGTATGTTTTCTTCTAATAGGACAAGTATGATAATTATGACCATTTCTATTACAAAAATTACAAATAGCATGTGACATATATGAAAATCTTGAATGATTATAATAGTATCCTTTTTTGACAAACTTATTATGAAAAGAATTTTGAATATTAGACTTTGATGTAGAAGGATTATCAAAGAAGTTTTTATAAGGTTTGAACTTTTGTTTTGGCATATATCCCAAGCCTGCCTTGTCAAAAACACATCTTTGACTACCAAGAAGTTTTTCAAAATTTCTTTTTCCATTCGTAAAGTTTTCAACAATATTTTCTAAATCAGTTTTCTTTTTCTTCAACTCAAGATTTTCGTCTTTCAAAACAATATTTTCTTTTCTTAAAATATCAATTTCGTTTGTTAAAGAAGAATTTTTCTTTTTCAAAGCAGTATATTTGATACCCAATTTTTCAAATTCTTCATATACCTCTTCTAAAACATTTTGCAATTCTTCATATGAAGGATTTTCAATATTATCAAAATTTGTTACCTCAATATCATCTTTAGCCATAAGACAGAGATTTGCTGATTCTTCAT
Source organism: Carya cathayensis (assembly GCA_011037825.1). Taxonomy (NCBI): domain Eukaryota; kingdom Viridiplantae; phylum Streptophyta; class Magnoliopsida; order Fagales; family Juglandaceae; genus Carya; species Carya cathayensis. Next base: position 568,178 of record QGSO01000221.1, on the reverse strand, counting down.
TGCTTGCTTCACTATCTGAGCTACTTGAATCATCATCCCATGTAGCTTTCATTGCTTTCTTGCCTTTGTTTCGATCTTTCTTTAGCAGGGGACAATCTGGCTTGATATGACCAGGCTTATTGCATTTATAACAAATTAAAGTATCATTTTTACCTGAATCTTTCTTGGAAAACTTTTTGAATGATTTCCTCGGAGGAGTTTTATTTTTCTTTAAGAATCTCTGAATTCTTCTTGTTATCATCGCAACTTCTTCATCTTTATCGTCATTTTCCTCATCTTCATCACTTTCACTTTCATGAGGAACAGCTTTAAGTGCCAAGCTCTTCTTTGGCTTTCCTTCTTCTTCTCCTCTTTTCAATGTGTACTCATGGGTGATAAGTGACCCGATGAGTTCATTCACTTCGAGCTTCTTGAGGTCTCTAGCTTCAAGAATCGCTGTCACTTTTGATTCCCAACGTTTTGGTAGAGAGTTGAGAATTTTTCTTACCATTTCCACTTTGGAATAAACTTTACCAAGAGCTGTCAAACTGTTTATGATGTTAGTAAAACGAGTGTGCATGCTAGAAATAGATTCATCATCATTCATCTTAAACATTTCATATTCATGAGTAAGAATATAAATTTTTGATTCCTTAACTTGAGAAGTTCCTTCATAAGTAACTTCCAAGTTATCCCAAATTTCTTTTGCCGTAGCACAAGTCATTACTCTATTAAACTCATTACCATTGAGAGCATTATATAATAAATTCATAGCAGTTAAATTCAAAGTATAAAGTCTATCGTCTTCACGATCAAACTCTTCTTCTTCCTTTTTGACCTTTACTCCACCAACCACTTTTGTTGGAATATAAGGTCCATTTACAATGCATTTCCAGATCTCTCGACCTTGAGCCTGAAGGAATATTCTCATTCTAACTTTCCAGAATGAATAATTGTCTCCACAAAAGAGTGGAGGCCGACTGCTAGATTGACCTTCACCAAATGAAGCTGCAATGTTAGCCATAAGATCTTAACTCAAAAGATAGTTAATCTTATAACAGAGCTTTAGCTCTGATACCAATTGTTGCCCAGATGACTAACACAAGAGGGGGGGTGAATTGAGTTGTATTTAAAAAAAAAAAAAAATTATAAATCAAATATACAATATCAAATATAAACAAAATACGAAATAGCAATAAATATAAAGAGTAAGGGTAAGAGAGAATCAAACTCAGTATGTTAACGAGGTTCGGCCCCACTGCCTACGTCCTCGCCTCAAGCTACCCCTTGAGGATCCCCGAATTCACTATTCAACCTCCTTCAGGTGGAGGTAAAAACCTATTACACCTTTGAACAACACCGCTACAAAGGATCCGTGTAGAACACCCTCTACACTTGCAATCACCTTACACGTGGTGATTCAACGATTCCCTGTGTAGAACACTTTCTACACGCACAAGGGTTGTACACACCCTTTTACTGATACAAGAATTGATAGTGGGTAGAATATCAGAAAACACTCCTCAATGAGTGAAATAAGAACAATACAGCACAACCTATATCTCTCAAAATGAAAAAGGATTAAGGCTCAATGCTTAGAGAAGAGAGAATGAAAGCTTTGAATGAGAGTTGTATGCTCTTGGTGTTGTGAATGTGAAGCTCTCAAATGATCTATTTATAGGCATATGAGACTTCATATTCAAATTTAAAAAGATTCACATGTCAAAGACATCATCATTCATTTTTCAAAAATTTCAAACCTAATCTTTTTACTTTTTGCATGTGACAAAATGAGCACACTTTACTTTTCAAAAAATTCAAACCTAATCTTTTACTTTTTGCATATGACAAAAGGAGCACACTTTACTTTTCAAAATTTTCAAACAAAGGCATCTTCCTTTTGCATAAGTCAAGAAAAGCATCAATCACTTTTGAAATTATTCAAATAAAACATGCACATGTGAAAGATGACAATCAATCATCTTTAATATTTTCAAAGTTCAAACATTTAATCATGGCATGCACATGTGAAAGATGACAATCAATTATCGTTCAAAATATTCAAATAAAATTTTCAAAAATATTCATGCACATGTGGAAAATGTATTTTAATGCTTTATGATAAAATATTAATTTTGAGCCTTAATCCTAATTTCGAATTTTAAGAGATTTACAACATTACTCTATGACTTTAATGTGAGTTTGTTCCCTTCTTGCTCATGCTTGGTTTCTTGATGTGCTTGACTCCATTGTGTAGATAACTTGAGCTTGAGACTCTTTTATTCTTTGAATTCATTTGTTATCATCAAAATTCATGTGTAAATATATAATTACACAAAACTTGAAATCTTAGGTTCAACAGAGGAACCAGGAAAACTTAGGGTGATTTTTCCTAAAAAGATAAACCACGTGGGGGTAGCAACATGACCACCCCATTTTTTTTTATAATAATTGGAATCCAGTTACTTCCTAGCTATAAGGTTCAGTCATTCTAATGACTCAGTCACTATTTGGCAAGCATAAATATATATATATATACATATATTTTATGAATTCCTTTTTACCCAAATGCATAAATATGTATATGTGTGGCCGAAGTCATACCCAAATGGCCTCATCACTCAAGTGATAAGGAAAAAAGGAAGATTCTCAACAATATTATGTGGGCTTTATAAGATTTCATGGAGATAGAATTACAAGATAAAGTTAATACGAGTGTCTCTGCCGATTCAGACCTTGGAACCATTTATTCCGTCACCCAAATGTCTTTTCTTCCTTTTAGTGAACTGAGATGCTTAACAAGGTTTTTCATACATACAAAGAAAAAACCAAAAGCAACAACAAAAACAAACAAATTCATGTAGTCATAGAACTCCCGCAAGCTTCATCAAAAATTGAAAAAGTAAGTATGAGTATATTTTTTAAGAAAACCCACAAAAGAAACAGAGAAATAAAACAAAGATGAAACCACCACGATACCCTTCGAGCACCGAAAGAAATGGGAAGAAGAAGAAGAGGAAATCATCAGATCTATCCAAACTTACATTCATTATTTATAGATTGGGAGAGAGAAAGATGTATGAGCAGATAATAAAAAGAAGAAACAAGCTTATACCTAACATACAGAGCATGGAATATGTTCTAATCTCTTGGATCCCAAGCTCAGGCACCACACACCATCTGAGCTTTGTTACACATTACACGCTATACATTTTTTTAATTTTTAGTTTATTCTTCTTAAATTAATTGAATTATTCTACTCATTATCCATATACTAAACATTTGATAAAAGAAAAAAAAAAACATATAGTATGTGGTGTGTGAACTTATTTTATTTTTAAAATTTTTCCTTCCATCTTCTTCCCATATTTGCTACTCCTCTCCATCAAGTAACCATCAAGATAGTCATTGATAGATACTTACTTAAGAACTCTTTGCAACCTGAAAAATGTGAGAAGGAGATGAACGTGAAGAGAATGGTCAGATGAGGCACAAAAAAAAAGGTTGAGTGGCGGGAGCTAAGGTTTGATGTGAGAGAGAATGAGAGGCGAGAGCTAAGGTATTGTTTAGATGTGTGAGTGAGAGAGAGAGAGAGAGAGAGAGATTTATCTGTGTGAATCTGCCATAACGTCTAATGTGTTTTAAGAATTTTTCTTTTTTTAATAGAAATCCTCAACTGGGTGCGGACCAAATAAAATTGGATAAGTCAATCCGAGACCGGATTATGATTATCCGAATTCCAGCCCAAGTTGAGAAAAATTTGATCCTAATGAACAGTTTTATCTGTACATCAACACTTAATCCTTTTATTTTATGTTATAGGAAAAAAATTAAAAAATGAATTTTAAGCCTTGAGATGCGAAGAGAGAAATGGAGAGGGATAAACTGTGTGCGGGTGGCTGTCTGGTCACTAGTGGTGGGCGGGTTTAGACGCGAGAGAGAGAGAGTGGAATACGGAAGCTAACATAGTAAGAAGATTCTTGAAAATGCTTGAAAGAGAGAGTTGTTGGAATCCCGACAGAAGAACTAAATTTAATAAAAAAACATAACGCAACCCAATAAACTCACCCTAGTTCTGCGTAAGAACATGATTATCTGTTGCAGAGTCAGCACGGGACACGTGGAAACGCGGCGACGTGCGGTGCTTTCGAACGAACTCTAAACTCTAACCAAACAATGCTTAGGCTGACGCGGATTGGATAAGGCTCCAATTTGTTTAGAAAACAAAAAATACAAACATTACTGGACCGTCGGATTCAGTTTATCGGACGGTGATCGGGACGCTTAACAAAATGGCATTTTCTCAGTTTCTTGTTGATCTCGGAGAAATTTTAAATGCCTAAAATCAGATCAATAATTGAGGAAAGTTTAGTGGGCACCACATGTACAGTATCTATTGGCCCTTATCGGCCACTTATGAGGACCGTTAATTTTTCATAAATATATATAAATTTTTATTAAAAATAAAAATAAAAAATAAAAAAGGTTGGACCCACTTGAGTGTGTGAACTGTGAAGGACCGATTCGTGGTCCCGAAAAAACATAATAAATAGAGACAAACGTTACTTGCAAATTATTTGTATAGATATTTTATTGCCCATTGATCAAAACATTATATATCTGATTTTAAGAATAATTCGTTAATTTTTAGCTCTGTTAAAAACTAATAAAAAATTATAAATAAAATAAAAATTATTTTTTTTTTCTGGTTCTACCGCGGCACAGAAATAATGTAAAAAATAAAAATAAAAAAAGGAATAAAAATCTCGAAAAGTTGTGTGACTCTTGCTGAGTGTTGGGGGTGTACTTGTTCGGGTTCTTGCTGCGTAGCTTCATTTGCATTTATCAAACCAAAAGCGACTGATGGGCATCCCTCAACGATCGTTACCCAGTCGTTACCACAATATGCACACGATATTTTTGGTTTCTCGTCGGTAATGGAAGCTGGTCCAGGTTGTTTTTCACTGTTTTAGCTCACTCTCCCATCGAGACGTAGTTCTGTCACGTAATTTCTCTCTTTAAGATCAATAATTTTGTGTGTACAAACTAAATCTGACCTTGTTCTTTCTTTGTGGAAGATGCTATGAGAAATCCATGGCGTTTTGGGAGCCAATTGCTTCGATTAATGACTGCTGTGCTTCCGGCTTCTCTCTGTTTTCAGGGTCTTCTAGTTAATTGGGTTCCTCGTCGAAGAAGCACACGTGGTTGAGGTACCACATGGGATTGGAACCAATTCGTACACCGAGGAGAACCGAAGAATTCACGCAACACCTATTGGAGGAGGAAGGAGGAAGAGGAGGAGCATGGCATCGCAATTGCTTCTCATAGAACAGTCATTTAACAGCCGCTACTCGGCCGATGTGCGCGTAGAGCTGGAGGAATTCTCTGAAAGTTTCACAATCACCGACCCCAGCATCTCGGGCCATCCCATCGTATTCGCGAGCCGCGGGTTCCTGAAAATGTCGGGTTACTCGAAAGACGAGGTGATCGGCCAGAACGGCAGGACATTCCAGGGTCCCAGGACTAACCGAAGGTCGGTTATGGAAATCCGAGAGGCGATTCGGGAGGAGAGGCCGATACAGATCAATCTGTTGAACTATCGTAAGGATGGTACACCCTTTTGGATGTTATTTCATATGAGCCCGGTTTTTTGCAAAGAGGATGGGAGGGTGACTCATTTCGTGGGAGTTCAGGTGCCGATTTCCCGAAAGCCGCGGCGGTCGGTGAGTGGGGTTGAGAGAAATAGTGTGGATTTGTGTAAAGATGGGTCTAGGCTGCGCGGTGATATTTTATTTGGGTCGTGTAGGAGGGAAGTCTGCTCTGATACTTTGGTGGAGTTGGGTCATGTTTTGGCTATAGAGTCGGTCTTGGATTCGGACAGTAGAGGTTTGTTCCTTGCTTAATGTTTTAACGAATTAAAGGAGCCGTACTGAATTGTTGTATACGTTTGACGGAATTGTATGTTGCTTGTGCTAATCTATTAATTCGCTCTGTTTGTTGGTTTGAGTTCATTTTTCATTGATATATAGTTGGTTTGAGATTAATTGATGTTAAAAAGGGGCAGTGTTTCTTAATTTTCCCTCCATTCCCTCCACTTTCTTCTGCGACTTCCCGCCACTTCTTTTTGGAATGATGTATTTGCGGGCTGGTTTCATCAAGACCTCCTTCCTTTAATGGATTTTTTTTTTTTTAGCTTGGGTTTGTGTTTTTCCCTGCAGTTTCTTTGTTGCCTGATTAGAAGGGGTGATGTTTTCGTGTGGTGCTTAAATTTTGAATGTGTACTGAGCTTTCCCTATTCTTATCAAGCATTGTGGTTTTGCTCATTGTCTTGACTGTTTAAATGCGTATATGCAGTTTCATCTCTGTTTGATTATTGATTTGGATTCAATAACCGATGATTAAAATTGGATGAACGCATTTTATATTTGTTTTCAGTCATAACTTTTAGATTTCTCTTTTGCGTTACCATCGGTCTCTGTCTGTATTTTCCTTTTTCTAGCTCTCTCTCCCAACAAAAAAGAAGAAACGGGGGGAAATTTCCGGTTTCACTTGTGTTCTGATTGTCTCTGGGTTATACAGGATTAGATATTGAAGAGTCATGTGAAGCAAGTGATGTGGACAAGCGAAGAGCTGCAACTGCCATTAACAACATCTTGTCTGTGCTAACCCTTTATAGCGAGTTAACAGGCAGATTGGTGTGTGAAAAGAGATATAGCTTACCCGAGCAAAGCCTTCTCAGTTCATCCTTAAATATTTCTCTTGGTAGAATCAAACAAAGCTTTGTATTGTGAGTTGTTGCAGATTCTCATTTTCTTGCTTAATTGTGGATTCCATATATTATGAAGATTTCTAATATCTTCACTTGTTTTTCCTGCAACATGTCTGTTACGATTGCAGAACTGACCCACACTTAGCTGACATGCCTATAGTTTACGCAAGTGATGCCTTCTTAAGATTGACAGGTATTGAGAGATATAAATTGGGCAATCTAGTTTATGTGGTTATCTGTAACAGTTGTATACTTTTGTAGGTTATGCTAGACATGAAGTATTGGGGCGCAATTGTCGATTTTTGAGTGGGGTGGATACGGATTCCCTAACTTTAAATCGGGTATCTATTTTGTGTATCATAATTTTTGTTATGTGATTTGGTGACTAATGTCATTGATACTGAACATACAATTGAACCTGTTATTTATTGTTTCCTAGATAAAGGAAAGCATTCGAAATGAGCAGGCATGCACAGTACATATCTTAAATTACAGGTTGAAACTTGACTGGCAATCTTTTTCAAGATTTGGACTTTAGTCATAAATTTTAAAAAATCTGTTGCTATGTCTTTCTCAGGAAGGATAAGAGTTCATTTTGGAATTTTCTTCACATATCACCTGTTCGTAATGCATCTGGAAAGGTATTGCTGTATGCTTAGCTTTCCATGTGAATTTATTAATAAGATGGACTAACATTTTAGGTTATTGTTAGTTGTGGAAACTGATTGACCATGTATACTCTATTCAATAAAGCTAGCTTCTGATGGAAACTTGCTCATGGATTGTGGTATTTTTAAGTTTCCCATACATTGTATAACATACTGGGATTTTTGTGTGGGCTTAGATTAGTTAATTTATACATCAGGTTTGCCAATGCTAGTGATGTCTGTCTCATTTGATATTGCATTTTGGATGTTGGTTTCGTTCATTATGGTGCTAAATTTGAGGTTACTTATTTTCTTCTCTCTCTCTCTCTCTATAAATCATTTGTATTAATAAGAAAAAATGGGCATAACCCAACTAGAGACAGAGTATATAGGATAAACACCTAATCAGAAAATAGCAAAAGGATCCAGAAACGCCTGTAAACTATTGGTTGAACAACAATGCAAAATAGTTGTTCAATGGTAAGAGTATTATGAAATAAAGCCAGCTCCACCCCCACATCTCACAATTCTTGATGCTGCAATTCTTCATTTCTTTTTTAAATGCACCACATCAAGCAATAACTGATCATTTTTAATAGATATCACCCTACTGGCTGCCAAACTTACCCTTCCAACATAAAAAGAGATCCACCACTCTACGAGTCATAACCCAATCTAGCCTAAAGAGCCTGAAAACCGTGTTCCATAAAGAAGTAGCTATCCTGCAATGAAGTAAGAGAGCTCCATGGTGTCTTTGCTTTTCTTGCACATGCAACACCTATCAATCATGGTAAGATGTCGCTTCCTTAGATTATCCATGGTAAGAATCTTCCCTGAAATTGCAGTTGAGGTGAAAATGCTACTCTTAGGGGAGCCATACTGTGCCATATGTTTCTATTTTCATGGGAACATAAAGCCTTTTAGAATGATCTTACTTCAAGGCACCCCTTTTGGAAGGAGCAAGATAAAATTTATCTTCAGCCCTCCATCTTTCACTCAAACTGTCACACACTTCATATCTAGTGAAATGGGAGAATTTCCCCCACCTCTCCCTGTATTCTTCTATAGACTAACCCCATATGACCCATTTACCTCATTTGAATACAACATCCCCATGAACTGCCAGTTTAAAATGCACTACCAACTTCCAAAGACTTCTTCACTCATGAGCATAGCACCATAATCACTTCCCAAGATAGCAAGGTTGAATGAGTAATGTCTCGAGCCACTAGATTGTCCTTTGGAATCATAGAGCAAACCATGTACCATGTACCAACTAACCAAATGAAATATAGTATCTTCACCCACGTAAAATTTTAAGAAGTTATACCGACCACCCTTAGACAAATGCAGCCACTCCCAACCGGCCAAACGGTGCCCCAGCTTCTCAACAATGTCATCCCAAGCATTATAGACTTTCTTCTCTTTCCAGTATTCATTCATTCAAGTGGTAAGAACCTTAGTCTTAGTAGTATGCTCCCCTCTAGGTCCAAGGTTTGAACCCTTAGGTGAAAACAATCTGTAGTGGTCACATCCCATCGGTGGTAAAGCCGATGATTTCCTTGATCTGTATGATGGGAATATGTTACATGGGCCCTATATTTAACTGGGTTAAAGACATGCTGTGTTTGCATGTTCTCCAGGATTCATTGTCATCAAAAAGTATTCTTTCATTTCTTTGGTGCTTGTGCAGTGATTGTTTTTGTATGGTTTGATATGCAAAAGGGAGATTGTTTCTTTTCAATATGTGCACAACAAAGTCCCTTTTTTTCTTAATGGATGCCTAATACCATTGTTTTAAGATTCTGAATTTAGTTAATTATATGTATTTTCTAGTTATTGATTTAATTATTATGCCCTGTAGGATAGTATTGCAATTGTAGCAATAACACTTCTGTTGAATTAATTAATTTAATAGCTGAGGAATAAGTGTATTAGATAGGGGATGGAGTTTAAAATTTGCATTAGGTAATAATGATAGGTTTTTTGGTGTTTTCTAATATTAAAACGAAAAAAAAAAAATTGGAGATTTTAGAAAGGGATATAGCATGCTTAATCCCTTAAAAAAATCTTAGGGGTATACGAAAAAGGTCATTTTGGTTCTTTTTCTTATGGCGCCATGATTCTCATACTCCATTCTCAAGGATACTTCGTTCATCACAATTGGGGATGCAGAAAAAGAGAGAGAATGGTCAAAGGATTCCATCAACAGATCTTTGTCCTAGTTGCGGGGTTGGAAACATGAATTATTTTTTCCTTGTTTAAAACTACATGTGAAATCATATGTTACTTTATTATATAAATGGGCCTTCTTCTCTGTTGGCTCAACCATCCAATCTCAACTAGCCAGCCTGTGATTATGGTGATGGCGCCTGTTGACTTCCAACGTCAAGTAGCCCCTCAAGATAGGGATTACTTGCCAGCATGCAATGATAGCGAAGACTGTAGACATTTGAAGCACAACCGTTGTGCCATTTGGTTTCTCGATTCAAACAATCTGGACCATATCCCTTAGTTTTTTTTCCCTTAGTTTTTTTTCTCATCTATCCGTTCTACTTCCATGTTTTGAATAATGTATTCAGCTTCAAAAGCATGCTTGATGGAATTTCCGCACGCGAAACCCCTTCTCCTAGCATTATTCATAATTTGTGGATTCCTAGCTCTGAGGTACTGCTTCAACGATGGACTAGTGGTATGAAAATCTCATCCTTGGGCAAGAAAGTTCCATTGGTTTCACATGTAGTTGTGACTTTCCTGAAAGAAAAAAATAACAGTTAGCTCCAAACTTTAGCAATGTCCTCAAAACTGCAAATTCATTTTTCTTACCACTGACTACTTTTCATGTGACCATAGTGGTTCATTTAAGGTGATGTGGAGAATGAACGACTCATTTTAGTTTGAATTCTTGACCACTTTCTTGATTAGGAGCAAATTATCTTGTCACTTTTGTCAATACGTGCGTTAAAATGCGAATTCTGAATGTTAAGTCCACTGAACCCCAATTATGATTTTTTGGTGCTAAGTTTCAGATGCCAACCTATCACCTTTTACTATGGGTAGAATTCAAGTGAAATTTATTGGTTGCTGAAAATTTCAATAGCTACAGAATACCCAATTACCCTCAATTGTAAACCCATGAAGAAAATCACCTGTTCGACTTTCAGTTGCTCACGGTAGTTTCTCTGCTAGTTGTTTTTAACGAACAATTATGGGCACAATCTCACAAGGCCACCCACATCATCCCACATCACTTGTAATTCTGGCAACTCTCTCTCTCTCTCTCTCTCTCTCTCTCTCTCTCTCTCTCTCTCTCTCCTGATGCAATTCTCTGTCTTGTCTTACCGAGTTTATGTTTGTTCAGATAGCATACTTTGTTGTCTTGTCTTACCGAGTTTATGTTTGTTCAGATAGCATACTTTGTGGGTGTTCAGATGGAAGAAGGCTGCAAGAACCAGGACAGACATGGTCTGAGCCCTGAGAAGAGGCAGCTCAGTGCTGTTGGGGCAGTCAGGGTTGCGATAAGGAGTTTATCAATGGGTGCTGACCCCTCAAAATCATAGGAGAATCTCTGCATTCTTTGTCTGGTGATTGTTGATGTGTTGAATAGTGTCATAGAAGAGTTGAAAAGGGAATAAAGTAGTGAAATGGTTTGTCACAGGAGTGGTTCCTTGTTATATTCGCATTGTTTGTATATATAAGGTTTCAATATAAGGTTGAAACTGCGCTTCATTTGTTTCAGTTAATGGGAGTGACTAGAATTAAATATTTAAGTGTGGATTTCAGATTAGTTGTGTGTGGATTTCAGATTAATTGGCTAAGGATTGAATGACTGTTATGATTAAAAGGAAAAACGCATTTGATCCATCTGATATTCGCTAGATATAGATGAAGTGTAAGTCTTGTACAGTCAATTTGGAATAAAATGAGACCCACCATTAAAAAGTGAATTTATTACAAGTGGGCTACAGTTTTTTTTTTTTTTTGTGGTCGGTAAACCTCTCTAGGGCATGGCCTTTTGAACCTATTCTTGCATAGTAAAGCTCGGTCCTATTTACCTTTTGTATTCTCATTATTTTCTAAGAGTTTAAAAATGTTACATAGTTCAAAATCCAAGTAAAAAAATTTAAAATAGATTGTAACTAAATAAAAATAGTTAAAAAGTAAATACTTCAATTGATAAATAATAACAATAATAAGAAACACAAATAATTAAGAACATTGTATAAAATAACAAGCAATAAGTTTACGTGTCTAAAGGTGCTAGACAACATTGGAGCTTCATCTCTATCGTTTTCTCTCCACAGGTTAGCCAGCTATCCGAGCATCCGCGCCCAGGGGAGGGCTGGAGCTTTGTCTCCTCCCTCCCTCAGCCTATCCAGCCTTTGTATATATGGCTATATTTTTAGTTGTTTTTAGTTTTCCAGTGTTAATACCTAGATGTTCCGATCTGCTGCTCTCTGGCCGTCTTCAATAGCCACGTGCCCCTCAATCAGACTCCCCAACTGCCGATCTATCGGTTCGGTGGTAGAAATCTTTCAACTCGTGTAACGCATGTAGCTCACGCTTGGCTTACAATGCGTGTGGGCCACACGCGCCGTCGCGCCATTGGGAGTTTCCAGGTGCCATGCCTAGCGCCTCCAGGGGCCAGCGACATCAGATCTTTTAGATCCATGTGCTCTTTTGTTCTTTAGTGTAGTGCGTCTCTCACGCATCACCACTGTCGACAGTGGTCCTTTGCTGGTGTATCGGGTCATCTTTGGACTACTATTCTCTTATGTTCTTATTTTTCCTAACCAGTGATCAAGACAACGTGTTCATGATAATCTCCTATAATTGGACCAGATCAGCAAAATGCAGAGTACCTCTCTCGATTGCGGCTTTTAGTCATAGATTTATAATCTGTTTATCAAACTATGTTATAACCACTTTTATACGGCATCCGTGTGTGGGATTAGGTTGGAGACAATCTTTTGGCGAGATAACCTGCTTTATTGTTTTTCTTTTTAGTGCTGCTTTTGTTTGTTTTGGGATGACTGTTGGAAACTCTCACCCTACTGAATCTTATGTCATTGTAACCACATAATTTATCTATGAAATAGTTTGCTTGCTAAGTAAAAAAAAAAAAAAAAAAAAGTAATAAAATGGAAAATCAAGAAAAAAGAAAAGGGCATCGTACGGCATTCATATTCATAATTTTCAACCTTTTTTTTTTCTGGTCACGTGAGCGTGCACCGTGAATTTCAAGTAAAATCCTTACTTTTTTTTTTTTCAAGCACTAGTAAACTATTTTATAAGTTGTACTAATTTATTAGACATAGTTGAAGTACTTTGCAGAAACAACCTTAAAATGTCGCAACATAAATAATAAAAAAGGATGGAGATGCGGGGTATCGATCCCCGTACCTCTCGCATGCTAAGCGAGCGCTCTACCATCTGAGCTACATCCCCTCGTTGCTCAAGCTTCCAGGTATTATGTAAAGATGTACAACTGCACATATAAGCCGTACTTTCAGACTGTAAGGAGCTAGCATGAATCGACCAAATTTTTGCATGACACCACACCCTGAGACTACAAGAAACATGGCTTTTTCTGTTCAAAATGTTTCCATCAATGCTAAAAAATATCATTTGCAGCTAAATTAAACTCGATGCTAAATTTTATTACAAATAGTGTCAAATGGTGATTTCGATAGTATAATTTTTTTTTTTTTTACAAAAATGCTCATTGCAATTGCCAAACGTAAATGCGGGGGAACCACATCCAACATGGAAAATGAAGCCCGGCTTTCATACAAATAACCAAAATGATTCGTTTAGTGTTTATTCCTCTCCCTCCCTCAGTTCCCAATTGCTTCCTTCAAGCACCGTGAAGCTAAGAAACGTCCAAGTCTCAACCCCTGCCTCATTCTCTCTTCTCCAGATGGGGGGTAGTAGGCGTGTAACACCTCCGCATTTCGTCTTCCCACCGAAGCCTCCCTCAAAGATTTCTGTGGACTAAAATCCCCCCTTCTTCGATTTCTTGCTTCTCATCCATGTGGGACTCAGTTTTGGATATAAAAATGTTAGGATCAACGCAGCTACTTACAAAATAGCACCATTGTTTTATCAAACATATATCATTTCTCTTCTTTCTAGTAGAACTTCTTTGATTTTGCAATACAATAAAATTTGGGGCCCATTTTTCATCCTTTCTCATTTGTCTTCCATTGTTTCTCATAAATAATAATAGTAGAAAAAAACTCAAACAATTATTCATCACACAAAATAATATTTATAACAAGTGAGACGAGAAACTTTAATCCGCATGTAGGGGTTTGAAGTGGTGGTGTTGCCCGACCAAGCAAGGATGCAACACAATGTAATTTCTGCAAATGAAGCATTGAACAGAAGGGCAAGGAATCTCTTAAGAATTGCTATCCAAGTTCCGTTAGTTAGGGCTATGAAGACTATGGGATGACAGACCCACACAAAGATCCAACACTGAAGATCTACCCACGAAGATAGACCCATACGAAGATCCACACGAATCAAAGAGAGATCCCTATGAGATATTGCAGTTCTTCCAGACCCACAGGAAGACGACGACGCCTGAGCTCAACGAGACCTTTTTGAATAACTATGTTTAGGAGAATCAGAGGCCTAGATCCATAGGTTTTGATGTTTATGAGTTGGTTTTCCTTTTCTGGACTGGTGTTGTTAGAGAGAGATGAATGGGTTGCTTTTTTATGTGGTGCATGCTATAATGCACCTGTAATAGTCAAAGTTAGAACTCAAAATAATTAATTTTTTTTATCTACTACGTGACCAGCCGATTTCACAGGGATTATGCATCCCGACTATACCTAGAAGAACTAATTTTTTTATTCTAGCGAAATTTTAAATATTTATGGCATTTTTTGTTTGCCGCAAAAACCATTACAAGAAAATTGCTTCTTTTGCGACCAATTCTTTTGTGACAATTTTAATTTTATCTCAAAAAGTTAATTTTTTTACATTCCTGTGGTTTATTTCAGACAAGGAAAAATTGGTCTCTGAAAATAACTATTTACGACCAAAGTAAAATTATCGTCACAAATAATTTGGATGGAAAAAACTAGTTCCGACACCTTGATTTCTTTTACGGCGACATTAATTTGCAGTTAAATGGACTATGGAGTATTTAACTATTTGCGGTGGTTATTTAACTATTAGCAACAATCTTATACCAATGCAAAAGATGAATATTAAAAACAAAATGACGGAAAATCCTTTTACAAATTGATGACCATGTTGCTCTTTTTGTTGAAGAAAGTTATGCAGATATAGTAAGATACAGTAATCTAAAAAAATAAATGAGACTTTGAGGTGTGTAGAACACTATCTTTAAAGTGGTAATTGCCCCAACTCGAAGAATTTACTACCGGGTTACAAGCAATTCACTTTCAGGATACAACAAAATATCAAGTGCAAATAGTAATTCTGAAGTTTTTCTCTACAAAATTATATAAGTGACTGAAAAATATGAGAGAATGGAATGAATAAATTCATGGATCTCATCTTCTATTTTTAGAAAATGAAGTGACACCGTGTGAAAAATTATACTTAACTTGTGACTTTTCAACTGGTAGTTATAGTTTAAAAGTCATGTTTTTTCATTTAGAGACCAAAAGACATGTTTGGTCTAGTGGTTGGACACCTCCCTTATTTAAGGGAGGTCAGAGTTGGAAACATACCTATTCAACTTTTCAGTTGAATTAATTTTGAAGCATTGTAACTAGGGGTGAGATTCGAACTAGAGAATCCTACCCGGCTAACCATTTTTGGACCAGACCAATCCAATTTTTATAGGACTGAATTCATTCGATCCGGTCCCGGTCCAGGGGTTTTTCACCTTGAATTGGACCGGACCGGACTAAATGAAATAAAAATATATATATTTTTTTATTTATATAATTAATTATTAATATATTACAATATTACATAAGTATTATATATAGTACTAGTATATATTAATATATTAACATATTATAAGAGCTATAGTATAAATTATAGTATATGTATACATTTATAATAGTATTAGTATAGTTTACTTAATATGTTAATATTAAATCACTATAACTATATAGAGTATTATTTAATATAGTATTACCAATTTATTACTAACATATAGTATATTAATAATACTATTAGTATAGTTATTAGTTATAGTATTGGTACTAAGTCTATAACTATATATATTTAGATCAATGTATTATTATATTTTTAATGTATAATTATAATATATAGTATTAGTATATATTAATAATTGTACAATTTCTTATGTAATCTTCATTTAAAAAAATAAATCACTTAATTTTAATTTAGTATTTTAAATAAATTTTTTTATTAATCGATTTAAAAAAAGGGGGGCTTGGATCGAATGGACCACTATCGGTCTGGTTCCGATAGCTATTAGTCCAGTCCCTAGGGATGTTTGGCCCAGTCCGGTTTGAGAAAAGTGATATTCCATCTCCCCCTTGAACTGGACATGACCATTCTCATCCCTAATTGCACCCATCCAAGTGGGTCTTCACACGGGCCAGTTTGGCCCATGCATGGTGCCTCTTCAGCCCATGCATCATGTCTTTTCGGCCCAACTAGTTCGGCCCAATTGTGGTGCCTCTTCAGTATAAGCATTGTACCTCTTCGGGCCTAGCCCATGCGCCCCTTAGACTATTCCATAGCCTTGTTAAAATTAAAACATCAAAGTGTAACCAAGGTGGTTTAGACCCATGGTCTCTCATTTGGAATAGCCTTGTTAAAATTAAAACATCGAAGTGTAACCATGGTGGTAATTTAAACCCATAATCTCTCATTTGAAACAATACACTTACCATTGAACCAATGTATCTCTTTAAGATAGTTGTTCACGAAAATAAATAAAAACTCACAATAAACTCACATATTTAATATCACAACATCTATAATAAATATAACAATTTTCACTCATAATTACGTCAGCCGGTGAAATATGCTCATGAGTTTTAAATAGACTTTCCCCCTCTCTCGATTAGAAAGGTGGGGTTTTTTCTCTCTTGTTCTTCAGAACATAGAGGTTCTCCTCTTGAACTCTATTTGAAGAGTTTGTTCAGTTTTGTAGTGGTGACTGGTACCAGCTTTACAATATGGCAGAAGAATTGTCAAACCTTTACGAGGGGTTAAAGCTCATGGAGGAAGAGAAACAGGAAGAACTTGTCCCGAAAAAGAAAATCCAGTTATCCATCGTGAAAAGTAAAAAATGTCTGGCTGTTCTAGTGGTAGCAGATAAAGAGGTTAATAGAGGTGCTTTTCGTTCCACGATGAGCAAAGCGTGGAAAGTAGAAGGTCAGGTGCATTTCAAGGACTTAGGCTTTAACAGAAGCCTCGTTAAGTTTCAAAATCCTATAGAGAAAGACAGGGTCCTAGCGGGAAGACCCTGGTCTTTTGATAGATCCTTAGTGTGTTTATTCAACTCTGAAGGTTGTTTGGCACCAAAGGATATCGTCTTTAAGTATGAACCTTTCTGGTTACAGCTTCATGAACTACCTTTTGCTGGTACGAACAAAACCATGGGGGAGAGGTTGGGATCAGCCGTAGGTACTGTTCAAGCAGTGGACGTGGATGCAAGTGGAATGGCATGGGGAAGCTTTCTCAGGGTCTGAGTCCTACTAGATATCTCCAAACCACTTCTGCGTGGTAGATTCATGAATATGGGAGGACAAAGGTACTGGATCCCCTTCAAGTACGAGAGGTTACCAACTTTCTGCTTTCACTGTGGGACAATCAAACATGTTGGCCCTTTCTGTCCAAACTCTCCGTTCCGTTGGGAGGTAAACGACGTGAAGACTGGAAACCACAGTATGGACCATGGCTCAGGGCAAATTCCCAACCGAGAAGTGCTTCTTCCTTTGGCAAGAAGGGAGGTGAATCTGAAAGTTCAGGGAGTTGGCGCCAAAACAAGTCAGGGGACAGTAGGGTTGACTTGGATGGGACGGGACCTATCACACAGGGCAACGATGGAGAAGCTTTCGAGCAAGCAGAAATGGGGAGCTCTGACAACTGCCAGCTAACTAGACTTTTACCCGAGATAGATAGCAAGTACAAACAGTGTGGCCAACATGACACTTCTATCCAGGCTAGCAGTGCTAACTTAGGATCCCCTCTTGTGGTTGAAGAGCAGTCAAAAGAACCAGTTTTAACAAGCTGAGGCCATACTATACAAGACTTAAGTATGTTTCAAACAAACTGCTCTAATGCAAGTCCCATCAGGGATACCCCCCAGGTTAGTTCTCCTTCCCACAATTCCCCCATTAAGTTGGTTTCTCCTAATCACTCAAAAGTCCCAACGTGGAAGAGAAGAGCAAGAGACATGAGACATAAGGGTGTACTTGGCCCGCCCGGATCACAGGATATTAATGACACTATAATGGGTGAATCCCAGGGCCTTAAGCAAAAGAAAATGCCAGGGTTGGAGTTGCATGAGCCTATCATGACAAGAAAGAGGGCAAAACAAGCTAAGATGGTAGAGGCTGGAATCCAAACCTGCCAATCCCCATGATTTGCTTAGCTTGGAACTGCCGAAGGCTTGGGAACCCTCGAACAGTTCGTGAACTTCACCTCATGGTGAAAGAGAAGAGCTCGGATGTAATTTTCCTAAGTGAAACCAAATGTGGGAGAGGCAGGATCGAAAATATTAGAGATAAACTAAATTTTGATTGTAGCTTCTCGGTTGACAGTCTTGGTAGGAGTGGTGGGTTGGCTTTGATATGGAAGAAGGGGATGGAAGCTGAGATAGATTCCTATTCACATCATCATATATCCCTGTTGATCCAACCTAATAACTTGGTTAACAGAAGGATCTTTACAAGCTTTTATGGCCAACCTGTTACAGCAAGAAGAAATGAAAGTTGGGATCTTTTGAGACTAATCCATTCCAAAATCCAATCTCCTTGGTTATGCATGGGAGATTTTAATGAAATCATTTACCAAGATGAGAAATTTGGTTCTAATATACGCCCTTTCAAACAAATGGAAGAATTCAGAATGGCTTTAATGGAATGTGGTCTAGATGACATTGGCTACATGGGCTCAAAGTTTACCTGGTGCAACAGAAGGGAAGGGCTGAGCTTACGAAGTCCAGATTAGATAGGGGCTTGATAAATGAGGGCTGGTCAAATATTTTTGCAATTAACCAAGCCTACATATTGCCTGGTCAGTGCTCTGATCATAACCCACTCTTAATCAAGTGTATAGACCCTGAAAAGGTAGAAGCTCCCAAACAGAGAATTTTCAGATATAAAGTGGCCTGGGGAAAAAGATAGGGATGCATGGAGCTTATCAAAGAAACATAGATTTGAAGGAACTATAATGGTTCCAAGATTAAATGTACTCGAGAAGGTTTGGAAGCATGCAAAGAAAAACTCAAGGCTTGGAGTAAACAGGCTTTCAGAAATCAAAAGAGAATACTAGATCAGAAAAGAGAAAAGCTTAGAAGACTTCAAGACTCTAACATAGGCCAAACCAATGGTCAGATAAGGACAATACAAAAGGAAATCGATGGGTTTTTAGAAGAAGAAGAGCTAAAATGGAGGCAAAGAGCCAAACAAAGATGGCTTAGGGAAGGGGATAGAAACACCAAATACTTTCATAAGTGTGCTACTCAGAGGAAACAGGTGAATACCATTAAGTTGGTCACAAGTGAGGAAGGTGTTACAGAATCTAGTCAAGAAGGAA
Organism: Carya cathayensis; assembly: GCA_011037825.1. Taxonomy (NCBI): domain Eukaryota; kingdom Viridiplantae; phylum Streptophyta; class Magnoliopsida; order Fagales; family Juglandaceae; genus Carya; species Carya cathayensis. The sequence goes on along the minus strand of QGSO01000221.1, from coordinate 549,053 downwards.
TAGCCAAAGCTTTTCAGCATTTCTACCAAGATCTCTTCTCCACTTCTCATCCGAGAAATATTGATGCAGAATTACAGTCTGTCCAACCTCTTGTAAGTGATGAGATGAACTTCTCTCTCACTATGGCCTTCACTAAAGTAGAAGTGGTAGCAACAATTAAGGGCATGAATCCTCTTGGATCACCTGGACCTGATGGCTTCCCAGTTGTCTTCTATCAACAACACTGGTGCTCAATTGGAAAGATAGTAACTGAAGCTGTCTTGAAAGTTTTAATTCTAGACAAGGCCTTAGTGATCTCAATCAAACCTTCATCTCTCTTATCCCCAAGAAAAAATCCCCCCAGTCAGTGGTTGACTTCAAACCTATCAGTTTATGCAATGTCCTATATAAAATCATCTCTAAAGTGATAGCTAACAGGCTCAAAATCATCTTACCCAACCTGATTTCAACTTCTCAAAGTGCCTTTGTCCCGGGGAGGTTAATTGCTGACAATGTAGTGGTTGCTTATGAGCTCTTACACTCTATGCAGACTAGACTCAAAGGTAAAAACAATGGCTTTATGGCCTTAAAACTTGACATGAGCAAGACTTATGATCGAGTGGAATGGGAGCTCTTATATAAAATTATGCTCAGAATGGGCTTTGCTGCTAGTTGGGTAGATTTGGTGATGCAATGTGTAACAACTGTCAACTATTCTCTGTTGATTAATGGCCACCCTCAAAAACCATTCTATCCTTCCAGAGGAATTAGGCAGGGAGATCCCCTCTCTCCCTACCTCTTCATCATTTGCTCGGAGTTTTTGAGTCATAGTCTGAATAGTGCTGAGAGGTAGGGCCTTTTTTCTAGTTTCCCAGCAGCTCGAGGAGGTATAAAGGTGAATCACCTACTTTTTGCTGATGACAGTTTAGTTTTCTGCAAAGCCAAACCAGAAGAATGGGATAGACTATGACAAATCCTCAGAAACTATGAACAAGTTACTGGACAAAGACTCAACCTTGATAAAACTTCCATCTTCTTCAGTAATAATACCAAGAAAGAGATACAACAATCAATTCTGCAGCAAGCAGGGATTAGAGCTCATGGTCCTTTTGACAAATACTTGGGACTCCCATCATATGTTGGAAGAAAAAGAATCAGAGCTTTCAGCTCTATGTTGGACAGAATCAAATCTAAGATGACAAATTGGAAAACCAAGGCATTGTCCCAAGCTGGGAAAGAAATACTGATGAAATCTGTCCTGCAGTCGATCCCCACGTATAGTATGGGTATTTTTCAACTACCTAAGTCTATACTTAGGAGTCTTAACAAGTTGATGCAATCCTTTTGGTGGGGCCAGGCAGAAAATAAGTCTAAAATTCACTAGCTGAGCTGGCAATCTTTAGGAAAATCCAAGGATAAAGGGGGCTTGGGTTTTAGAGATTTTGAGTTCTTTAATTTAGCTTTGTTGGCTAAACAAGGATGGAGGATCATCCAAAACCCTGCTTCCTTTGCTGCACAGGTGTTAAAGGCCAAGTATTTCTCGGGCTCTAATTTCCTTTTAGCCTAATGGAAAGCTAATGGTTCTTATGTATGGAAAAGCTTCCTCTCAGCAAGGCCTATTTTGATGGAAGGTTTGGTTTGGAAAGTTGGGAATGGACAACATATCAAGATTTGGCAGGACAAATGGCTCCCATGCCCCACTACATATAGAGTGCAATCACCTGTAAACACTCTGAACTCAGAGGCTACTGTTTCAGAACTCATCAACCCTGAAACCATGCAATGGGACTTGAATCTTATCAATACAATCTTTATAGAATCTGAGGCCAGTGTAATCTGTAGGATGCCAATCAGTCCGTGTAGGAGCCATGATGTATTGACATGGAGATGTTTAGGAAATGGAAAATTCTCAGTGAGGAGTGCCTATCACTTACAAGGCACAATGATGGAAGATAGGAAGGGGCAAGCTTCAACTCAGAACCATCTATCGAGCTTTTGGAAGCAAATATGGGGAATGAAAGTACCACAAGCAACCAAGTCATTTCTGTGGAGAGCAGCCAAGGAATCACTGCCTATAAATCTGAATTTGTACAAGAGGAAGGTGAGGGAGTCTCCCCTCTGTCCAATCTGCTCAAACTTCCCTGAAATAGTTACTCATGCCATTTGGACTTGCTCAGCTGCCCAAGACATTTGTTCTATGAGCTCAAGAAGAATTCAAAAGCTCAGTATTCAAAGTGTTTCTTTTGCAGAGGTATTGAAGCCCCTTTTAATCCAACTATCTCCCATAGAGCTCAGAGAAGTAGCAGTTACTGCAAGGGCAATATGGCACAGAAGGAATTCTTGGTTATTTAAATAGCTTTTCCACACACCTCAACAGATATCCAAGCTGGTCCAGCAAGATTTGATAGCAATTGGCCAGTGGCTTGATAATTGGGGTAAATCTTCTATGGTTCAAGTGGAACATAGGACTAAATGGACTACACCCCCACCAGATTTCTTCAAGGCCAATTGGGATGCAGCCGTGGACATAGAAAATTTCAAGTTAGGAGTTGGTGTTATCATTAGAGACTCAGATGGTCTTATAATAGCTTCCTTGTGCTCTTCCATCTCCTTAAGTCCTGATCCTTTACTTGGTGAAGCAGTAGCAGCCCTCAGAGCTACTTCTTTGTGTCTAGAACTGGGCTTGCAGCAGATCATGCTAGAAGGAGATTCCATTGCAGTGGTTCAGGCAGTCCAAAGTAAGGAGGATAACTGGAATCCTACTGGTTTGGTGGTTAGAGACATTAAACTCCTTCTATCACAAGTTCAGTCTTGGTCTATCCATCACATACCAAGGACAACCAATGTAATAGCGCATGCTCTAGCGAAATTTGCTTTAAAATGTTCTGAGGAACATGTTTTTATGGAGGATTACCCTCCTTGTATCCAACATCTGTTTTAATGAAACGTATCTTTTCCTTTCAAAAAAAAAAATAATTATGTCAGCCGGCTGTGCTCAAAGGAATTAAAGGGCCAATCAATCTAGGTTTAGGGTAATTTAAGAAACGATCAATTGCAATCAAAACATGCATAGGCTAGATAACTGCACATGATCAACTTTCGTTTTTTACGTACTCTCCCAACTACTACAATATTACATGATAATCCATCCCCTTTGATCACAAAAATTATGTACGAGAAAGCATGCATACTCACTCTTTTACCCAATTACATTTTGCATTACTCTCTTTTACATTGGCGGGTAAGAAATCCAGATCATGCAGTGGTCAGCATACATATATGTACAACCAAGAAGGTTGCTTGAAACGTTTGTGCTTCATATATGAATGTCGGTGTGGCCATATATAGTTGCTTTTTTATTTTTTTTTATTTTTTTTCACATTTTTTTAATATATTTAAATATTTAAAAAAATAAAAAAATACATCAATACACTTAAAATCAATTTCTTAATAATTAAATAAAAATAAAATAAAATTGACCAGCGGTCAACTGGGGCTATATGTATTAGGAGGCAAACTAGCTTTTTTCTTTTTGTAATGCCGTAATGGGAGGACACATGGAAAGGGAATGCAGAAATGAAATGATAGTTATTTTTTCCTCTTTCTTTAATTTCTCCTTCATCTTTCTCTTGGAGGTGCTCCCCTCGAAGTGAGTTTTATGTGACCTTAATCTTGAGTCTCACAACCAAATCGTGGTTGTATGACTCGTATGGTTATAGGCTGCGGCTTGGCCATGACTAACAACCGCTTAAAAGAAATATTTTTTCCTGATTAAATATACAAGTTTATTAATAATAATTTTTTTAATTATTAAAAAATTAATATAAATAAAATATACGGGCAGGGGAGACAAAACTAAATGACCATTTGGCATTATCCTTGCTTTGTTACATAGAAGATTGCTAGGCATATGCTCTTAAACTAACCATACGGCCTACATATAGATATCTGTTCACCGAAAGTCTCTTTCTTGGGCAGATGTAAATGCAATATTTTATTTTTCCTTAAACCTTATTCGTTAACACCTAGAAATTATAAAAAGGAGAAGTTAAACACTCCAAGCCATTGACTTTGAAGAAACTCAATCCTTCAGCAATTTTGGTTTGTCCACCAATGGTCTCACGATTTAGAACCATTGGGATATATAACAATATCTTTCAATGCTATTCTTTCTAAGCTGTAATAGCCATTACTAATTCAAACTAAAGTCTCTCCCTTTTAGAGAGAGAAATTGTCTCATCTGTCTAGAGACAAAAAAAATAATCTCCCCAAAGGGAGGTGGGAGTTTCGGCTCCTCCCTCCCTCCCACTCATTTCTTTGTTTTTTCCTCTTTTTCTTCCAGTCCTTGTTAGTTTAGATCTGGTGTTGCTAATAAGATGAGACGGTCTCTAGTCTTCATGGCTGTGGAGCTATGGCTCAAGGTGATACGGGTTTGAGTCCAGATGTTTTAACGAAGAGGTGCCTGTTCTCAAGACCATAGAGCGGGGGCTAAAGGCTTTATCTGCTCGGTTCCTGAGAGTTCCAGACTGGAGATGACCCTTAGCTCTATTCTAGATGTGGCCCATGGTGTTCGAGCTGGTGGAGATGGGATGAAGACGAGGTGGCCGACGGCGTACGAGTAGGTGCTGGTTAGAACGAAGATGAAACGCTGAAAAGAGTGCATGGAGATGGAATGAAAAAGAGGTTCCCCTATAGTGTTTCTCTGTCGACGTACGATACCAAAGAGCAGAGCTTTCTCTGTGGCCTAGGGAGGACCACTGAAGAGCATGCATGTATCCTATGTTTTCAAACAGCGTGGAGGAGCTTGGAGCCATGAGCTTGGAGGAGAAGTGCGTTCTCTGCACTTGGTGGTCTCTAAACTTGCTTGGAGGAAGGATGCCACATGAAGAGGGAGCAACAGGAAAAGGAGATGAAACCCTAAGTGGCTCTTCCAATAGGCTAGACTTTTTTGTTTGGGTTGGGCTGGACTTTTTTTTTTTTTTTGGGCTGGGCCCAAGGTGTTTCCTTCAGCCTACGTGTTTTTTCATTTTTTTCAATGTAGTATGTGTTTTGAGTGGTTTTCTTGTATTTTCGTTCATTTAGTTTGTTTTAGATAGCAGTATGAAAAATTGTCTCTAGGACCGAGGGTTCATAGAGTTTGTACTCCACTCCTTGGGAGGGGGAGTTGTGTGGGTTGTCTTAGACGATGGTCTATGACAGAGTTAAGTCTTTCAGACAATTAGTCTGGAGACCTATCTCTCAGATGATTAGTCTGGAGGCGTTGGACAAGACCATGTCAGCCGCAAAGAAATTTGTGGGTTGGAGAGCGAGAAAATGTTAGAATTTGACTAGTATTTTTCAGGTTAAAAGTTGTAATTGTCCGTTTAATGAATTAATGGAACAATGTTTCACTTTAAAAAAAAAAACAGCCAATACTATTTTCTTATTTTGAGTCGGCTTGAAAATAAATAAACTGAGCACTAAAGCTAGCTTGTTGGAGATCATAGATATAGCCTAACGGATGATGACCAATCTGATGTTTAAATTAATTTTTCTTTGAATATGAATAATACACTTTAATGTGGATCTTCCTTCATCGTCCCTCCTTTCTATTTCCACCTATTTTTTCAGATAATTTATGAATAGTAATAAAATAGTTTGAGAATATTTGAGAAAAATTGTGTTTCCAGGTCCTTAAACTAGATATAATTGGTACCCAGCTCCCCATAATCAAATTATACCCAAAATTTGGCCATTGCATCCAAAATTTATCCAATAGTTTGGTTAAGGAAATAACAAGATGGTGGAAGGGATTATTGTTGATTGAGGCAAAAAAAAGAAGAGAACGTTATGTCGGAAGAAGAGGTTGGCATACACTTAGATATAAAAGGTGATAACCATCTTCTTACTCTACTTGTCAATGATAAACATGCAAACAATGAGGCTTTTAGATCAACGATGGCCAAGGTTTGGAACTCAAAAGGATGGCTAACTTTTCGTGACGTGGGTGATAACAGGTTTATGATGGAGTTCAAAAAGTAATGCATGGCCTCCCTTAGTCATTTGATAGGCATCTTATTAGTCTCAAGGACTTTAATGGGAACCTGTCACCAAACTAAATACAGTTTAAGCATGAACCATTCTGGATGCAGTTACACAATCTTCCTTTCACTATGAGGACAAAGGAACTTAACCAATGTAATGGCTCATGCATGGAAAAGGTTCTCAAAGTGGAGGTGGATCAAGAAGGTAAAGAATGGGGAAGATTTTTTAGAATTTGAGTTGAAGTGGATATATTAAAGTCTTTGATATGAGGAGTCTCTTAAGCATTGGAGGCAAGCAAATGTTAATTCAATTTAAGTACGAAAGGCTGCCAAATTTCTGTTTCAAGTGCCCAAGAACAATATGGTTAGTTTGCGTGCTACGCCAGTCACCAATGTGAGTTCTATGGCCAAGAAATATGGTGGCACTATGGATTCCGACAATCAAGGTTCTCGATGGCAAGGGAAGTCCAATGAGAGGAGCATTAGGACCATTGAGAAAGGAAAGGAGAATATTGTTGAATGAAGTCAGACGCTATCAAAGGAAGTTCGAGGAGATAATGGCGATTATCATGGCATTGTGTCTCAGAAGGAAAAATTCTCGACTAAAGACAAGGAAGACTTGCCTTACTTGGTTGCTAGTAGCCAAAATTTTGTAAGTCAAACATCTCATCTATATAATGTGCAAGATTCCTTTAATAAGGAAGTTAGGGAGTATATTTTTTTTTGTTAATGGAGCTAGAAATCAGAAATTCTTATTCTCATTCTTTACCCAGTACACCTCCTTTAAAATTTAAATATCCATGATGATTTGAATTATGATTATGTCCATCTGATATTACAAGACTCTCCTACAAAACCTAGTAGGGTGTCTACATGGAAAAGGAAAGCTAGGGGTAGATGCAATGCTCAATCTAGAAAGTTTAAAAACACCCCACTTGGAAAGTGTAATAAGAGATTAATGGTAATGAGCAAAGGGAATTTTCTGATTACTTTTGTGTGTAAGAAACTTAAAGCTTAGCTCACACCTACAAGGAGCTTAAGTCAGGTTGAATTGGTGGAGGCGGCTCTGCTGCCCCACCATTAACAATGAATTGTCGAAATTGGAACTGTCGAGGACTTATGAACCCTCGAATAGTTCGTAAGCTACACAAGTTGGTGAAATCTAAGTACCCACAACTAATCTTTCTTATGGAGACTAAGTGAAGCAGAGATAATATGTAGAGAATCAGGAATAAAATTGGCTTTGACAATAGTTTTGTGATCAATAACAGAGGTTGGAGTGGGGGTTAGCCTTGTTATGGAAGTCTAATGTGGTGGTGGAATTGGAATCATGTACTAGCTGGCACATTTTAGTATAGATAACTTGTCCTACATATGGGGGAAATGGCTACTCACTGGTTTTTATGGTAATCCTAAAACTGCAAAGTGGATGGAGAGTTGGAAGCTACTTCAAGCTCTAATGCCCCAAGTTAACATGGCCTGGCTTTGTGTAAGAGATGTTAATGAGATACTCAAGCAATTTGAGAAGTTTGGAGCTACTAGAAAACCCACTAGACAGACGTAGAGTCTTGAATCTACTTTAGAGATCTGTGAACTACACAATCTTGGTTATCTTGGTGATAAGTTCACTCGGAAGAATAATAGAGATGGTGAAGCCTTTACAAAGGAAAGGCTTGATAGAGCCTTTGGTAACTCAGCATGGATTAACAAGTTTGGAGATCACTCAATGCAAAACTTAATTGTCAACTATTCTGACCATAGCCCCATCCTAACTTCTTTATAGATCCAAACATCACCTAGTAACAAAGAAAGAATATTTAGATATGAAGCCACCTGGTTTAATAAAGCAGATTGCAGTCACCTGATTCAGAGTGCATGGAAAGTTAGCACAAGCTCTTTGAGTAGAATATAAGCTACTACTACAGGCTTGAAGAGTTGTCAAAGTAGACTCAAACAATGGAGTAAAGAGATGCACAAAGATAAAGGCAAGTTGATCAAATCAAAGTCTAAAATGTTGAGTATGCTACATGAGCTCGATGAGGGTCATTTGAATAATGACATTAAAAGGCTGCAAAAAGAAATTGATTGTTTACTTGAAAAGGAAAATAAAAAGTGGAAGCAAAGGGCTAAACAAACTTGGCCCAAGGATGAGAACATGAATACAAAATTCTTTCACAATTGTGCCAATCAAAGAATGAAGACCAACAGGATACACCAGATAACCAATGCAAATGGCCAGGTGACTAAAGTACTTAAGGAGATCAATGACATGTTTCAGAGGTATTTTAAGAGCTTATTAGAGTCTACTAGACCTACAGGTATTGATTCTTGTATGGAATCCTTAAAGACAACAGTTACAGAAGAGATGAATGATGATCTTACTAGGAAGTTCATTGCATAACAGATTAAAGAAGCCATTTTCAATATGAATCCTTTGGGGAGCCCTAGTCCTAATGGCTTCCCTACGGTGTTTTATCAAAAACATTGGGATATAGTAGGCCCTGGTATTAGTGCTATTGTGCTTGAAGATATGAATGAAGGGAAATGGTCTTAAAGCTTGAAGGAAACCTTTATTGCCCTTATACCTAAATCCAAGTCTCATCTCCAAGTAACAGAATTCAGACCTAGTAGTCTCTGCAATGTCTTATTCAAGATTATTGCAAAATCTATGGCTAATAGGTTAAAAGCTATCCTCCCTGCAATTATCACACCCACTTAGAGTGCATTTGTGCTAGGCAGACTTATAACTGACAATGCCATTGTTGCATTTGAATCTATGCATACCATGAAGACTCGTATGAAAGGAAAAGAAGAGTTTATGGCTCTTAAACTAAACATGAGTAAAGCTTATGACATGACTAGCTGGGCCTTTCTAGGGTCAATTATGGAAAAGATAGGATTTGATCAAAGGTAGATTGCTCTTGTCATGAGATGTGTCTCTTCAGTTTCCTATTCTATAATTATTAATGGTGCTTTAGAGGATAAGTTCACTCCATCTAGAGGGATTAGGTAGGGTGATCCCCTTTCACCCTACCTGTTCATCATTTTTTCTGAGGTTCTTAGTAACTTACTAAACACAATAGAAGCTACTGGTTTGATCACTGGCCTCCCACTAGCCAGAGGTCAAATGCATATTAATCATCTTTTTTTTTTCAGATGACAGTATTCTCTTTTGTAAGACAAATCTCTGAAGTGGAGTTGGTTGTTCATGCTATTGGACTCATATGAAAATGCTTCAAGTCAAAGGTTCAACAAGGACAAGACCTCCATTTTCTTCAGTAAGAACACTAGATAAGAGACTAAGCAGATCATCACTAGCATTGCAAGTATAAGGGCCACCACCTCTTATGAGAGATACTTGGGATTACCAGCACTGGTAAGGAGATATAGAGCTAATTCTTTCAAAGGCATAGTTGATAAAGTGCAAGTAAGGTTAAGGAATTGGAACACTAAATACCTCTCATGAGCAGGTGAGGAGATATTCCTCAAAGCAGTGGTGCAAGCCATCCCCACTATAGCATGGGTTTGTTCAAACGTTCTAAACACTTGCTACAAACTCTTAACAAACTTATGAGTAGATATTGGTAGGGTTAACGGGCACAAGAGAACAAGATTTACGGGTTGAGTTGGCTGCAAATGAGAAGAGCTAATAAGATAGGAGGCTAGGATTCAGGGATTTCGAGAACTTTAATATTGCTATGCTAGCCAAACAAGGATTGAGACTTATTCAAAATCCTCATTGCCTTGCTGCTCAAGTTCTCAAAGCAACACGTTTAGTGCAATGATTATGAATTTTTCATATTTGATGAATGGATTATATGTGCACAAGTTTTGAGTTTTTTTTTTTTTATATATAAAAACTCATTTATAAATTTTATTCAAAATTAATTAAATATGGTATTTGGAATTAGATAGTGAAAGTTGATTACTAGTTTTTTGCAAAATTTTCGATCTCACTATGTAAAACGAATTTCATGGTCTAATTAAATTTTGGAATAAAATTAAATGTGTACTAATGTCAATCTCGCACCATGAATGTAGTGATAATGGCCAATAAGAAGTAGTTGCTGGCCTTACTAAAGGAGAAAAACTGGATAGAACCAATTATGACATGTGGCACTGGAAAATATAATATCTACTTCATGAACAAGAGGTCCTTGAAAATCTATCCCACCTTATAATACAACTTGAGAAAGGGCCAACATCGTCGTGATATGGAAGCCTATCAAGCTTAAGCAAAGAAAGATCAATGCGCGCGTTTTACCATGTTTAGCAGCATGCACAATGATCTTTTTGGGGAGTTTGAGAACTGCCCAACTGCCCAATATAAGTGGAACAAGTTGAAAATTGCCTATGGGGAACATCAGCTACTAGGCTCTGTGCTCTCACTTTAAGGTTTGAGCAGTATGTTATGGACCCTAAACATACCATGACTGAGCATTTAAGGTCAATGCCTGCCTTGATTCATGTTCTAAAGGAACACCATGGCGCCTTTTATTTTAACCATGGAGCCGGTGGAGGGTTTGCCTCTTATTTGTAAAAGATAGTGGAAGTGACTTGCCGCCTAGTGAAAGTGTACCACTAGAAAGTGACTCACAAGAGTCTCAGTTACGTAGAAGTGAACGTGGAATAATTCTTCGTCTTCGTTTTGAGATTAAAGGAGAATCTTTCATGTGTGCTCCATGTGACTTTGACAAACCATCTTCTTATGAGGAAGCACTAAGTTCACCTGTTTCAAATAAATTGTTGGCTACTATGAGAGATGAGATGAGTTCTATTGCAAAGAACAAAATTTAAGAATTAGTTGATCTTCCACCTGGATACAAATCTATTGCAAACAAATAGATTTTAAAAATTAAGCATCAGGCATATGGATCAATTGACAAGGATAAGGTCCGACTCATGGAGAAGGGCTATACCCAAAGAGAGCGTATAGATTATAAAGAAACATTCTCCTTATAAGAAAGTACTAAGTTCACCTGCTTCAAATAAATGGCTGGCTACTATAAGAGATGAGATGAGTTCTATGGCAAAGAATGAAGTTTAAGAGTTAGTTGATCTTCCACCTGGGTAAAAATTTATTGCAAACAAATAGGTTTTAAAAATTAAGCATTAGGTAGATGGATCAATTGACAAGTATAAGGTCTGACTCGTGACAAAGGGCTATACCCAAAGAGAGCGTATAGATTTTGAAGAAACCTTCTCCCATGTGGTGAGATTTGTTTCCATTTGCCTCATTCTGGCTATAGTTGCATATCTAGATTTGGAATTTTTTCAAATGGATGTGAAAACTACATTTTTCAATGGAGAACTAGATGAAAAAATCTATATAGATCAACATATTGGTTTTAAGGTTTAGAGACAAGAGCGCAAAATATGCCAAATGAAACGTTCTATTTATGGCCTTAAACAAATGTCTAAACAATGGTGCTTCAGATTTCATGAGGCCATTACTTAAATTGGCTTTGAGATAATAGAAGAAGACCATTGTGTGTTTTTCAAACATACAGGAAAAAGTTTTCTAATTTTTTCTTTGTACATGGATGACATATTTTTAGTTGGAAATGATATAGAGATAATTGTCGCCACAAAAGAGTGGTTGTCATCTACTTATGTGCTTGGAGTTATTTCAAGGGATTGATTTAAGAAACTTCTTGGTTTATTTCAAGAAACTTATATTAAGAAAATTCTAGAATAATTTCATATGCACAATTCAAAACCCATAAACACTCCAATTGAGAAGGGTTATATATTGAGCTCAGAATATTGCCCTAAGAATGATGAGGAAAAGAAAAAAATGATTAGAGTTCCTAATGCAAGTGAAATTGGAAGTCTGATGTGCGCTATATTATGTACACGACCTAACATTTATTTTATAGTTGGATTGGTTAGTCATTATCAGAGTAACCTAGGACCTACTCGTTGGCAAGAAGTTAAGAGGATTTTTCGATACCTTCGTGAAACAGCAAACCTTGTTATTTACTACCAAGGTGGAGACATGAAATTGAAGGGTTATAGCGATACTGATTGGGTTAGTAATAAAGATGAGCGAAAATCCACGACGGGTTATGCATTTATGCTTAGTGGGGAAGCTATTTCTTACTATAGCAATAAACAATCATGCATTGCTTTGTCCATGATAGAGCCAAAGTACGTTTCTTGTTCAGCAGCTATACAAGAGGCAATTTGGTTGAGGAGATTTTTTCAGCACCTAGAGATTACAACTCTTACAAATGAAGCCATTAAAATATACATTGATAGTATGACAGCTTTGGCATATGCTAAGGATCCCAAATACCATGGCAAAACTAAACACATAGATATTCATTTTTACTACATTTGATATGTTGTTGCGTAAGATGAGGTGATCCTATAACATATCTCTACTAGCAAGATGCTAGTTGATCCACTTACTAAGGCTATTAGTAGAGTTTTCCAAACTCATGTTAGGAGTTTGGGACTTCATTGGATTTGATATATGTTGTATTGAGGATACCTTAGACTTTATTGAATATTTGATACTGTTAGTATCTATTGTAGTGAAATTATTTTGTTTATCTCATATTATTAATTAATTAATACTAAGTGAAAAGCACACATTATAAAAATGTCACCAGGCAAAGATCAGTCCACTCACATGGATGATCACATTGGCGCTTGAATAGTGAACAAGATGTGATAAATTGATTACTTTGGTGCTTGGAAAGTTAACAAGTAAACATTTTAATGCTTTTGAAGCATTCAATATAAATTTAAAGAATGTCACCTTAACTTGGCTAAGATGAGACTTTCAAGAGTTGTATATAAAGTATTTGCACAATTTCATGAAGCCTGATTAAAGCAGAATGTGAGATCTTATGTAGACACTAGATGAGTGACTATTAAGAAACTAAGGTTGTGCTTGGCCACATAAAATTTTCATCTTAAATATTAAATTATCATCTCATTATTACAACTTTCTCAAATTTCCATATAAAATATAATAAAATATTCAACTTTTTCTTAACTTTTTAAAATTTCAAAACAATAATAATATTAAAATATAATATTTTAATATTTTATTTTAAAACACAAAATTTTCATCTAAGAATTCTAAGTGGCTAAGCACAACCTAAGTTAGAGGACCTTTGTAACGACTAGACTAAAATTCCTATGGCATTTGAATGTGACAAGCCCAATTAAGTGGAAGTTTCACCGTAATATACATTTCATACTATACGTGCTATAAACGACCATATGAAGGAGTGATTAGATGGATCCTTACTCCATCACTAAGTAAGCCCTAATGGATCAATAAATTATCTATTCTTATGCCCTTAAACCTGGAACTATATCATGAGATGCAAACTTTATGTTGTTACTTTAGTATGTTTTGTTAGGGCCAAGAATGATATGGTTTCACGGAGCATCTCTAAGAAAGCAGTCAAGTTTAATTGAATTGACATAAGTGTCTAGGGAAGATTGTTTGGATTCTTATTTGTTGTTATATGTCTCATAGCCCAAGCAATTTTGTCGTTTGGAGTTGATATAATTATGAACATATTATATAATGTGAGGTCAAGAATTACTTTGAGTTATAAACTCGTGAGGGATTAAGGACCCTTGACCTAGTGAGATCAAATAATCTGGGGCATAGACAAGATGTTAAGAGTAATGTACTATGTTAGTATGATGGTGACTTAATATAATACTACTACCATTTGCATGCCTTCTCGTAAGGTCGCACGCTTCGTGTTCTGTATGAGAAATAATTGATTAAGAGATCAGGAGGAGATTGTTAATTAACATTGCACTCATAGTGGACAAGTGGGAAATGTTGGTAGTGGGTAACCCCACATGACCCATATTGTGTTCACATGGGTGAGGAAGTTATTAATTAGCTCATTACCACTACTACAACTTCAATGAAGTTAATTAACTTCTCATGTGAAAACTCTTTAAATAAGAGTTTACATACATCAAATTAGGTGTGTGAAAAAGTCTACATACAAAAGAGAAAAACTCTCCTCACTCTCTACATTTTCATAGAGAAACCATTTAAATCTTTTGATCTTAAAATGTGGAATTTTCTAAGAGACTTTACTAGCCTCCTAAGCGGCGTAGAGATAAAAATAATAGAGTGACATGCGCTGTAAGAAGAGTAAAGATTTGGTATTATGGAAATTCCGCTCATTGAAATAATTTGAATTGACTTTATTTAACAATTAGTAATGTTACGAATAAATTTCAAAAGTAAAGTCTTGCAAGTTTTTATTCAAATAAAAAAAATAGATTCCACAAAAACAATGAGTTTTCCGTACTTTTTCCTAATAGGGTTCATTTTTTATAAAAATTTTAAGCAAAATTTGTACATAAACTTAATACATCACTTGTTAATTGTTCAATCAGGGGCCCTCTACCATTAAAACTCTGCCTCTCCTTGTTCCCATATAAGTAGTATCTTCCACACTGCCAATAAAGTTTGTTTGACGCTGCGAGAGTGATTGTCTCTGCCTACTCTCAACCGTTACAAGTTACAGTGATCCTCACTCCAGCTTCTTCTGTCTATTGCCCTTGTTTATTCATTCTAGAATATGAACGTTTTAGGTCCTCTGGGAATTCAAAGACAGAACTGAAAATAGAAAAAAGAAATGGTGGGTGACAAAGTCTATGGAATTGTTTCGAACGTGAGCATCTTATCTCAAAAAGAAAGGCTTCCTTTCTCCTCTGAGGTTCTTGAGCCTCTCTGGACTCCCAGCTCTAATCCGTCTTTGCACGGTAATTTTCCAATTAAACTGCCTTTGCAATGTTATAAGCCCGTTTTATGCCTTGTTTGCTGTAGGTAGGTTTTGGTCGATATTGGACATAGATCATTTCTTCAAGTCTAGTTAATCTTGATGCCGTGATTACATATCTGTCGATTTTGGTTGTTTCCCATTTTTTTCCTTCGTGTATTTTAATTTACTTTGCCTTGCTTTCCATGTTACGTGATTTCCTGGTGAAGTCCGAATATTTCGTAGTTTCTGCCATTGATCCACCTAGAGTATGTGGGACTGCGTGCATGTTTTAAATTTGCTCTCGCTGTATGTCTTGATTGTTGATTCTTTTCAGATTATTCCTTTTGGATGGGTCCATCGGTCAGTTTTACATTTGATGTGACCAACATCAGAATGAAATAAGGAACTTGATATCTTTATAACCCTCTAATTTTGGGTTCCTTAATTCAGCTTTGAAATCCATGGTAAATTATGAGAATGTTAGTGGAGGAAACACAGCAGCAGCTCGACCATTTTTCCTACGGCTCGATAAAGATGAACATGTTGACGAGGACTACGATGTTGGGTGCTTTCATCAACCCGGAAAGAAAAGGAGGCTCACTGCCGATCAAGTTGAGCTTCTTGAGAGGTGTTTTGAGGTGGAAAGCAAACTTGAACCAGAGAGGAAGGTCCAACTGGCAAAGGAACTTGGTTTGAAGTCTCGGCAAGTTGCCATATGGTTTCAAAACAGGCGTGCTCGTTTTAAGAGCAAACAACTGGAAAAGGACTACGAATCTTTGAAAGCTTGTTATGATAAGCTCAAGGTGGACAATGAAAATCTTCTCAAGGAGAAGGAAAGCTTGAAAAATGAGGTCAATTCTATATGCTCGAATTACTCTTGTAAGTACTAGTTGGTGGAAAGTATGTCCTACTCAAGGAAAAATGGTTCATCGGTTCATTGTTTTCATATGCAACAGGTTAATTCCTTGAAGGAAAAATTGCTTATCAGAGGGAAAGAGATGGGAAATGCAGAGCCACTTGATGCCATTAAGCTGTTAAAAGCAGAACCCCAAGAACCAATTCGTAATCCAATTTCTGAAAATATGTCCAATGTGCCAAAATTGGCGTGTAAGCAGGAAGATGTAAGTTCAGCCAAAAGTGATGTTTTTTACTCTAACAGCCCACATCGCACTAATGGGAAGAATCATTCTTCATTGTTGGAGCCTGCGGATTCATGTCATGTCTTTGAACCAGACCAGTCGGATTTCTCACCAGACAGAGATGATAATCGCACCCAGTTACCATTGCCCCAACCATTCTATCTAAAACTTGAAGATGGGTGTCACGATCCGCCTGCAAATTATTGTAATTTTGGGTTCCCAGCAGAAGATCAGCCCTTCTGTTTCTGGAATATCTGAGTAATTTTTAAGTTCTAGATAATGAGTTTATGCAATATTATTAAGAGTTCTGAGTTGTAATTATGATTAACAAGCAATGAAGTCAGTTGCCTTGGCCTTAACCAGATGTTGCATCTGGCATTGTTTCTTCTTGGGGGTTTCAGATTCTTCATCACCTTATTCTGATATATCCATATTTAGTACTTGCATGTTTAAGAAATGAACCAGCTTTCATTGCCATGCGTGCATGGAAGTGTTAAGGCTTAGAACGCTGAGTTTAGTTATTAAGATTCGGATCGAAAGTTGAAACAATTGTCATTAAGCACAAAATAAATTAACTTGATCTCAAATCTCATGCGTCTGAAGTAACGTCCTACAAATATTCATAACACCTCTGACAAAGCCTGTTCCAATCCAAGGATTGTGAATACTCAGCAAAAAAAGGGAAGAAAGAAAGGAAAGTCAAGAATTCGGTATTGTGTCAGTTTCTTGGGGTGGACTTTGAGGCCGCCATAAATTCTTGAGGATGCTGACAGCCTGCTTGCTCTCTTGAATTATAAACTATAAACAACTCGATCTCAGTTTTTTTTCTAATCCTTATTCATCGAGATTGCGTCTGCTGCAGAATATCTTGCTGATATTTTATTGGTTGGCATCTAGAAATGGAGGAACTTCTGATGGTTAGTGCTATTGATTTGTGACTAATGGCGTCGAGAACTTGTTTAATTACTATAAAAATTGTAGCAGACACAAGCTGAGACATTTTGATACGACACCCAACAATACAAACTTCTTCTTTTTGTGATACCGAGGAAACTTTCCAGCTTTCTTATGTTCATTCAACGAGGATGCAGATTAACGGGATCTAGGAGGAGAAATTTAGTAGAGTAGGAGAGGGGATAAGGAGAAAAAACTATTGAAAAGTACTGCAGCAAGGAAAAACGCTGCTAGATTACGTTGAAAGCGGGTGTTAAAAGTCAGGAATATCAAGCTGTTCTTTAAGGACCTACCCACCAATTGGAACAAAATATGCACGAAAAATGTCATAGTATGACCGATGATTTGACTGATTGTATTTTTAAAAAAATATATTTAAAAAATGATTAAAAATAAGTAAAAAAATTAAAAATAAATAAATAAATAAATATATTGTGCTTATCGGTCTTGCTATCGTTACCGATACCACTAGCAGGACTCAATATGCACTGGTTATGGTCTGCATTTGTGCGCTAGATGAGATGCATAGTACGATTATTTTAAGACCACGTTACTTATAGGATATAATTTAATTTAAAAGATAAATTTTAAAAATTAAATCTTATTGTTTAAGTTATGTAGATGATATACTCTAAACAAATAATTCGATATCAAATACTGATTAAATTTTTATTCAAATTTAAAAGTGAGTGAAATGGAGACAAGTAATAGTATTATAAAATTTATTAAATATTTAACTATGATAAAAAATTCTACACTCAATTAACGAAGAAAAGCCTTCCTTACCAAATTTAGAGAGAGAAGGTCCAACTTCTCTCTAAAAACCCAACGCCTAAACTTTCTCCTCCCTCTTCTTCTTTTCATTCTTTCTCTCTCTTCTCTTTAGGCTTTCCTTTGTTTTTTTCTTGGTTTCTTTGATTTTTTCAGGCTGAGGAGGACAAAATGTAGATTTGTAGCTCTCTGTTGCCCAGCAGCCTACATGCGCCACACCACAAGATTCCCAAGTTGTCAATCTTTCAAACGGGAGAAAAAATTCACTGAAAGGGGGGGCATGTGAGCCACATGCGCAGGTTGAAGTTGGTGCGTGAATCCCATCCGCCTCCGTTCAGGGATTTTTTTGCTGCCATGTGTGGCTGTTTTGGGGTCCAAGGTCACCAGCCATTTCAAATCTGCTGATCGCCATTTTCCCAAGGCCGCGCATGTACCTCACATGTCAATACAACCTCGATTTTCTGTGTTTTTTGTGTTTTCTAAGAATGTAAAAATAAATCGAAAAACCGGCCCAAACCGGTTCATTCGTTCCGGCTTTTGACTGGTTTGGTCTGAAATCGGTTCTTTCATTTTGAAAATCAGTCAAATCCAGTCTAGAATCAGTTTTATATTTTCCAACAACGGACCAGACTGGTTCACATATTATATATATTTTATTAATTTTTAATATTATATATAATATATTTTATATTATATATTATATATAATTTTTTATATATAATTATGTATGAAATAATATATTATAATTTATAACATAACATTTTAATATTAAATATAAATATTTATTTGATCATATGTTTTAAATATAAAATATACATTAAATACATTTTATTACCTAATATATTCTCAACATATTTCTTTTAATAAATACATTATAATACTAATATACTTAATATATTAAAATTGGAGAACTGGACCGAACCGGACCAGAATCGGTAAAACCAGAAGTACCAGTTTTTAGGGCTAACAGGTGTGTAATCAGTTTTAAGAAATGCAAAACTGGTGTTACCGGTTCGATCTTAGATTTTGTCCAAAACTAAACCAAACCGGAACAGTTACACCCTAATGTTTTCCTTTGGTTTTTTCTTGTATTTTCTATGTACTTTTGTTGTTTTAGGTTGTATTAGGAAAAAACAAAAACAAAAAAAAATCAAAAAATAAAAAACATTGTATCTAAGACTAGGGGTCCATAAAGTATGCGCTCCACTCCAGGAGAGTGGGAGTTTTGTTTACTATTTTAGACGGTGTTCTAAGATAGATATTTGCCTCTTAGACGGTTAGTCTGGAGGCACTGGACAAGACTCTGCTAGTCATAAAGAAATTTGTGTGTTGGAGAGCTAAAAAATTTAAAATTTAACTTATATTTCTTATATTTGAAGTTATAACTGTCCATTTTTATGAATGAATGAAATCCTAAAAATAAATAAAAAATAAAATAAAAAAATCTACACCCAACAACAATATGATTTGAGTATAAATCCAAACTTGGGAAATGGTTTGTGAACTGAAAATTTTGAGATAAAAATTTTAAATTTTAAGATAAAATATATGATAATATTATTATTATTTTAAAATTTAAAATTTTTAAGTAAAAGTTGAATTATTTATTATATTTTATATAAAAATTTAAAAAATTATAATAATAAAATAAAAATTTTAAATTTAAGAAGAAATTTTTAATGTCCAAACTGGGAGACATTTCGCCAGATATTTGATGTAATTGCTGTCGAATGTGTTCTCCTGGACCATCCACGTGTCCAGGTAGAACGTGCTATGCAAACCTACAGAGGCAATCATAGCAGGATTGATGGGGTTGGGCCCCTTCATTTGTTTGTAAAGAAAGAATCCCAATGTGGAATTGGCTGCCAATCCATGGTTTTGGTGCCCCTTTGAGTAGGACCCGATCTCTATACCAACATTGTTTTGTTGTTTCTAGAAGTGGAGCCGTGTTTGTCAAAAATAAAAAAGTGGAGCCGTGGAGTGGAGGGTGAAAACTGTAAAGACTACCGAACACATAGAAGTACTGACAAGTGACAAGGATGTGAAGATTCTATCAATTAAAAATTGAAATGCAATTATAAATTTATAAAAATATTTATAATGTGATATATTAAATTACAAAATTATTGTTAAGATTTATTTTTTGTAGAAACTAGTTAGAAGAAAGAATAAGTTATTCCCGACCCACAGTGACGATTCGGGTCTTGGTTAGTATTGTTTGGAGCCAATGACAATGATTCAGAGCGACGTTACGATATCCGAACATACATATATTTTAGTAAATAGAAAATTTAAAAGTAAATGTAGATAGAAAATGAGACACATAAATTTACGTAGTTTGGCACACGGCATAAGTCCACGGATCGTTTGGAAGGAAAATCCATTATAAATAGTATATTTTACAGTCTCCCATAGCTAGGGGTAAAAGTTTGGATCGAAAATTCGGTGGACCAGCCCGGATCAGACTGGACCAATCCAGTTTGGCTGATGTATAACCAATCCTTTCCGTGGACCGTTCCTATTTTTTGCAAACCAACCGGAACGGTCCGGTTTCGATTTCTTACTTTCTGGGACCAAACTGGTTGTGAAAAAAATAATATATAAAAATTATTTTTGAATATTATATAAGATATTTTATGTATATATATATTTTATATATAATTATATATGAATTTTTTTATATATAATTATATATGACATATGAAATAATTATATATTATAATTTACAACATAAGATCTAAGATCTTTGTAATTTGTTTGATCATATGTTGTTAATAATAAAAAATCTATTAATTAAATTTTATGGCCTAATAAATTCTCAACATATTTCTTTGAATTTTTGATAAATACATATTAGTATTCATAATCCACTTTAAGGATATATATATATATATATATAAACATAAAACTAGAAAACTGGAGCAGACCAAACTGAAATCGATAAAATCAGAAATACCGGTTTATGAGGGTAATTAGTCTGAGATCGATTCTTGAAAATGTAAAATTGATATATACCAGTCTAGTCTCAAAATTTATACAAAACCAGACCAAATCGGACCGGTTACACCCCTACTTGTAACTCACTGAACAAATGGGTCGGTAACCCCTGTTGCTTGGAGAAAAATAAATAAAACTGAAACTTTCGTCTAGATGTTGAAAAAGCTCTTGCATTCCGTCGCCCAGAAGTCCCTTGATATCTTATCTCAAATCCCTCCTTATGTAACCCCTATCAGTGGTTGCTTTAGGTCTCTTTGCTACCTCATTTGTGTGCCTGAACCCTCATTCTCTCTCTTTTCCCTTCATTTTTACAGTCACTTTACTCTTTTCCTCTTACTTCCCCCGACCTCTTGTCTTATCCTTGTCCTCTTGTCTTCCTCTCTCACTTCCTTTTTGATGAAAGCTCTCCTTCGAGCTGGGCCTTAGATGCCATATGAGCCAATGACATTTTACTCCTTCAAGTTATTGTGCGATTCTTAAGGCGCCTTGCTAAAAAAGAGGACCTTGAGAATCTTCAAATCAAGCGACTTATAAGCAAACCGGACCAGTTACACCCCTACTCATAGCTCACTGAACAAATGAGTCGGTAACCCCTGTTGCTTGTAGAAAAATAAATAAAACTGAAACTTTCGTCTAGATGTTGAAAAAGCTCTTACATTCCGTCGCCCAAAAGTCCCCTGATATCTTATCTCAAATCCCTCCTTATGGAGCCCTATCAGTGGTTGCTTTATGTCTCTTCGCTACCCCCTTTGTGTGCCTGACCCCCCCTCCTCTCACTTTTCCCTTAATTTTTACAGTCACTTTGTGACGCCCTCAGATTTCCGTTTGGGATCGGACGGACATCTGAAGCGTCGGGACATGTAACACAAGGTTACCTGCCCCCGTACATGACATATAGGATGCAATGTTCCTAACATGAATATAGCATTATGCAATATTCGCAGCGGATAATTCTTTTTTTTTTTTATACTATGCACCGAACTTATAACATCTCAAAGAATTAAAACATAATCCATGCATACTAAAATAAATAACCACGATTACAGTACGGGTCTCAGAAGACTGTAATCTCAAAACATGGTGACTAGACTCTATATTACAGTACCAAAATACACTTATTGAACCAGTTCATCGAGTAACTCGCGTAACTCAATTAACAAGGTTAGAATAGTGTCCCAAAAGAAACTAACTATAGAAGCTGAAAACTCTGCATCGCATCTGCAGCGTCTAGTCAACATCCTCCAGCCTATCGGTATTTGCTCCTTGTTCTGAACCTGACACATCGCCTACCATTCGGGGAAAAAAGGGTAGTTGGGACTACCATGGTGAGATTTGATTACAAATCTCAGCAAGTTAACAGAAAACTTTCACACAGGTTAATGATGTATGCATAGAAATAAAGGTATGAATGCACCATCAAAATTGAAAGTAAACATAACATAACTTGACATAACATGGCATAAAATAATAAGCATAATGTGACATGACATAACATGGCATGAGTTGACATAATTGAACTGAAACAGAAGCTTAGCTTGACGTGACATGAACTTAAATCATAGCATGGATGTGAACTTGAAACATAACATGTACTTGAACTTTAAGTTTAACATGAACGTACACATAACGTAACGTGAAATATGACTTGAACATGAAATACATGAACTTGGAATCTTATTTAATTGTCTTGATTAATAACGTAACCATATGGGTGCTACACGGGTCCCCTAGAGCCGTGTGTCCCTGCCGATTACCGCATCACAACACAGGTATCTAGACCAGCTGTGAGTGCGTTAATACGTACTCCACAGTTGTTGTGGCCCCACGTATTCTACGTGTCACAATTGCTGTGTCTCACGTAGTGTATGCTCCACAGTTGTTGTGGCCCCATACTTCATGCTCCACAGTTGTTGTGGCCCCATGAATACACGTAACATAAAATATGGCACCATCGGCGTTAGTGCCTGGCGCGCTCCGGTGACCAGTTACTTAGGCCCCATTCGCAACCTGTTGACTGTACTTCGTCAACCCAGGGAATTTCACACCTATTTAGACACTCCAGCGTGAACAAAGGAGTTCCACTAGGATATTACCCCATCCTAGCATTTAGGGTCGTGATTGACATGAATAACTTAACTTGAACATGATCTGAAACTTATATGAACTTTACATAAGGTGAACCACGCTTGAGTCCGTGGCACCGCATAACATAACTTGTGGTGAACATGCTTAGATCCGTGTCACCCTTAACATAACTTGTGATGAACACGCTTAGGTCCGTGCCATCCTTAACATAACTTGTGGTGAACACGCTTAGGTCCGTGTCACTCTTAAATATCTTATCTTTCTTAATACATGAGATATTATTTAATATCATGAACTTTTCTAACATGGCGTATACTTGTAAATGGCACAATATGATTTAAACATAAACATTCCATGACATACATGTAACATATGACATACTTAACATGGCATACTTATAACATACAACATTGCATGACATAAAAGATTTTGTAACAGATAAATATTCATAAAAGAATAAATCATGCGTAACAGATAAACATGTAATGACATGACATATATGATAACATACATACATAAATTGTAGTTCCCTTACCCATCATACATACACAATAAACTGATAGTAAGTTAGAAGCTAACTTACCTCGATTGTCACGTTCTACGAGAATAAAGTGCGATATACGAGAAACTGTAAAAGGTCATTCTAAAAGTTAGAAATTTAATTACTAACAATTAGAAACATGGAAACAAGTTATCTTAGAGTAAAATTATCATTTTACCCTCTACATGTGGGAAAACGACCATTTTACCCATAACTTAAGGATTTCATATCCTAACTCCAAAAATTTCCAAAATTTACATTCCTCATGTAAATTTTGTTCTAAACTCAAATATCAACTCAGAAAAAAATTTAAAACAAAACAACACTATGGAAAACACACTATGGCCGAAACATCCATAGGCCATTTCTCTTGATTTTTGTTACAATTCCTTCCAACTTCAAAACTCATGCTTAAACCAAAATTTTACAACAAACATCTTCCAATCCTAAGTTTAAAACCATACTTGAAACATCCATTTAGAAAAAGCTAATAATCAACACCAAACTTTTTTGTAAAAAGATCAAAACACTTGAATCACAAGCTTTGTCCTTAAATCAAAACATCTCCAAGAATTCCAAAAAATCTAATCTTACTTCTAACATATTCATAACATCATCCTCAGATAAACCATGCTTTAAATCATCAAACTAAAGTCACCAAAATCACAAAAATAACACTTGGAGTTTTTGATTTTACACTTAGTCCAAAAACAGAAACTTTTTCTTAACTAGCTTTGATAAATCTCTTGATCAATGGCTTAAGAAGGTGAGATCTTTGAAATAAAGTATCACATGGTTTAAAAACGTGTCCTAAAGAATATCCAACCATCAAAATTAAAATCACATGGCTAAAACCCAATAAAACATGGATCTAACCTAAAAACATCAAATCTTAGGCCTAACCGAAATTCTCTTGCATAGAAAAATCATATCTTTGAAACTAATACTAAATATCTCCAAAATAACATCCTAACATGAAAATAAGAGACTTAGGATCATCATATAAAAATATCAAAGCCTTTAGAGTAAGATCAAACCTCAAAATATTCAAACTTTATCCAAATAAAAACTGTTTTGTCACTTCCAGTTTTCATGTTTCTAGATCTAATAAAATCTATCATCAAAATCTTTATTCATGCAACAAAACCTCAATGAAAACTCTTAAACACATTCTAAGAACACTCCATAAAATTTTCGGACCAAGATATATCCATTAGCTTGGTCAAAAACTCCAAAACATAACACACTCTCCAGATTCACGCCCAGAATGACCTTTCCATGGTTAAAAATACTTTTGACCGACCAAATGACCATGGAATGATACGAAAAATACATCTACGGAAACTAGACTCAAAGAGGAACAACTTTTATGAAGGAGTCATCGTGTGAAAATACTTACAAAGGGTCGAAAAACTCCACGCAAAAAGACCCAGAAATCTGCCCGAGAGAGCTCTTTTGGGTTTCTCTCTAAGAACGGGGTGAAGAAATGATTAAAGTGAAGTAAGTGTGTCTTGCACGACTCAAGACTTCTGTAGGGAGAATATTTGGACCTTAATGATCATTGAGTGGAGGTGTAGACATGTGACATAATGTAGAGGATAGTGGGGGGCAAAAGACAACTTACAAAGGCTATGAGACATGGGACTTGATGGGGTGGGTTCCTCCATATTAATGAGTGCAACTTGATGCAATGAATGGTCTGCCAAGTGGGGGAGGAAATTTCTCCAAGAAGCTATGCCAAGGTGGCCAAAATTCGTGGGCTTTAGTGGGCCTTAGTGGGCCTCAACCAAGTGGACTTCAATTTAGGGTTTAAATGAGATTTGGTTAGGGTTTGAGATGCTATCAAGCCCAAATCCAATTTTTCTTGGCCCAATCAAATTTCCAAGGTTTAAAATGTTGGATAAAGATGTCATAATAAGAAGTTGAGAAAAAAAAAAGCATGTGGAAGTGATTTAATCAAGTGATTAAACACAATGCTAGAAATTGGATCAAAAGGGCTTGAAGGCCAACTTTAGGGTTTGGGGAAACCGTTTAGGGTTTCGGTTTCAACCAAGTTTTTGGAGTTTCAAATAGATTCCAATCATTGAGGGTTTCACTGACTAAAACCTATGCGATTAGTCTATTCGTGAAAACTTACGGAGTTTTCATGAGATTTCTAAAGTCTATAGAAATTTCACCATTGAATTTCTAGCGGGCTGTTACACACTTTCCTCTTTTCCTCTTACTTCCCCCGACCTCTTGTCCTATCCTTGTCCCCTTGTCTTCCTCTCTCACTTCCTTTTTTTTTATGAAAGTTCTCCTTTGGATTGGGCCTTAGATGCCATATGGGCCAAGGGCATTTTACTCCTTCAAATTACCATGCGGTTCTTAAGGTGCCTTGCTAAAATAGAAGACCTTGAGAATCTTCAAATCCAACAACCTATAAGAAAAAAAAAAATTCAAAAATTAGTCCTTTGCCTTTCGTTTGTCAAAACCATGATGATCCCTAAGCCTGGGGCTTGGCTTGTAGGGCTAGGCAGGGGATGACTCGACCCACGCTAGGTGACAAGCGTAGAGCTCGACTTGTAAAGTTAGGCAGGAGATGACTCGATCACACTAGGTGGCGAGTACGGAGTTCGCCTTACATGTGAACGTTTGCCTAAAAGTAAAGAGTGTGTATTCTTGCGAGAGTTCAGTGGATTTTTGCCCCTTGTTCTGAGTTGTTGTTCGATGTTTCCGTTTTGCCACTCTTATTTATTTTATGTGAAAAGAATTTGGTTTATAAATAAATTTTTGTAATTTATTTTTCTTTTATCAAAGAACAAGTTTTATAAAAGTAAGTTTATAAACTAAAGTGTATTAATATAATATGTTAGATTGTAAAATTTGTTTTATTATAAAGTAAATTTAGCAATTCACATAATTACATTAATTTCTATGAAACTTATTCTCTCTCTCGTTATCACTCATATATCAATTGATGGGATCTAGAGAAGTGCATCGGGATGATCTCTTTTCCCTTGACCCCTAAAGAATTTTATTGAAATTTCTTTTTTTTTATTATCCCTTTATTTTCATTATTATCTTTTATTGCCGTTAAAATATAGATATTAACAGAAATTAGAAAAAAAGTCAATTATTCATTAACGCGTTAACGATATGATTTATTATCCTGTGGTGGGATAGGATCATCGGGGAAAAAAATACTGCTCAACAATGGAAAGCAGAATCTTCCCCATCCACTCATGCATCAGCATATGATTTATTCTATTATAGAGCAGTTGCGTAGAGAATATTGTCCACAAAATTTAAATTGTAAAATTTAATTTGTAAGATTTAAATTTTAAAATTTACGTTTCAAATCAAATTATATCAACGTAAACAGTGTATGGTGTAGGTACTCTAGAATATCTCTCATTGGATCATTCGTGCTCCTAATGCACTTGATCATTAGAACCAAATACATCGCAGCCGATCGGCCTTGCTATACTTCTCTCATGTACTAGAAACGGCACGAGCCTAACTTATATTCTATGAAGAAAATTAATAAATAACTTTGGAGTACGAATGACGTGATATTCTCATCCTATCATATTATACATTATAATTGATGTTGTATATAATAGGAAAAGATTATCTCGAAGTTCGTACTTCAAAATATCTAATAATAGCAAGCAGTTAAGCATTTGTGATAGACTAATACTAGAGCAAACCTCGCTGCATCTTTACATCTTTCATAGTAGTTCAACATTTTTTAAGCACATTTAAAACTAAAAATGCACATCCTTGGGACCTTATTTCAAAGAGTTGTCATTTGAAGACCAGAATAAAGTCAAGCACATCCATGTGATCTCTTGAACCCCGAAATTAGGAAATATTATTTTAGTAGCCCATGGAAGACCTCTGGGCTCTATGTAGCCCATAAAAGATGACCAAAACCCCACTTTTCTAAAGCATGGCTTCACATCCAATTGAAATTTCCACGTACCAAACTTTTTTTTTTTGTAGAATAAGACTTCTATCTAGTTATCTACGCCGTACATCAGACTTATTTTTTTTTATTTTATTTCTGCTAAATTAAAGAAGTTCTTCTGCACTACATGCTTGCTAAGAAAATAAAAATAAAAAGATAAAAAATAAAATAAATGTATGATGTAGGAATGATGAGTATAATTTTTCTTTGTAGAATATCATTAAAAAAAGGAAATGACGAAGAAGTATGATTTCTAGTATACACTTAGAATAAACTTGTCCAGTTAAATTACCCAACTATTGACAGGCATAGCTATAAAGCTGCATTCAGATCAAGATTTGAAACAAGCTTTCACCATATCATCCATGGTGGCATGCAAGAGCTAACACACAAGCATGAGGGAAGGAGCAGCCAATGACTGATTCCGAATCAAGATAGTTAACGGACCAGATGGCAGATAATGCTGAATAATAAAGATGTTTAAAAAAAAAACTAAGGTACTGTTTGGATAGTGATTTGAGATGAGTTAAGATAAAAGTTGAATAAAATATTATTTTTTAATATTATTATTGTTTTGTGATTTGAAAACGTTGAATTATTTATTATATTTTGTGTGAAAATTTAAAAAAGTTGTAATGATTAATTAAATGAAATGAAATAAGTTGAGATCAACTCTAATTCAAACGGGGCCTAAGAATATTGCTTTAATAGTATAGTCCTTAATTAGAACATACACAGAGTGAATTTTGAACTAGCTTCATCAGCAAACCTAACCTAGAAGGATTAGAGTTCGTGGAGTGGAGCGCAGCATTCTTAAAAGAGGCAATGAACCACCTCTAAGCATTCTTAGGCATACAAGCATGCCATCAAAGAAACTACTTCAACCTTCTATCTGTGTTCAACAATGATGCTAATCTTTCATATCCCAGATATTTAAGTATAAATGGTAAAAGATGCAATGAACCACCTCTAATCATGATCAAAAGAATCATTCGTTATCGAGAGAATTTGGATGTACAGTAAATGGTTATGTAGATCCTTGATAAATGATTACAACAACATAGGATAATGTCATTCAGGCATCGTTCATGGTCAAATTCAAACTACGACATCCCATTTGCAAGGGAGGATTACTTTTTCATTTCTCATCTCAAATATAAAAACGTACAATTTCTCTCCAAAGGATTCTTGGATCTTAGGCAGCATTTCAAGATAGAAAAGAAAAGCCAGTGTTGTTAGTAAAATTGAAGTTCTCAGGTAAGGTAAGCCTCCACACAGACTAACAATAAATTCAAAGATTGAGGGTAAAAAATGAGTTAAGTTTGTTAATCTATGAGACCATGACTTTGATGAATGCAACACCACATAAATTTGTAGATTCAGCTGACCAGAATGGCATCTCAAGAATAGATCGAAGCTGCCATGGCTCTGGCCATGTTCCTGTTCCAGGAAAAGGCACAGCCACAAACAGCATCAGATCAAGCCATTGGAACTCTTCCATTTCTTTTTGGCACTCTCAAATAGCATGTCAAGAAACCGAGATTAGATTTTTCATCGGCTGTATAAGACCCCTGTTGGGAATTTGGAGTAACAAAAAAAATAGAGAAATAATAACAACACAAGAAATTTACGTGCATATTCCAAAACAGGAGAAAAACCACCAGACCCAGAGAAGAAAATCCACTATGTAAAAAATTATTACAATCACACAATTTTTCTCCTCACTCCAAATACACCCACAAAGCTACCCCACTAGTAAAACTTTAACTTTACACCTCTTCCCCTTTTACAAAAAGGTCAATAGAGGAATTTAACTAAAATCAAAAGTTACTAGATAAACTTTCAACTGGTGCACTTAAATTAAGAAACCCAAGCCTCCTTATATAGGCTTGCAAATGTGCTCCTTCTTCACTTCCCACCCATGTGGGACTTAAGTAAAGGAGCAAAAAAATCCAATCTCCATCTTGCGACTTTGACTGGTCCCACAGCCAAGCTCCACCTCAATGAAAATTTTCATAGCTTCCGCTATCATGCTTCACCATAAAAGCATACCCACCCAGAATAAACCAATTCTAAGCATTTCACTTCGGCCCATGTCGAAAACAACCTTGCTGAAAATTATGGTGTAACTTCCACGTTTGGCTCTCCTGGAAGTTTAATTAACCATCGACATGAATTTCCACCACACATCCTACATCAATGCCAAATCAATGCCTGTGTGTAAACTTGTGGACCTACTAACATTAACACATCCTCTATCATGACAATTTAGGGAATTAACGGCATGACATGAGGACGTACATGTCTCTTTTTCCATAGAGAGAGACACAACGTTAGCATCAATACCAGTATCTCCATTTACTGACTTGGAGCCACTTGCCGAACTAGTTTCTTATACTAACCGTTTTACCAGTCGCCAGTATCACTGCTGACTTCAGGGGTTGATATGCTCTTCAACGCCTTGTGTAAACCAATTTCTCCACCTTAAATCTGACAAGATTTGAAGGCTTACTTCCTGACATTACTTTGATGAATTTACCGTAGAAATAAATAGTACCTCACTAAATCAGTTCCCAGGAAAGATTGGAGGGTCACAATGGACACACTTAAAATTTTCAATCTCCTAGACAAAACCTCCTTAGACTATACGTATCCACACTACCACACTAAAACTCCACCTCACACAAAGAATCTAGTAGCTCTGATACCAATTATTGGGAATTTGGACCTCCCAAATTCACCCCCCTAGAATCTACCATTTGCAGGAGTAACAAGAAAAATAGAGAAATAATAACAACACAAGAAATTTACGTGGAAACTCTAAAACAGGAGAAAAACCACCAGATCCAGATAAGAAAATCCATTATGTGAAAAATTATTATAATCACACAATTTTTCTCCTCACCCCAAACACACCCACAAAACTACCCCACTAGGAAAACTTTAACTTTACACATCTTCTCCTTTTACAAAAAGGCCAATAGAGGAATTTAACTAAAGTAAAAAGTTACTAGATAAGCTTTCAATTGGTGCACCCTAAGAAACCCAAGCCTCCTTATATAGGGTTGCAAATGTGTTCCTCCTTCACTTTCCACCTATGTGGGACTTAAGTAAAGGAGCAAAAAAGTCCAACAACCCCAACAATAACTGTTTCTCAGGGTGACGGTTGCCACTCCAACAATGGCTGAAATAGAATTTTTATAAGTTTAAGAAATGTATATTAAGATTTTAGAATTTTACTTTTCAAAATTTTAATAATAAATAGTTCACTTCAATGTGGAGTTGACAAAATCATGAAGTGGTAGCCAATGATTCGAGAGTGTAAGCCTCGGCCCGGACACAAGCTACTCCCAAATTTATAATAATTCTTTATAGATAAATATTATATTTTATAAGATTAAATTCATAAATTCATATAATTCCATGTCAACTGTTAAATTTATTTTATATAAAAATAATTTTATAATTTAACCTATCGTAACAACGTTAGTTTGTAATATTTACTGTTATAAAATTTAAAAAAAAAATTATATTTAAATATTTCTCACTCCAGACTTTGCCATAAAACATGCACTACCATACGAGAAGTTCAGTTCATCTTATGGACTCAGCAGCACGTGCGGCGGAGTCTTGAAGTCCTTCAACCCCGACATCTCTCAGCTTGGAACTCAGACGTAAAGTAGTACTCGGTAGTAGTGTCCGAGTAGAGTACTAGGGTTGTGACGCCCCCAAATTCCGCTTGGGATTGAACGGACATTTGAAGCGTCGAGACATGCAACACAAGGTTACCTGCCCCCGTTCATGACATATAAGATGCAATGTTCCTAACATGCATCTAACATTATGCAATATTCGCAGCGGATAATCTTTTTCTTTAGCAATACTATGCACCAAACTAAATATATCCCAAATACTTGAAACATAATTCATACATAAAGGCATACTAAAAAGCCGTGATCACCACACTAGTCTAAAATGGTTGTGATCAAAAGAATACTTGAGATACAACTCCAAAAGTACAAGTATTAACCTAAGTTAAATACTATACCATCATCAACATCGCACCGTGGCCTAGTCGACCGTATTCAGTTGGTCAGATTCCAATTCTCCTTTGGGTCCTGTAACAAGATCTACCATTCGGGGGGAATGGTAGTTGGGACTACCACAGTGAGATTTGATTACAAATCTCAGTAAGTTAACATAAAACTTATACACAGGTTAAAAATGCATGCATGGCAGTAAAAGCATAAATGCATAATTATAGTCATACATAAACATAGTATAACTTGACATATAGCATGACTTAACCAGAACTTAAGCGTGAACTGAACTTGACTTAACATGGCATGAACTTAAGCTTAAAACATAACATGAACAATCAACATAACATGAACGTGAAACATAACATGGACATGAAATAACATAACATGAACGTGAGCTTGAACGTATCATAAACGTGAACATAACATGATGTGAACATGAACTTGGAACATAACATGAACATGAACATAACATGTACGTGAGCATAACATAACATGAACTTGATCTGAAACTTGACTTAACATAAACTTGGAATCTTATTTAATTGTCTTGATTAATAACGTGCATTAATACGTACTCCACAGTTGTTGTGGCCCCACGTATTCAAGTAACATAAAACATAATACGTACTCCACAGTTGTTGTGGCCCCACGTATTCTACATGTCACAATTGCTGTGTCTCATGTAGTGTATGCTCCACAGTTGTTGTGGCCCCATACTTCATGCTCCACAGTTGTTGTGGCCCCATGAATTCACATAACATAAAATATAATACGTACTCCACAGTTGTTGTGGCCCCACGTATTCTACATGTCACAATTGCTGTGTCTCATGTAGTGTATGCTCCACAGTTGTTGTGGCCCCATACTTCATGTAACATAAAATATAATACGTACTCCACAGTTGTTGTGGCCCCACGCATTATAAGTAACATAAATATAATACGTACTCCACAGTTGTTGTGGCCCCACGCATTATAAGTAACATAACATAAATATAATACGTACTCCACAGTTGTTGTGGCCCCACGCATTATAAGTAACATAACATAAATATAATACGTACTCCACAGTTGTTGTGCCCCACGCATTATAAATAACATAACATAAATATAATACGTACTCCACAGTTGTTGTGGCCCCACGCATTATAAGTAACATAACATAAATATAATACGTACTCCACAGTTGTTGTGGCCCCACGCATTATAAGTAACATAAATATAATACGTACTCCACAGTTGTTGTGGCCCCACGCATTATAAGTAACATAACATAAATATAATACGTACTCCACAGTTGTTGTGGCCCCACGTATTCTACATGTCACAATTGCTGTGTCTCATGTAGTGTATGCTCCACAGTTGTTGTGGCCCCATACTTCATGTAACATAAAATATAATACGTACTCCACAGTTGTTGTGGCCCCACGCATTATAAGTAACATAAATATAATACGTACTCCACAGTTGTTGTGGCCCCACGCATTATAAGTAACATAACATAAATATAATACGTACTCCACAGTTGTTGTGGCCCCACGCATTATAAGTAACATAAATATAATACGTACTCCACAGTTGTTGTGGCCCCTACGTATTATACGTAACATAACATAAGATATAATACGTACTCCACAGTTGTTGTGGCCCCACGTATTATACGTAACATAACATAAATATAATACGTACTCCACAGTTGTTGTGGCCCCACGCATTATAAGTAACATAAAATATAATACGTACTCCACAGTTGTTGTGGCCCCACGTATTATACGTAACATAATATAAGATATAATACGTACTCCACAGTTGTTGTGGCCCCACGCATTATAAGTAACATAGAATATAATACGTACTCCACAGTTGTTGTGGCCCCACGTATTATACGTAACATAACATATCTTATTTTTCTTAATGCATGAGATGTTAATTAATATCATATAATTTTTTCTAACATGACGTATACTTGTAATGACACAATATGATTTAATCATAAACATTTCATGGCATACTTGTATCATATGGCATACTTAACATGGTATACTTATAACATACAGCATTGTATAATAGAAAAGATTGTGTAACAGATAATTATTCATGAGATTAAATCATACGTAACAAATAAACATATAATGACATAGCATGGCATGGCATATACGATAACATACATACATAAATTGTAGTTCCCTTACCCATCACACATACACAATAAACTGATAGTAAGTTAGAGGCTAACTTACCTCGATCGTCGCGTTCTATGAGAAAGAGGCGCGAACACGAGGAACTGCACAACAGCTGGAAGAGGAACACTCAAGTCCTTAAGATTTTCACTTCTGAACTCAATTGCCATATTGTAAGCACTTGCAACACCACGGCCAACTTGAGGTTTCACTATACTCGGAAGAGATAAATTGACTTCAGAAAGCCTTTGCACTAAAACAAGTTCATTAAAATTATCAATAACAACCAAACAAACAACTCATTTCTCAATCCATATACTCTTAGCCATAGTCAACCACAAGATGACACCAGTCATCCCGGACTATAATCCATATCATCACTGCTTCGGGACACTGTCATACAGTTTCCCAACATTACACCATACGCTCCACACTTCTCTGCTACGCCATTCAACCCTTCGTGACACGCCATCCGATGTATCACGACTTAATACAGAGTACACTCACGTGAACTCTCTTCCATCCACACTACAATACCCATCACTGCGATACACGTCTCACGGTGCATCGCTACGCGACACGGAGTACGCGCTACGCGTACTTCCTTCGCTACAACACTCATCAACACGATGCACATCACACGATGCATCGCCATACAACACGGAGTACACTACATGCGTACTCCCTTCCTTCTACGACACACATCATTACAGCGCACGTCGCGCGGCGCGTCGCTGCATTACACAGAGTACGCTACACGCGTATTCTCTTCACACAACCCGCCGTATCACATCTACGGCATCCATCTCACGCCTATACTTCACAGCACAGTCCACAAAATACACAATCAAACTCAACACTTCACAACCACACTTCGCTTCACAACTACGCAACGAATTCCACAAATACAACTACACAATCCACAAACCAACCAACTATTTTAAACGTAAAATAACTAGAGATAGAAGGTTATACCATCGACGGGATAACCCGTGCGTCGCTCGTTGTTCGTCACGAACATGCGTCGGAGGAACGTACGTGGCGGCGTACGGTGGCTGTCCACCACATAAAGTGGTAGTTTGGGCTTGAGAAAGGCTAGGCGTGGTCTTGGAAGACTCATGATTTTACAGCTGTCGGTGAAGAACAAAATACGTGATTTACGGAAAAGATAAACTATACGCGTGATTCCAGATGAGGGTAAAGACAAGAGAGATGTGATTGCTGTCGGGAAATAATCCAAAACTGATAATTTTAGCGGGCTGTTACAAGGGTGGTAATCGAATCATGGGCCGAAACCGAAAGCGGGACAAACCCCATCTCTCCCGCCATGTCCCGACTTCTTCCCTCGCCAAACGCCTGCGTCCTATGCCTCACCATCCCCGTCAAGAAGAAGAGGAAGACGTCGTCGACAAGCCCATCGCAAAGCCAGCTCCGGCGCCGCCGCTTGTGGTGATGGGGCTCCCCATGGACTGCTCTGTCCTAGACGTCAAGTCCCGATTCGAAATCTATGGATCCATTTCCCGGATCCGAATCGACGGCGATGGGTCCGCCTACGTCATGTACCGTGCCAAGGACTCCACCCAAGACGCCTTCGCCGCTGCCCAAGACCCTTCTTTGGGCATCTCAGTTGATTCCAAAAAAGTACTCTCTCTCTCTCTGTGTTGTTACTTTTCTGCGTTTGGTTGCTGAGAAAATACAGAAAATTTATTAGAGCAGAAGTTAAGTTGGAACCCTATGTTTTGTTACTATTATTATTCATTTGTTTTGTTGAGGGGTAATTACTAATTAGGCTCAATTTGGTTGTTTTGTTTGCTTTTAATAGAATGCAAAGCATCTGAAGTGATATTTTTTTTTTCACTATTTTCCAAGTACCCAAACAGATCATTACTTAAAATATTAGGAGCTTTACTGGAAATCATTTTCGAACAGAAAGAGCTGAAATTGGGATTTTTCAATGCTAAGTTTTGGCCCGAGTTTCGAACCTGAAGGAACCAATCTAAGCCACCTTTCGGCTTCCCAATGAAATCGCATCTGGATTGATACATATTTGGCTTTGAAAACTAAACAGTGTACTTTTCATCTGTTTTCTTAGAAACCAACAAGGGGAGTTTTTCTTGGCTTTTACTTGGCCTTTTTGAGTATTGAGATTAGCGTGTATATGTTGCAGGTACAGGTGATATGGGCAACTGATCCTCTTGCCCAATGGAGGCAAGGAGTTGGGCTTGGTGGTAACAAGGATAATGGCTCATCCTCATCAAAGCTTTTGCGTGCCGAGGTACCTCTGAGCAGACATGGTAGAGGTAATAAACTTGCTTCAGCTATAGTGAGCCCCAGGAGTGGTAATGATGGTCCTTCCAGTGTTTCAGAAGTACCTTTTAGAGGCCGAGAAATCGTTGCCTATGATGATATTCTGTAACCATAGAATTAGTGTAAGACTTAATTTATTTTCTAATGATTGAATGGATTTTAGGTCTAGTTATAGGTGTATTTTTATGTATATCCAGTCCTGAAGCTGCTTGAAAAAAGGTTTTTGTTGTTTTGGATTTGGCTTCTGGCGTTATCATGTTCTAATGTTGCTTGTAAGTCTGTCCTGTCTTAAATTTGGCATTTTCATATTTAATAATGTAATTGTTTACATGTTTGACAATGTTAAAACTATTTGTGGCTGAATTTGAGTTCGATGTTGAGAGTACCAAGCATGGCAGGTTTCCAAGTTCAGCAATTGTTCCGGCTTTGAGTGGGTTTTTTCCCACTTAATGTGATTAGAATTTATTCGCTGAGGATGGTCTGAAGGAACATTGCTTTGACAGTGGGCCAAGGCCGAGTGAGTGTTTGTTTGATGAGTTGAGAATTGGCATTGCAATCTGATGTGAATTGTGGTCTAAAAGTCTTAATACTGGATTCGTTGTTGTACAGTAAGAGTAGGCGGTTAACTTTTGAAGAATGTTATTTCACTGTTAAATTTTCATTTATTGGACGATACTCCTGTTTTGAATGTGAAGGATATGGTTGGTTTCTTACTATTATTCGGATTCATTATGTTGACCTTTGATGAACTGTTAGAATTCGAAAAATGCAATGGTTTTTGCTGGGAAATCTCATTGCTTTGACACCATTTATATGATTTTCTTTTTTGTTTTCTTTCTCCTTTCGTTTTGCTCGTGGGGCATGGTTCAGATCCTAACTGGCAGACTGGCTGCAGCAGGTGTGCTTGAGATTGAATTTCTGTGCCCATAAAATAGAGCCAAAAGACTTGGTTTGCAATGCCTTGAAGAATTTCATGGTGTTTATCTCCCTTGCTCCTTTTACCTTTGTTTGACAAACGCGGAACAGCCAAACAAGCGGTGGAGCAAGGGCTTTGAAACCTCAGCAAAGGAAATTGCTACTGTTTTTTTAAAAAAAATGACCTCAATAACAGTAAGCAAATATTGAAGTGAAGTCCAGTCTCTAGCATGACGAGTCACCATAATCAGATTAAAATGCAAAATGCAAAATTCTCATACAAAATTATTAACTTGATAGCATTTTTAAGTAGTCAATCCTTTAGGGGCATGACTCTCACTTTCAAAGAGCAAAAAGCATTTCCAAAATGCTACATATCGGTCGACCACATCGACAGGTAATTGTTGTAAAAAGAGCTTTCATTTGGGGAGCACTACATTCATAGGAATTCAAAGTTTGAAGTAATTTTTTTTTTTTTTTGTAATGTTACGTATAATCGTGGAATGTACAAGTGTCGTACAGTCGCTTTAAAAAATATTAAGATTTATTAAAAAATTAATTTTTTTTTTTTTTTTTACATAGGTTCCATATTTATTTATTTTTTTCAAAATGATTGCACGGTATTTATACACTCATAACTGTAACTATAATTTTTCAAATTTTTTTATAAGTTTGTAGTAATGGAAATTTAGTTAATAACATGACAAAAGTTGGAGATAAAAGCTTTCCACCATCTCTCCTAGCTTTTAGTATAATTGCATTACCAGTACACTCTTAAGTGAAAATTTTCTATTTATAAGACTCATATATCATACACCACTCTTTTTGTTATTTTTTTAAATTTTTTTCTCTTATCAAATGTGTAGTATATGGATGATTAGTAAAAGAATTCAATTATTTTAAGAAAAATAAAACTAAATCAAATTTTAAAAAATAAAAAATTGTGTGGTGTGTGATTTATGTGGCTTATGAATATCAAAACTCCTCATAAGTGCTACAATGGGGAGCACGATCTGAAGGGAGCGAAGGATTCTTTTCTTTTTTTTTAATCAAGCTCGCATGTATAATAATTAAGTTACAAGATTTAAGGAGAATCATTTCCACTATCAATAAACAATAAAAACATCTAGACAATAAAACAGAGGGTATACAGCCAAAGACAAAGTTAGTTGCAACTTATTGTGTCACAGCGTGCACACATCAATTTGTCAATCGATGAATTTTTGTAAAACTCTAACTCCTAAAAGGAGTTGATAAGAGCTTGATGTCTTCAACGAGGGTTCAATTTGCTAGAGAATATTGGTTCTTATGCTATCTAGAGAGTCTATTACGAACTGTGAGTCCCCTTCCATAATTACCGTTTCTTGTTTCCTTTGAGAGTCATTCTCGATGCCAGTGGAGCTACCTTTGCTTTGCTCCCTAAGGATTAGATTATAGGATCTTTTCTATCTGAATTTTTAAATTTTTCATTGATAATATATAATATATTTTATATTATAATAAAAATACTCTATCCAAACTGGCCTAAGTTTTCAGAACGGATATCGTGCCTCCCCCGTTCTAGTGATAGAAGGGTCGGACGGATGGTCGGTGAATACACCTGGGAGACGCAGCCGATCAAGATTGGCTTTTACGGCGGAACCCATGTCCTGATTCGGGTTATTTGGTGAAGAAGCGGAAGAGCAGAGAGAAGGCGGTGAGTGACGATGGAACAGAATGAAAAGGCAAATAGAGCAATTCACGACGGAGAAGAGGTACAAAAGATATGGAGTTGGGGAGCAGGAACTGACGGGCAGCTGGGCACTGGCAAGCTGGAGGACGAGCTACTCCCTCAACTGCTTCACCTTCCTTCTCTCACCTCCTCTGGACCCATCTCTCTGCTTGCCTGTGGCGGCGCTCACGTCATCGCCTTGTCCTCCGGTGCCACTTTCTTTCTTTTTCTCCTACTCCAAAAAAGGAAAAAATCCATTCTTTCTCTTCCAAATATATGCTTTTTGTTTCTTTAGTTGTTCTTAGAATCTAAAACTGGTTTAGTTGATCCTCAAAAATTAGTCAAAATCACTTCGTAGGTGGGAGGGTGCTGACTTGGGGAAGGGGTACGTCTGGTCAACTTGGCCATGGGGAAATGGTTAATAGCTTGTATCCTATGCCTGTCACGTCCTTGCAAGACTACTTTATTACCCATGTTTCTGCCGGCTGGAGCCACTCTGGTTTTGTTTCAGGTTCGTTCTCATGTAATTTTTCAGTTCGGAGCGGGGTTGTGATGTTAATTTTGATACCCAATTTGTTGTCACTGAAGATTGCTTTTGATATTTGTTATTCTTTTATCATTTTAGATGGTGGGTGCCTTTTTACTTGTGGAGATGGCTCCTTTGGTCAGCTTGGGCATGGCGAATATCGCTCACATTGCTCTACTGTAAGAGTCTCACACTTTTTGAATGAGCACGTTAAACAGATAGCATGTGGCATGCGCCACTCGCTCGTCTTGTTGGAAGGTAAATATGCATGGTAAATCTAGTGTGCTGTCAGTGGTAACGTGCTGTTGCATAGAAATGCTGTTTCAATAGGATGTGTGATATGTGTTCCCCCCCTATACGTTCAAAGACTTGTGTTTCATTTATAAAACAAAGAAACCAGCGATAGATGAACCAGAAAGATGCATTTTCATCAAGAGTTTCTTCTGTGGCTTTGGTTAATTCCTTGATCTAGCATATGATAGATGTATAGAAAAAAGTAATGATTTGCGGCTGAAAATAAAACGAGGAGAAAGTAATGATCTAGAGACAGAACTTTAAAAAATGATTATTTTCTGCCCTCTTTTCTAGTGGCATTGGATTTGGTTGAGAACTTTGAAGCAAGAACTGGAGGAAAAAATTAGACTCGTATGGATATATACTACATCTATGAAGGAGTAGAAGTCCCTATCGTAGGAAAGCTTAACCCAATCACCCTCGTCCACTTCAAGCTCTAATTAACTAGTATCAATCTGATGCAGGATCTCAAGTTTATGCATTTGGGTCCGGGAAGCGTGGTCAACTAGGCATCTCCATGGATAGGATTAAATCTGTTAGTCTTCCTGAAATAACTCATGGATTGGAAGATGTGAAAATTATTAGCATAGCTGCAAGTGGAGATCATAGTGCAGCATTATCTGGTGAGTCCATATTTTCTCTTGCTTGATACGAGAAAAAAGTTACAACATATAATTTATACATAAACATTGATAACATATCTTACATACATGTAGATCATTGAATCAGCTGAAAACTTTATATGGAATGGTAAAGGCTTTTTACCCAAGGAGCTTCTAGTGAAGCTGGTTCAAAGTTTTGTTTTGACCCAATGTGGAATCAATTTCGGGTTTTACATTTATTCCACCCCAGTAATTTGTTTTTGTTGCTGGATCTTCTATTTTGTGTCAGTTGATGGGCATCTTTACAATTGGGGAAGAGGGTTCAGTGGCTCTCCAGATTCTCACTTTCCTCAATTTTCTTCTTCTTCTTTCTTGTGTACTGGAGCCGCTCTTGGATGGAACCATGCATTAGCATTAACTGGTATGTACATACATATCCTTTTCATCAATTCTCTCTTTTTCTTCTTTCCATTTATCTTCTTTTCTTAAGTATCAATCTTTGGCACTTTAAAAAGGTGATGCAGAAGTTTTTATGCTTGGTGGCAACTACCATGGAGTCCTTGGTGACCTTGAAAAAATGAGACCAGCAAACCAGTTACCTGGTAAGGCATCTTATTAGCTGGGAGCATCTAATCATTCTGGGAACTGGTTTATCGCTCTACCTGCCCCATAAACAGACTGGTTAATGACTAAGTAGCTGCAATTTGATAGTTCTGATGATAGGAAACTGCAATGGCTTCACCTGTTAAGCTGTTTAGTCTCTAACTGCCAACAGTCGTGTAATATATCATTGTGGTAATTGACGATTTACATGTTACAATACACTCAGTAATTTGTGTATTTCTGTGTGCTCTGGAAGATTCAAGAGGAGCTATTCTGGAGAAAGTACCTAGTCTTGATGGGGTAAAAGTTCTGCAGATTGCAGCTGGAGCTGAGCACTCTGCTGTGGTAACAGGCAAGTTTATCATCTTTTTTGTTTTATTTCTTTTTTTGTAAGTTTCTAATTCATGGAATATGATTGCAGAGAATGGAGAAATAAAAACATGGGGCTGGGGTGAACATGGCCAACTTGGCTTGGGGAATACTTGTGATCAAACCAGTCCTCAGGCAGTGAGTCTGAGCGGCAATACCAACAGAGCTGCTAGCTTCAAAGTTTATTGTGGAAGTGGATTTACGTTTGCCATAATGCATCCCTGCGACCTGTTCTAATACTGATATAACCATGTATGTCGGGGAAGCTGCCCCTTTTAGTGGTACCCTCATGTCTTTCATGGTGATTGGTTGAAGTAAATGGTCCCCACATCATAATCATTGTTCTTATATGGTGTTGTTTTTTGTACATCATGTGAACACTTAGGTTGTAGACATCAAATGTACAGCCAATGATGCAGGATGCTTATGCATTGCGTGCTTAGTATGCTAATTTTGTCTTATGTTCGTGTAACAGTTTTTCTAGAACTTTGAATATTGGTTCTTCTACTACAGCTATTGTTAATGCTTTGCTTTCACTTTAGCTATCGAATATAAAATGCAATCTATTTCTATATACCCTTCCATCTGTCCTAGCCGAAAGCCTACCCCATCCCCAACTAGAACCGCTTGGGAGAGAGAGATAGAAGTTCCCCCCTCCCCCTCCTTCCTTCTTTGTCACCATTTTTCTTTCCCTTTACTAACAACCTCATCTCTCTCAACACTCATCCTTCAAGGCTGATGGCTCCCTTCATTTCTGGTTAAGATTTGCTAGATTTACCGCCTTCCATCCACACCAACCCACATGATGACCGCCACTAAAATCCTCTCCATACAATATACCCAAAATTGTTAAGAACATACCATTTGAAGGCCATGGTGTAGGTGCGAGGCATCGACCAAATGAAAAGCCATTTATGCTCTACCGCTACCTCCTCTCTTTGCTGCTATCACCTCTGTTTACTCATTACAATGGTTTTTTCTGTTTTTCTTCGTTTGTTTTTTAAATTGTTTTTAAGGGACGTTGGAGCTTATATTTGCAGAGGACTTCATAGAAATACATCACTGGATTATAAGGAAAGTCACTCAAGTGGTGACACATTCTTTGGCTTCATCAAGAAACATGTGACCATATTTTAGGGTCATTTCTCGTTTATTGTTTATATTTTTTGCTCTATCTTAACTTGATTGGAGTATTTATTGGTGAAATGATTTTTGTAAGGGTATATTTTAGTCTATTAGCAAGGATTTTTACAACAATTCTATAAAGATTAGAAATTACAAAGACTATTAGGGCGGAAGTCTATAACTTTTGTCAAAAATGATAGACTAATAATTTGTTAACAATTTGTTTATAACTATGGATTAAAATTAAGAGTAGTGTTCTACGTATACTTACAAGTTTACGTAAAAGATTCATTTTTATCAAATTTAAAATTCAAATTTAAAATTTAAAATTTCATAATATTCAGCCTATCAATAGCTAACATGTGATATATATTGTAATATGAGTAAAACTTGTAAGTATAAATATTAATTTTTTTAAAATAATATACTTTTTAAAATTTTAGTTTGACTTTTATTTTGATTTGATATTTTTAAATATTTAAAAATATTACTGTATTAAGAATTGTTAATAAAATGTGATTGTCAACTTTCGTAGCTCTCTTAAATTTTTTAATAAGAAAAGATATAAGTAGAGTTTATCGAATGCAAGTTTCTATGGCAATGGCCATTGTGAGGTCTAAACTTTGATTAAAAGTTGGGGTTTAAAGTAAATGTTAATGAAGATATTAATTAACAGTATGCTATCTATCTTAAAGTCAAAATAATAATATAATATTATATATTTTAATAATATTTTTTAATTTTACAAATACACTCCATATATTAATTGATAATTTAGTTTTTATTTAAAATTATTTTTTTCTAACTATTTTTTTCTTAACCTAATTATTCAACAAACACATTTAGAAATATTTTTGGAGTAAAATATTGTTTTAGAGATAAATAGTGGCTGAACAAATTTGGAGAAAGAAATGCAAATACTGTAGATCAAAAGTGAAGTTATGAAGTTTTGACTCCTCCAATATAGATTACTTTTGCTCAAATTAGTTAAAATTTGACTAGGCACTAACATTTTGTTGGACACTGGCATTTAGTATTCAAACATTCAAGCATTATTTGACAAACTTCTACCTCAATTAGCTCTCAGTTTTACTTTTCTGATAGAAACATTATGCACAAAAGGAGTGGGCAGCGGGGCCCCGCACCCCTCTACCCCGCCCCCGTTCGCCCCGCTCCCGCATGGCGGGGCGGGCAACACCGCCCTACATCTAGTCCCCCTAGCAGGGGCGGGGAGGGCCCAACCCCGCCCCGCCCCCTATATATATTATATATAAAAGAAACATAAATATTTATATATATACAAAAACATAAATATATGTTTATATATATATAAATATAAATATATCTTTATATTTTACAAATTGTGTATATATAAATATATATATTATAATTTCTTAGATTTGTTTACAAAGTATGCGTTAGCAAATTTAAAAATTATATATTTTAAAACTACTACACTACAACTTACATAAAATATGCACCAGCAAATTTAAAAACTATATAAGTTTTAAATTATAGTCATATTTACA
>QGSO01000221.1:343661-504967 GCA_011037825.1 Carya cathayensis | reverse complement strand
TATATATAAAAACATAAATATTTATATATATACAAAACATAAATATATGTTTATATATATAAATATAAATATATCTTTATATTTTACAAATTGTGTATATATAAATATATATATTACAATTTGTTAGACTTGTTTACAAAGTATGCATTAGCAAATTTAAAAACTATATAGTTTAAAACTACTACACTACAACTTACATAAAATATGCACTAGCAAATTTAAAAACTACATAATTTTTAAATTATAGTCATATTTACAAAATTTAAATTTACAATTTGGATCTAAAAATATATTTTTGATCACTTTTGGATCTAAA
The DNA here is from genome assembly GCA_011037825.1 of Carya cathayensis. Taxonomy (NCBI): domain Eukaryota; kingdom Viridiplantae; phylum Streptophyta; class Magnoliopsida; order Fagales; family Juglandaceae; genus Carya; species Carya cathayensis. Next base: position 504,651 of record QGSO01000221.1, on the reverse strand, counting down.
ATAATTTTTAAATATAAAAAAAGTAGTTCATATTTAAAGTGAAAACGAGGCGTGGAGGGTACCCCGTCCCCAGAATATGAATGGCTGCATGATGTTTTGTTTTAATAAGGAAAAATGTTAGTTGAACCATAAAAATGTCCAATTGGGTTTTTTAATTTTTTTTAATTTTATATAATGATTAAGAAATTAACTATTAGTGAATTGGTATTTTTTCAAAAAAAATTAAAATATATAAAAAAAATTTAAAAAAAGAAAAAATTATAAAAATATATATTTATATTTACAAAAATTTTATGCATAGTCAATTTTGTGTATTTTTTTACGTTCTCTATTAATATAATTAATTGTGTATTAAAAAAATTAATCCGATTAATTATATAGTAAAATATATAAAGAATTCATAAAATAATTATACGTAGCATTGGTCCGATATTTAACAAGTAGAGGAACTAAAAGAATAGTAAATAACGAGACGGGCCGTGGACGGGGCCGGGCCGGGCCGACCGCCTAAATTTTATCAACAACCGGAAGTCATGATTGGACCTGAACAAAAAGTCAAGGGCGTGCAACATCTCTCCACGTGTACGTTGTGTGGGTCCCCGCATTAAGAAGCAGTTCCAATTCCCTGTTCCCAGGTCCCAGTCAGGCCAGTCAGCACTACAGCGTTCCCAGTCAGGCCGTCAGCACTGCAGCTATCGGGGAACATTCAGGCGGAGGGTTCCTGTTTTTGAGTTTTCGTCATGACTCATCGACCTCTTCATCAACTCTGATTGAGAATCAAACACAGCGAGAAAATATCTTACTTTCCCTCCATGGATTCTTCTTCTTCTTCAACATCGTCTCTCCACCTGGCCATGGCGGCCTTGGTGGGGGCCTCACTGATGGCCATCTCGGCCTTCTACATCCATAAGCGCAGCGTTGACCAGGTCCTCCAGCGTCTCATCGATATTCGCCGCAAGCCCACTCGCAGTGCCCGTAATTGCTTTGTCATCGAAGACGACGAAGCAGAAGAAGCGCTAGAAGATGACGGAGGGTGGGGCTCCGACGGAGAGATGGCGGTTGATCCGAGAATGTTGTCCCGGAGTCTGTCGAGGTCGCTGGACGAGAATATGATTCACTCTTACGGAATTTCTTCGTCGATGCCCAACGTGGCTTCGAGTAATGATTGGCTGGAGGAGGGCCCCGAGCCTGATCAGCCACTGCTGGGATTTAGGGCCCGAGGTTTTGGTTACTCTCTGGACAAACTCAATTTGATTCCCTTGGGCCTTCGACCTCTTCGAATGGATCAAAGAGACGGTATGCCTCATCATTTTCTGCTTGGATTCTTGCATTTCTTTAATAGTTTTTGATTAGTTTTTTTAATAAAAAGTTTCAAGTCGTTAAAGTTCGTAGTAATATCTTTACTGATATTATCATAAGTAGGGTCGACATTGTGAATGGGTACGTTTGTTGTCCGTTGCTAATCATTCGAGAAAATCACGAGTATAATAGAGAGAAGATAATATGATAACTGTTTCTTACATTTTTTAAATATCGGAGGTGGGTTTCTGAGGATGCTTGATATTTCTCATCCACAATCTCCCTCTTCAATCTTTTTAGCTGGAAGAAAAGAAAAGAAAAAATTTACGGTAAGAAAATTCCACGGAGGGGGAAAAAGGTAAAAGAAAAAGAAAAGTAAAGAGTAGAAACTTTCAACCAAGATTCGCTTGTCTAGGCGGGAAAACGATGGCAAAATGATTCCGCACTCGGGTTCTATTTTGTTTCTGCGTGAGTGAACGGCTATGTTTTCAAATTGAACCATCATGAATATTTAGGCCCCGTTTTATAAATAAACGGTTTCATCTCATTTCATCCCATCTCATCATTATAATTTTTTTAAATTCTCACATAAAATATAATAAATAAGGGGTTGATATGGAGGGGAGAGAGCAGTGACCCCCGGGGGGATGGTTGAGATTTACTTCCGTGTGGGGTTCCACAACTGCAAGGGGATGAAGACTTGATAATGAACTGGAACGGCTACTATCAGAACCATAATGTCAAGGGCATCTGTAGGAGATTCATAAAAGCTTGGTTCCTCCATGAGCAAAGTTGAGGGGCAGGATAATTTCTTAGGATTGTCGAAGCCATTCTTCACTTTGATACAAAAAGCACCTTCTTCTGCTTTTGTTCCTGGAAAGGAAGAATGTTCATGGTTGCCAAAAGATGGGTTCTACTCTGGGAGAAAGAGAGCAGCGAACCCCGTGCCACCCGCCCCCCAGGAGAAAAAGGGGGGGGGGGGGGGGGTGGGAAGATTTGGGGAAAGATTGTACTGTTACTGTTTTAGATGGTAAATCTTAGCTGCTCTAATGTGATTGATGTATTTACGGGAAACAGAATGTACATTTAATGTTTTGGATTTTCTGGGGGATATCGTCAGCAAGGTTCCTGATCTAGGTGGTTCTGATGCTGCTGGTGAAGATCTCATTCTGCTGCCAAAAGAAGGTTTGGAAAAACGTTGTTTTGTGACTTTAGGATAGTGAAGAAAAATGAGGTATTTTATGAGTAATATTTAATACTTTGATTCATCAGGAAAGTTAGTGACAATAATGAAAATGACAGTGATGATGAGTACAAGAGAAGTAAGATGGTAAGATATGCTTCACAACACTCTGGTACTCCATTTATCATCATCACTTTTGTTAATACACTGTCAAGCTTGTTCTTGGTAATTAAGGAGGTGTTCAACATCTTTTTATTCCATCTTTGTTACATGAATTATGCATGTTTCATTTGTTATGGTGTTCAGGCGAGCTTCAATTTGGATGTTTGATGGTGTAGAATCTTTTTTTCCCCTAAACTTCACAAGTGGCTGTGGAACATATGTTTTGGAACTTTGAATTGGTAAACAAACGATATGACTGGATGAGTTTTTTGAAATTTGTTTTGATATGTAATGTAACAGAATACCCATGCATGTAACTTGTAAGATTCCTTTCAAGACAATATCTAATCAGCTTCTGTTTTGATATAGAAGATTTTTTGATGAATTGTTTCCTTTATTGCAGGAGGAGGCTGGCCACACAACCAGCAGTGGCCGAAGAAGGGTAGGGGCAGAGGTAGAGATCGTGGGCAGTAGTCGAACAGTTGAGAAAGAGGTGTCTGCTCACGCGAGCAACAATTGTTAATGTTCCTGGTGTGGAAAATTTGGTGGTTGGATGTTGAGTTTCAATACCTAAAGCAGCAAAGCAAGTGGATGGATACCTTAAAAAGTTAGTTAGAGAAAGATAACAAATTATATAGTGGCTGGAAAAGATGGCACGATTCAGATTATTCAATTTAAATTGGTTAAAAGCAGAACCGATTGAATCATATGACTCGATTCAATTATTGCTATCATGTGGTAAGATATGTCATGTATATTTTATGGTACATTTACCATAAATGAATATTCTTTTGTTGGTAGATAAAAATATTTAAGAAAACATTAAATTCATTTTAAAAAAACTTTAAATTCAGTTGTGTGTACTTGGGCTAGCTATACCTTCTATTCTAATGAACATAACTTATTGATTACCTATCAAAAAGAAAGAAAGCATTAAATTCAAGGTCAAGCTTATACCACTCAAATTACATCAAACTGAAAAATGATCTTTTCTCAATACCGTTTTGGAGCTGGCTTCTCATTTGTGCTCACCATAGCCCAATCACCCTTTTGATTTTGGGAAAGGAAGAGAAATGTTTGTTTTTACTAATACACGGTTTTTTCTACAAATGCACCATTTTTTTAAATTTTCTTTGTTTTTTATTTTGTCTTTGTTAATGAGATAGATACAATAGATTATTAGCTTCCAAGCATTGCATTTGTTCTTGATTTGATGGACATGACATATTTACCGATTTTAAGGTTCTTACGGCATGCCAACGTGAGAAGTTTCTGGACTAACATGAGAACTGTGTACTATCGCTTCTCCACTTTGCACAGATTCATGGCATCCGAGTTCCTTTCTATAGTTGACTTAATACAAAGAAAGTTTAGTTTGTGATATCTTTCGTACGGAATTTCAGTGGACTGTCATTTCTATTCCTCTTCTCTGAACTGGCCTTATATGTCTTTTTGGTTCTGCTTGTGGAAAACCTTTTCTGTTTCACTATTGGTCTGAGTTGGAAGGACTTCCACTTGATTTCATTAATTAATTTTATGTTAGCAGTAAACCCACAAGCAGGCGAATTTAATCAAGGATTACATCAAGCTGAATCTGTAGAGCTTTTAGACGGTTTAAAAGTAGCAATTCTATGTTGTAGACTTGACATGGATTTGGTACATTCCAGCCTTCCAGGAACTCTGCTCATTTATACTTGTGTGTGCACTTCACAAACGATATTCTTTTTTTGTCCTTTATTTGTCTTGAGAGATAAGGGGAGGTTATTATGGGCTTTATCGTTGCAGATTTACTCTCTTCGTTTAGCTTGATCTTTAGCTTGATCATGCCACTTTTTGCTGATTAGTGGCCTTGGACTTGGTCCTCTAATTTATTATACTCATGATTGCTTTACTGTTTCACTTTTTATGAAGTTTTATCGCGTATTTTTCTTCATTTTGGATTCTTCGGTTATTGAGCATGTGATCTGTCTCTACATTGTGTTACGCAGTGGCATTCCTCCAATGCGGTGGATTTTTGGACCTGATTATTTTATCTGGTTTAATATAATTCTTTTACAGGCTCGTATTAAGAAGATTAATATATGCAAGCTGATGAGGATGTTGGGAAGATTTCCATGGCTTTGCCTCTTCGAGTCTGTGAGTAATTTGTTCAACTCTTAGAACTTTTTTTCGGTTTATATATTTCTTATTTCTAATTATTGTTTTTAATGATTAGTCGGTAATTCGCATATCTTCTTTCACCTTCAACATTTTCTTTTTCTTTAGCTTCTTATTCTTCATTTCATGAAAATAATGTTCTGGCCGGTTTTCTTTTAAATTCGTTGGCCGGTTTTCTTTTAAATTCGTTTCAATATGTAGTGTAATAGAATACCCATGCATGTAACTCAATAGTACCCAGGTATGTAACTTCCAAGATTCTTTTCTTGACACAATATCTAATAAGCTTTAGAAGATTTGTTGATGAATTATTTCATTTATTGCAGGAGGCTGGCCACACAACCAGCTGTGGTAGAGGAAGGGGTAGGGCCAGAGTGTTGGGAATCTCAGTCAAGTCTCCAAACACTAAGGTTGTCCACGCCTTGGTTCTCCTTGAGTCGACCGATTGCATAAGCCCTCTTGTTTGGTTATTGCTCACCAATGGCAATGATGGCAATTGTGGTAAGGTAAGGTTTGGTATTAGGGATGGATTTGATGATGATAACAAGTTCGGTCGATCTAAGTAGTGAATTTGTGTATTTGATGCGACATAGGACGGCTTGATGATGACCCTTAGTGTTGGCAACACTTGGGTGATGTTTGGGGTTGGTATGATGAAGTGAGGCTAGGGTTTGAATGGTGAATGGATAGGACTGCGAATTTTAGAAGAGTTGTTTTGGGTAGTCAAGGGTTTTGGTTAGGTCAAAGATGAAATGGATCTTAGGGTTGGTGATGTGTAGGATGAGATCCAAAAATGTAGAAAGTGTTTTAGGGTTTATGGGAATTCGGCTAGGGTAAGAAGAGATAGGATCTTTAGGGTTTAAGTGGATCCTAAACTTTATGAATTGGAGGCTATGTTTAGGGTTTCCTAAAATGTAGGAAATCCTTATGGAAATTAAGGTTTACGGCTAGGCTTGTTGGAGGCAATAGATCTAGGATAAATCTAGGGGTTTTGCGGCTTTATGGAATAGATTTATTATGGAATATGGATCTAGGGAGGCTTATGAAGTGTTTGGTTGGTGAGAAAGTGTATGGAAATGATAGGAAATTATAGATCTAGGCTATGGCATGTGAGAATTATAGATCTATGGAAGTGGGAATGTGTTGGGCGTGATTGATGATTGAGAGATGGGAATTATGCAAGAAAAATGATGAACACGATGAAAATATGAAGAACACAATGATGAAAACTCAACTCCAATTCAAGAATTACACCAAGATGAAAGAATACCCCATATATTGATAAATTGAATCACACATATTTAATGAATTGCAAGGTGATGATCCTCTCTTTGGGATTCACGAATTTCACCCAAAAAGTCCAAGTGCAAAGGTACCGAAATATGATCTCCTAAACAAATAATCTCCCTCTAGGATACTCAATCTCCTACTTGCAATGAAGAGCGCTTATTTAGTAACATTAAGTTAGATGCCCCTATTTTTTATGGTTGCTTAGATTCTCAAGTTTTTACTCAATTGATTAGGGATATAGATCATTTATTTACTTGGTATGGGGTCCCTGAGGATCGAACAGTTCAATTTGCTAGTTTGAAATTGACTGGCACTGCCCAACTCTTTTGGGAAAGTGTAGAGGATCTCCTTGAGCACTGCCATGCACCTCCTATTCGAAGTTGAGAAGAAATGAAACGCCGCCTTCAAGAGAAGTATTTACCTCAATCTTACATATGTAATTTGTTGGACCAATGGAATGCCCTTACTCAGGGCAATCTGCTAGTGACTGAATATGTCACTCAATTTGATGAATTCTGAATGAGATGTCATGCAGTTGAGGATGAGGCCATGACCTTGAGTAGGTTTAGACAAGGTCTAAGAGATGATCTTAGGCACGAGTTTGTCCTTCGGGGTGTCACTACTCTTGATCACGCTTACTTTTTAGTCTGAGACTATGAGTGGATTCCAAGACTTTGTATGGAAATCGTGGTGACAACGCCCTTCCATCATACCCAACATCCACTCTTCCCCCTAAGTCTCTCCTAGGGCCTCCCCTGTCTATTCCTCCCGTACGGGAAAATAAGGGTAAAGGTCTAGAGATTCCTAGGACTTCCTCCCGCTTGTAATGCTTTAACTGTAAGGGTTTTAGTCACATTGCCTTCAATTGTCCTAGTCGAGCCTTGGTCATTGAGGAATGTGAGGGTGTAGTTGATGAGTAGTTAGAAGATCAATTCTATGAATTTAAGCTTGAAGAGTTTTGTGATTTGGGTGATGATGAGAAGACCTTCTTAGGTTGTATTCAAACCATTCATGTGGGTTTAGGTTCGATGCCCTTTGTTCTCAACGCACCCCGGTTAAGTGTTGTATGTTGTATCCTTACCCAACCCAAAGATGCTAATGATGACTAGCATCATCATGCCATTTTTCATACTTATATCAAAATCAATAATAAGGGTTGCAAAGTCAATGTGGATAGTGGTAGTTGCATTAACGCAATTTCTGTAACTACTATATCCCATCTTGGGTTGCAGTCATTTCCTCACCCTCAGCCATATCGTGTATTGAATAGCAATGGATATACCTAAATGATGATTCACCTTGAGCATTTATGTCTGATGTGATATATCATGGAAATGTTAAAAACTACGGACTAGAATCTTTCATAATAGAATAGTAGAATTACCATAAACATGACTTTCAAGTTGTCAACGCCATTTAAAAGTGTCATGTGAAATGAACTATATTGGGATCCATTCACTCCTTTTGGGAGAAAGTTGCTGAAGAATACTTGAATTCCATCAATCTTCCTAGTCGGATCTGGTTTTGTTCTAAGTATTGCAAACTAGATGGAATAATTAATTTATTAGCTCAATTTATTGACAACACCATGATGAGAACAAAAATAATTTATTAACTTTTAACAAATTAGAACAACCACACAGGTCTTCAATAGTATAAGTTGGGATTGTAAAATGTTAATAATTTTCAATACCTGAATTGTAGTATTCTTCCAAAAAGAGTGATTAAAACCTGGTTGTTTGAAGAAATCAATACAATCATATATGTCTCCATCCACCTGCAAATATCACATCTGATTAGCTTTCAATACAAAGGAAGTAAATGCATTTGATGATGATGGAGATGATGCAAGGATCAAAAAAAGATGTTACTCATCAATTGTTGGCTTTCATTGCTTACAACACATTAGAACTATTTCATTGTCATTAATGTTATCATAAAACAATTCAGCCCAAATACATGAGCATACAACAATGCTAGATAATACACACACAAGTAATGCACTTACTTTAGTTTTTTTCAGCATGATTGGGAAGGCTGACTCACAACAGCCTTGGTTGAAAATAAGTTAGATAATCATTTAAAAGAATATTAAAAAAAAGAGTTAGATATATAATAAANCACAGGTCTTCAATAGTATAAGTTGGGATTGTAAAATGTTAATAATTTTCAATACCTGAATTGTAGTATTCTTCCAAAAATGGTGATTAAAGCCTGGTTGTTTGAAGAAATCAATACAATCATATATGTCTCCATCCACCTGCAAATATCACATCTGATTAGCTTTTAGTACAAAGGAAGTAAATGCATTTTATGATAATGGAGATGATGCGAGGATCGAAAAAAGATGTTACTCATCAATTGTTGGCTTTCATGGCTTACAACACATTAGAATTATTTCATTGTCATTAATGTTATCATAAAAGAATTCAGCCCAAATACACGAGCATACAACAATGCTAGATAATACACACACAAGTAATGCACTTACTCTAGTTTTTTTCAGTATGATTGGGAAGGCTGACTCACAACAGCCTTGGTTGAAGATACACCTAGATAATCATTTAAAAAAATATTAAAAAAATAAAGTTAGATATATAATAAACTAAGTTAGATAGATATTAAAAAATATTTCAAGTTTCAAACTTACCTTCAAGCTCCATCAATTCTATATATTTTTCCAACTCCCGGATGTTGACAGGTAGGGGTGGGTCGCGGGTCATATATTTAAAGTGAAAACGAGGCGTGGTAGGGTACCCCGTCCCCAGAATATGAATGGCTGCATGATGTTTTGTTTTAATAAGGAAAAATGCTAGTTGAACCAATAAAAATGTTCAATTGGGTTTTTTAATTTTTTTTAATTTTATATAATGATTAAGAAATTAACTATTAGTGAATTGGTATTTTTTCAAAAAAAATTAAAATATATAAAAAAAATTTAAAAAAAGAAAAAATTATAAAAATATATATTTATATTTACAAAAATTTTATGCATAGTCAATTTTGTGTATTTTTTTACGTTCTCTATTAATATAATTAATTGTGTATTAAAAAAATTAATCCGATTAATTATATAATAAAATATATAAAGAATACGTAAAATAATTGTACGTAGCATTGGTCCGATATTTAACAAGTAGAGGAACTAAAAGAATAGTAAATAACGAGACGGGCCGTGGACGGGGCCGGGCCGGGCCGACCGCCTAAATTTTATCAACAACCGGAAGTCATGATTGGACCTGAACAAAAAGTCAAGGGCGTGCAACATCTCTCCACGTGTACGTTGTGTGGGTCCCCGCATTAAGAAGCAGTTCCAATTCCCTGTTCCCAGGTCCCAGTCAGGCCAGTCAGCACTACAGCGTTCCCAGTCAGGCCGTCAGCACTGCAGCTATCGGGGAACATTCAGGCGGAGGGTTCCTGTTTTTGAGTTTTCGTCATGACTCATCGACCTCTTCATCAACTCTGATTGAGAATCAAACACAGCGAGAAAATATCTTACTTTCCCTCCATGGATTCTTCTTCTTCTTCAACATCGTCTCTCCACCTGGCCATGGCGGCCTTGGTGGGGGCCTCACTGATGGCCATCTCGGCCTTCTACATCCATAAGCGCAGCGTTGACCAGGTCCTCCAGCGTCTCATCGATATTCGCCGCAAGCCCACTCGCAGTGCCCGTAATTGCTTTGTCATCGAAGACGACGAAGCAGAAGAAGCGCTAGAAGATGACGGAGGGTGGGGCTCCGACGGAGAGATGGCGGTTGATCCGAGAATGTTGTCCCGGAGTCTGTCGAGGTCGCTGGACGAGAATATGATTCACTCTTACGGAATTTCTTCGTCGATGCCCAACGTGGCTTCGAGTAATGATTGGCTGGAGGAGGGCCCCGAGCCTGATCAGCCACTGCTGGGATTTAGGGCCCGAGGTTTTGGTTACTCTCTGGACAAACTCAATTTGATTCCCTTGGGCCTTCGACCTCTTCGAATGGATCAAAGAGACGGTATGCCTCATCATTTTCTGCTTGGATTCTTGCATTTCTTTAATAGTTTTTGATTAGTTTTTTTAATAAAAAGTTTCAAGTCGTTAAAGTTCGTAGTAATATCTTTACTGATATTATCATAAGTAGGGTCGACATTGTGAATGGGTACGTTTGTTGTCCGTTGCTAATCATTCGAGAAAATCACGAGTATAATAGAGAGAAGATAATATGATAACTGTTTCTTACATTTTTTAAATATCGGAGGTGGGTTTCTGAGGATGCTTGATATTTCTCATCCACAATCTCCCTCTTCAATCTTTTTAGCTGGAAGAAAAGAAAAGAAAAAATTTACGGTAAGAAAATTCCACGGAGGGGGAAAAAGGTAAAAGAAAAAGAAAAGTAAAGAGTAGAAACTTTCAACCAAGATTCGCTTGTCTAGGCGGGAAAACGATGGCAAAATGATTCCGCACTCGGGTTCTATTTTGTTTCTGCGTGAGTGAACGGCTATGTTTTCAAATTGAACCATCATGAATATTTAGGCCCCGTTTTATAAATAAACGGTTTCATCTCATTTCATCCCATCTCATCATTATAATTTTTTTAAATTCTCACATAAAATATAATAAATAATTCAACATTTTCAAATCCTAAAACAATAATAATATTAAAAAATAATATTCTAACAATATTTTATTTAACTTTCAACTTTCATCTACCATATCGTCTCATCTTACTATCCAAACAACCTCTTTAGTGAATGCCAAACAACCTCTTTAGTGAATGGCTAACGGATATATCACCAATATTCAGTGTCTGTCCATAATAAGTTTTTTTACTCATCATCCCACACACTACACATTACACTTATTTTTATTTTTATTATTCTGGTTTTATTTTTCTTAAACTAATTGAATTCTTCTACTTATTATCCATACACTACACATTTGGTAAAAGAAAAAATTAAAAAAAAGATTAAAATAAGCATGGTGTGTGGTATGTGGGGATGATGAATAGAATTTTTCGTTGATAATTTAGCCAAGATGCGAACCTTAGGCTCTCTCTCTCCCTTTTTTTCTTGAAAAGTGGATATAATAAATTGAATTTTTGACTCTGAGTTGATGTCATTTATCTTTCTGAAGATGTTAGTGCATGCTATACATTTTAGAAGTTAGAAAGGAATAACAATAAACTGCTGTGTCAACATGTTTGTATCTTTTTCTGTATCTTGCTGAACAAATTGAATACTTCATAGGAGAAAAATAAAAAATAATAATAAAACAAATAAAAATCGATTCCTTATTTCGGTGTCAATATTTTTTATATATATTTTTTCGTAGGATAATAGTCTTGCTATTGCCAACATAAAGATCTAATTCCGCGATCTTGATGGATAAATAATATTCAAATCATGTTCCCCCTGTTTGAGGATACTCTACTGGGTTTTAAGTAACTTTTCAATTGAAGGACATTTTGGAATCTAAATTGCACCTAGTTTTGTTTTCCTTTGGATAGGAGAGGATCAATTTGTGAAACATTCTGGTATGGATTCAAGGATGGCATCTGTTGGTAGGCTAGTGACGCCAAGATCCCCTGGTGGCAATACTTATGATAATGCTGAAGATTCTGATGAGGAAGGAACTGAACTTGCATATGGGGACGAAGTGCTTTTCAACTATGGATATATAGATATTGGAACTGAACTCACAAATGCACAAGTATGTGTACTTCTAGCTACTAAGTTCTTAGACTGGTATATTTAAGCTGGACTTCTAAAACCATTGTATTTATTTTTATAATTATCATTCAGTTTAAGGCAAAGACGATAATAACTTCAATCTTGTGTCTATAGTTTGTTTTTTGTTAGTGGATGAGCCACGTTAAGGAAAGTACCTGTGTAATTATTTGGCCATTATTTCTGTTTCTGTGTATCAAATGGAAAGTACATTTTGCAACTTCAAGCTACTAGGGGTTTTGCATTTGTATCCGAAATTACTAAAAATGATGCATCACTCAAATTAGTAACTACAAAAAACTAACCCTTTTACCTTCATTCGATTATGTTGTTAAGATGGATGAAAAATTAGTGATGTGACACAATTTTTTTTTTGTTGATCGGTAATCGAGTAGGTTTATTCAAAATAATAGGCAAATCCCAAGTACACAGGGTGATGTGACACAAGTTTGACAGTGGGATCTTAATGGAGGGCACAAATGTTTATTTTTGGTAGTTTGAGGATGCAAAGTGTGTTTATCTCTAGGTGTGATTATTATTTTTATAAGTATCTGTAGGTGTGATTATGAAGAACAGAGTTCACAGACCAATCAAAATGAGTGTCAGTCCTCTAGCAAAGAACTCAACAGATTGTAGTTATTTTTTATCTACAAGTGGTAACTAAAGATTACTTACAATAATATTGTTTTGCTGATTGATGGACTTGCAGGATGTAAATACAAACAATCTAAACATGTGCACTGTTCCGATAATGGATGATCGCGAGAATGGTATGCAAGATAACATGTCCAGGGCAACTGTTAGTGAAGCAAAAGCGGGTTTTGATCTTTGTGGAAATGGAAAGGTTGATGCAGCTTCAGTGCACATGTTAGGGGATGATCCTAAGTCTTCCAACACTAATTTACCTATGAGAAAAACACTCCATGGTAACTTTGACTTCCTTGTCCTAAACAGTTTAATGGACATTTGTTTCTTGTTTCATCTCTTCCAAATCCTATCGACATTTGCATTTATTTTTTTATCTCGTTTGTCATTGGGTAGTATTGCCATTTTTATACTTCTCGATTTTAATTAATTGCAATTAATTGGAGAGTAAATAACATGTCATCAACACGGAAACAGACCTGGTCAACCTTTTGAAGTGCACACTTGTTTTAAAGATATTATTTGAAGAGACTATTTGATGCTTATTTTTCTCTTATATAAACATAAAAATATGGGTTCAGAGTCAACAAGCGTAGAAGAGGAAGATGTATGGAGAATGATTTGTGAATGTTTAGATTTGCGTAAAACTTATGTCTACCGAGAAGAGGTTGAACCATGTATGAGGGAAGTTGTGGTGGAATCTAATACATCAGAGATGAGCAGGGATCCATTTCACTTTGAACTCGCTGAAGCAACAGCTGTGAGTTATTCTTTCCTTGTTCATGGTGTGCAGATTTTTTTAAGATTCCAATGTATTAAATCAAGATGTATATTACCTTAAAATACAGTCATTCATTTGTTTGTTAACCTTTTATCTTATATTTGGGTTGTGGTTTTCCAAGCAGCACTTTTTCAAAATGGAAGATGGAGTTGTTCATGTATACACCAGTAAACATGGTAAGCATTGAAGTATTCATAGTTCAGTAAAAGTAACTATGCTTTATTGAATATTTGATGATTATCCTTTTATTTTATTAGATACCTTTTTTATAGGTATATTTAAGCCTTATCTAATTTTTAACTCAGATACTGCCGATCTTTTCCCTGTTGCAAGTTCAACACAATTTTTTACTGATATGCATCACCTTCTAAAAGTTCTGTCTATTGGAAATGTTAGATCTGTGTGCCATCATAGACTCCGATTTCTTGAGGAGGTACCATTTTGCAACCTATCATTTGCACTTCTATTTTGTGTTTTTCATGTTAACCAATGTTTGTAACATGTCTGAACTTCATACAGAAATTCCGCCTTCATTTGTTACTAAATGCAGATGGGGAGTTTCTGGCTCAAAAGAGTGCACCGCACCGTGATTTTTACAATATCAGGAAAGTTGATACACATGTGCATCATTCTGTATGCATGAACCAGAAGCATCTCCTTCGCTTCATCAAGTCAAAGCTTCAAAAGGAACCTGATGAGGTAGATTCTGTTCTCTTTTTTTTCCTCCCTCTCCAAACCCCTTTTTCACCGAGTTAGGTGTTTCAACCTACATAGATGAGTGAAAATCGAAGAATGTTGCTTTACTATGTCTTCCAAATGCTGTCCCCCCTTCTCAGGTATATCCAAATGTCTTCAAAATGTTGTCCCCCTTCTCAATTGTTGCTTTACACTGTGGCAGGTTGTCATATTCAGAGATGGAAAATATATGACCCTTAAGGAAGTTTTTGAGAGTTTGGACTTGACAGGGTATGGGCAATTATATTTCTCTTGATTTCTGTTTGTCAGAAGAAAGCCTCTTTCTCTCTCTCTCTATGTGTGTGTGTGTGTGTGTGTCCTTCTTTCTTTCTTTCTTGGGCTTCTAAATGCATTTTCTCATGGAAGTCTTTGTTTGTCTAATTGAAAAGCAATTGCACTGCAGGCATGATCTGAATGTTGATTTGTTGGATGTACATGCTGATAAAAGCACTTTCCATCGATTTGACAAATTCAATCTTAAGTACAATCCTTGTGGACAGAGCAGACTTAGAGAGATATTTTTAAAGCAGGACAACCTTATCCAAGGTATTGTTCACAGTTCACAGTTAAACCTGCTTGTTGCCTTCATAATCTTTGATGTTTGCAAACTAGAAAGAGAGTAACTGCATTTGGAGAAACTTTTGGAGATAATTCTAGCTTTTCATTTGATTAAGTCTTTCCATTCCTTGTGCAATTGCTCTGTCCTCCTTTACTCTCTCTGGTTTACTTTTTTTATGAATTAATTTTACCATTCGACATTATTTATGTATTGCAATCTGCAAAGCTGAGTGTTTGAATGAACATTACAGGTCGGTTTTTGGCAGAAGTAACCAAGCAAGTTCTGTCAGATCTTGAAGCAAGCAAATACCAGGTTTTATCATATGGCGTTTGAAGTATATAATGTCAAATTGATTTTATTTGGAATACTTTCTGTTGGTGGCCCATTTAATCAATTTTACTGGAGATCATGCAGTTTAATATATCTTAGTTTACCTTGTGATCAAGAATAATGATATTCATACTACTATTTTCAACTTTTGTGGATTTTGTTTTTGGTTTTGCCCATCTCTTAGTAATGCCTTCATTTACCAGTTCCTGAGCACAAACCATTCGTTACTCCAATTAGACTCTCTTCACCTTCTCCATATCACAAAATATTGGTCACTTGCATGCTAAAGAGTTTTTTGTTTGTCACTTCAGATGGCGGAGTACAGAATTTCCATTTATGGAAGGAAACAAAGTGAATGGGATCAGATGGCAAGTTGGTTTGTTAACAATGAAATTTATAGTGAGAATGCTGTATGGTTAATCCAGGTATCTAATGTTGTCAGCTTATTGTTTTCGCTTTTTCCTTTTTTATCTGATCCTTATTTCTGTTAGTTCCCTGGGGTGTTTGTGGTTTGTTTTGTGCAATGGGGTCGTATTGGAAGTTATGTATTGATCAGAAATTTTTTGAGATGAGAAAAGAGAATGCTTGTGGTGGAGGATGCTGATGCTGTGGTCTAGTTAGCTTGTGCTGTTGGAGATGGTTTAGGGACTGTTGGGTCGAGTGATTTTTTAAAACTCTTAGGATTGGGAATCAAGTTCTGGTTGTTCAAAGAGGTGTAAATAGACATGGCAGGTTTTTGTCTGTATTGGAGTTTGGTCATGATAAAAGAAGGGGTTTCATTGTTGTTCCAAAAGGTGTGAAGGGAGAAGGGTGGTGGAGGTTTGGAGATTTGTTGAGAGAACTTGTCCCTTTTTCCTCTGTTCAGCGTGATAAAAACAGGGTACATGTGAAGGTTGCTTCTAGTCCAGTTGTTGTAGAGAGTCGTAAGGGCACCTTTGCTGAGGTAGTGAAGAAGGCGCCCCTGTGTATGGAGGGGATAAGGTGGTTAGAGGTAAGACTGGTGAGAAGGTTTCGTTGCTGGGAAAGCAGGTGCAGAAGTTTGTTCATCTTCTCAAAGGTGATGGTTCGAATTCCGTAGTTAGTTCATCAGGAGATAGGAAGAATTTTTCCGTTGAAGGCTATGTATGAGTCTTTGTTGGAAATGAACTCGAATGTGGGCTTGATATTGAGTTGGGTTAAGGTGGGCCTAGGCTTGTTGGCTTCTGAGTGTAATTTTGCTAAGGATTCACGGTTGGGCCTTAATGGGTTGGAGAATGGGCTGGATATTGAGGAGACTAGGATAGATAAAGGGAAGACTGTGGTGGATGGGCCGGGTTTGGCCAAAAGCCCTATAAGGGCTTGGAAGGCTAAGTCGGATTTTGGTATTTCGGGCATATCGGGTTTGGCTTCTTCAAGCTCGATGGTGCCGCCTATTGTTCCGATGAACGCGGTTGTGGCACAGACTTTGTCGCCGGCCTTAGGCAATCCTCCTAGTGATTCTCTGATCAAAGTTCTGTCACCGGTGGTGGAAGAGGGTGTTTTAGAGTTTCTAGAGAAAGAAAATGATGTGTTTTTACATACAGAAGATATGGAAGAAGGGGAGTTGGTTGAAGCTACTAATTTGGGGGGGGGGGGTTCTCTTAATCAAGTAGATTTGTTAATCCCTTTGAATCCTGTTGTCCCTCTGAAGATTATTGGTTCTTTGTGCTTTGAGAAGCCTCTGGAAATGGTTGGGGGTCGTGTAGGAATTCAAAATCTGGAAATGGTAGGGGGTCTCGTGGGAGATTTTGATGATTCTGTAGTGGTTTTGAAGGAAATCCAACAGTTGGCTTGTTTTTCTGAGTGTGCAGCGGGATGGGTCCTTACAAATGGTGGTTAGAGAGGCTGAGGGTGATAAAGATGAAATTGGCAGTCCTGTTCCTTTATGTTCTATTCATCCGAATCAAAATTCCAGTTTATCTTCAGATTGGGTGTTTAAAAAAGTTGACGAATTACAGGAGTTTTTGAGAATATCATGTGTAGGGCATGAAGAGCATTTTAAGGCTCTTCTTATTGCTATTGAAGCTGGTAGATCCACTGCTGTGAAGTCAGCAATGAAAAGGGATAGGGAGCTAAAGCGGTTAAAAAGTTCCATTAATTATGATTCTAAGGAGGTAAGTGTGGGGAGGGGTAGGTTGAAAGGGAGGGGGTCTTTGTCTTCTAATGAAGCCTAAAATTCTCTCTTGGAATGTAAGGGGGATCAACAATGTTAACAAACGTCTTCATATTAGATCTCTTCTTCGAAGTTGGAAAGTTGACATCATTTGTCTTCAAGAGACAAAGCTGTGTTTTATAGGTGGACATATTATTCGTAGTTTGTGGGGCTGTTCTTTTGTGGGGTGGTGTTATTTAGCTTCTTTAGGTGCATTTGGATGTGTGCTGTTGATGTGGGATAAGAGAGTGGTGGAGTTGGTAGAGGAGTGCATTGTCAACAGTTTTTATGGAGGATTTTTCGGAACTGATTTTTGAGTTGAATCTCGTGGATCTCCCTTTAGTAGGGGGGGCTTATACTTGGTCTAATAGTAGAGGGTGGTCAAGATTGGATAGATTCTTAGTTTCTTCTTTATGGGAGTCTCATTACCCGAACCTATGTCAAAAGAGGTTGGATCATGTTTGTTCTGACCATTTCCCTATTTTGCTCGATTGTGGGGGTATTCATGGAGGTAAGCGCCATTTCAAGTTTGAGAATATGTGGCTTCAAGTTGATGGATTTGTGGAGAAGGTTAGGAGCTGTTGGTCCTCTTATTCTTTTTCTGGTTCTCCTAGCTTTATTGTGGCTGGAAAATAAAAAGCTCTTAAATCTGATTTGAAGAAGTGGAATGATGAATTCTTTAGACATATGGAAGTGCGGAAAAATCTTCTTTGGAATGAGTTGCATGCATTGGAGGGCTATTAATGAGGATTCCTTCTTAAGGAAAAATGAGGTTGTGACTGAAATTGAGAAGGTTTTATTGTGGGAAGAAATTTCTTGGAGGCAAAAATCTAGGTTGTTGTGGCTGAAGGAGGGGGATAAATGTTCCAAATTTTTTCATAAGATGGCTAACTCACATAGGCGTAATAATGCCATTGAAGTCCTCCATTTGGGTTCTAATGTGTTACAATCACCTAAAGAGATTCAAGATCATATTGTGAAGTTTTATGAAGAGCTTCTTGCTGAAACTGCAGAGTGGTGACCCAAGCTTGATGGTTTGAGCTCTGATCAACTTGAATCTGATGCTGTAAACTGGTTGGAAAGGCCATTTGATGAAGAGGAGGTGCTTTAGGTGGTGAGTGGTATGTGTAAAGATAAAGCTCTGGGTCCGGATGGATTTTCTATGGGTTTTTTTCAAGAGTGTTGGGATATAGTGAAGGATGAACTGATGCAGATTTTTAGGGATTTTTATACTGGTTTTTTAAGTTTGAAAAGTCCTTAAGTGCTACTTTTATTGCTCCCATTCCAAAGATTGTTGGTGCTTATGAGTTGAAAGATTTCCATCCCATTAGTCTAGTAGGAGGGATTTATAAAATTATTTCGAAGGTGTTAGCTAACCATATGAGTATGGTGATGGATAAAATCATTTCAAAGCATCAAAATGCTTTCGTTCGGGGTAGGCAAATTTTGGATGCTGTTTTGATTGCAAACAAGTGTTTGGACAGCTGCTTGAAGGATGGTATACGGGGGGTTCTTTGTAAGTTGGACATGGAAAAGGCATATGATCATGTATGTTGGGATTTTCTTTTCTATATGCTTAGAAGGTGTGGTTTTGGGGATAGGTGGTGTGGATGGATTAAACATTGTGTTACAACTGCCCGGTTTTCTATTTTAGTGAATGGTATATCTTGTGGTTTTTTTAAGTCTCTGCGGGGTTTTGAGACAAAGGGATCCGTTATCCCCTTTTCTTTTTGTTATTTTTATGGAAGCTTTGAGTAGAATGGTGGAGGCTGCTATGAGGGGGGGTTTTCTTGGTGGTTTTTCGGTGGGAAACAATAGTAGTGGTGTTATTTCTATTTCTCACTTACTTTTTGCAGATGATACTCTTATTTTTTGTGATGCTAATGTGTGTCATATTCAAGCTTTAAGAGCTGTTCTGTTATGTTTTGAAGCTGTTTCGTGCCTCAAGGTGAACTTGGGAAAGTCAAAATTGGTTCCAGTGGTTGAGGTGAGGAATGTCAACTCTTTTGCGGATTTGTTGGGTTGTAAAGTTGCTTCTCTTCTGCTAAGATATCTTGGGCTTCCCTTGGGGGCGTCCTTTAAAGCTAGGAGGATTTGGGATGGGTAATTGAGAAAGTTGAGAAAAAATTGTCGGGTTGGAAGTGGCTTTACTTATCAAAAGGGGGGAGGTTAACTCTTATCGAAAGCACCATTTCCAATCTTCCCACATATTATCTTTCTTTATTTCCATTACCGGTGGGAGTGGCTAATCGGATTGAAAAATTATTTAGAGCTTTTTTATGGGGTGGTTTAGGGGAGGAGAATAAATTTCATCTTGTGAATTGGAATAGGGTGATTTGTCCATTAGTGAATGGTGACTCGGGGGTAAGAGATTTGAATCTTTTTAATAAGGCATTATGAGGGAAGTGGTTGTGGAGGTATCATAAGGAAGGAGATGCTTTATGGAGAGAGGTGATTGACCGGAAATATGGGTGTGAGTGGGGAAGATGGTGTTCTAAGGAGGGTAGGGGGTCTTATGGTGTTTGCCTTTGGAAATATATTAGAAAGGGGTGGAACATTTTTGAAAAACATATCAAATTTGAAGTTGGAGTTGGTGATAGAATCCGGTTCTGGTTTGATGAGTGGTGTAGTGAGAGACCTCTTAGGTTGTGCTTGGCCACTAAGAATTCTCAGATGAGAATTTTGAGTTTTAAGATAAAATATTAAAATATTATATTTTAATATTATTATTGTTTTGGGATTTGAAAAAGCTAAATTATTTATTATATTTTGTATAGGGATTTGAAAAAGTTGTAATGATGAGATGAGAATTTTGATTTTGAGATGAAAATTTCAAAGGGCCAAGCAGAACCTTAATGCTGTTTTTCCTGTAGTTTTCAGTTTGGTTGGTAATCAGCAGGTTGCTGTTTCAGAGGTGTTGTGTCGTGTCGATGGGGCTGTACATTGGAATGTTATTTTCACTAGAAATGCACAGGATTGGGAACTTGATGAGATTGCAGGTTTTTTGAGTTTTTTGTATTCTGTAAAGATAGATGCAAACGGGAGAGATCGGCTGCTGTGGAAACAATTGGGGAGCAATAAATTTTCTGTCAAGTCATTTTATAAGGTGTTGTCTGCTCAACAGCATGTTTTTTTTTTTTTCCGTGGAAGAGCATTTGGAAGGTTTGTGTGCCGTCTAAAGTTGCTTTTTTTACTTGGACTGCTGTACTAGGGAAGATTTTGACGATTGATAATCTGAGAAAGCGTGGTATGATTATTATGGAACGGTGTTTCATGTGTAAAAAGGATGGTGAATCGATTGATCATCTTTTTCTTCATTGTGAGGTGGCTAGGGAGTTATGGATTGGTATTCTTGGTAGAGTAGGGCTGAGTTGGGTTATGCCTAAGAGGGTGGTGGAGGTTTTAGCCTGCTGGAACAGAAATCATAATAGCTCTCATTTTGATGCGGCTTGGAGGATGATACCATTGTGCTTATTGTGGTATGTATGGACAGAAAGGAACGACAGATATTTTAACAACAGGGAAAGAGCAGTGAGGGATATCTGGAATTTCTTTGTGTCTTCTCTTTTTCAGTGGTTTTCTGCTATTGTATTAAAGGGAGAGAGTGTTCATGAGTTTTTGTTTTCTTTTCAGCTTTCTAGAATGTAATTAGGTGTCTCATCTTGTATACTTCCTGTGTACATGGGCTCCGCCTAGTTTCATTCGTTTCAATAAAGTTTATTACTTATCAAAAAAAATATATATATATGTTGTCAGCTTATTAGTCTAGGATCTGCTGTATATGTGTGGTTATTGTTATGTACCATTTAAATACGGTACATAATGGTTATTTAAATATGGCTGTTAATGGGCGCCATAGAACTAATGGAATGGAGGTAAAAAAGAAGAGAGAGAGAGAGAGATTTGGCATATCCATGTACATTTTTTTTAATTTTTAATTCATATCTTGAACTGGTAATTAATGGACCTCATCCTGCATGCTGGAAGATCATATTTAGAAGTAATATTGGATCATTTGATCTTACTTCAAATTTAGATTGATGGATTTATCATTTATCTGAAAAGACATTTTTATAGGTTTTTATCAGAAAAGCAGGGTTATGAATCAACGCAATTAGGAGATTTATGGTGGTACTGTTATTTTGCACATACGAGAGATGAACCACAGATATTAAAGAATAGGATTGCCACTATTCTGTGGCAAAATATTATATTGTATATATTTTTTTATTGTATTATCAATGCAAGATATGTTTATCCTGTGCCTCAATGATCTTGAGCTTCATGATAATTTATGCCAAGGTGTTTCTCCAATTTCAGAGGATGGTTTGGGAGTTCAAAACTTGCTTCTATTCAGCTATACCCTTCTAGAGGAATGGCTCTAGCGGTACCAAAATGAGAGGAAGGGCTTGTGGAAAGCTCTAGTAGATTCCAAATTTGGGTGTGCCTGGGGTGGATGGTATTCTGATGAAGTACATAAGCCATATGGGTTGTGGTTATGAAAGAATATCAATGCCATGCCATGTAGCAGTTGAGCTGGTGTTGGTGTGGCGTGCCATTAGAGTTGGATTGACTTGTGTTATGGTAGACCTCTTCACCAATTGAAGAGGAGCCCACAAATTGCAGAAGTGTGAAAGATGATTTCTATTTGTCTAGTATGTGTATTTGGAGAGAAAGGACTGAATAGAGAATTTGAAAAACCGCAGGTGGAAGTTGGAGAAGCTAAAAACTTTGCTTTTTGATATTTTCTTTGTTGGTTAGCTTCTATAGATTGTAATGGGCTGAGTTTACATGATTTTTTGGCCTCTTTTCTATATCTACTTGGGTGTTTCTCTTGTATATTAGCTGCGCATTGGGTCATTCCCTTTCTCAATAAAACCTTTGATTACTCATGGGGGGAAAAACTTAATTGGAACCAGAAAACGAAATGACTTAATATTGCATCACCTATTCAAAACGATCTGGAGCATCACTTTTTCTAAATAATCTTAATTGCCGTCTTCCTGGTAATTACATTTCCTTGTTTCTCAGTCATTAGCTTGCATCGCAATTCCTTTGCATTGGCTTTTGTGTTACGTTTACCAATGCATTATCAATTGCAACTTCCTTTTTAAATTTTCAGTGAGTTGTATAGCTCTGTCACTTTTATTGATTTCGTTTTTTAATTTTTGTATAAACTTTGATTTGCAGCTTCCACGACTCTATAACGTGTACAAGAAAATGGGAATTGTTACCTCTTTTCAGAATATCTTAGATAATGTGTTCATTCCACTATTTGAAGTCACAATTGATCCAAGTTCTCATCCTCCACTACATTTGTTCCTGATGCAGGTGAGTTGAATGTTTTATTTCTTGTGTATGTCCTTATAATTGACCATTTAAAATCTTGGATTCTTTATCGATTCAAATGAAGTTACTATATAACTCGTTCTGTACTTTGCTCATACTATTCTATTGTTGAAATGCCTAAATAATCCTTGAGTTTGCAATTTATCAAAACATTCCCTAGGTTTTTAAAAGCAGCAAATTGGGTACTCAAGTTTTTCGTTTTGAACAAAGATGGTCAATTTGTCCTTCTATTGCACGTAATCCTAATAACATCGTGTTAGCATCAATAGAAACCTAGCCATGGCAGCTCAAATCCACATATACAATACTTGTATACTCCCATGTCAATTAACAAAAGCAAATACTAACAATACAAAAAAGGAAAAAGCTAAACAAAACTAATCAAAATTTTAAGGAGAAAAAGGGGCGGAAGGGCAACCTTGCCCTTTCTTAAATTTTTTTATAGTTTTAAATGAATTTGATTTTTTTTATATATATATTTTTTAATGTGATTTTTTATTTTTAGTTTATTTTTATCTACATGGCATGCCATCTTGGATCTTCAATATTTTTCATTATCCTGATGGTGTTGGTGTTGGTGTGGCGTGCCATTAGAGTTGTAGATGGCAGAGGCACGGGCAAATAATGCAAAACCTGAGTACCCAATTTATTTTCTTTATGATGTTCAGTGAGTTTTTGTGAAAAAGTTATGAAACCCAGTAATAAAATGAGTATTTGACCCTAAATTAAATTATTTAATTCACCTCTTTCCCATAAGTTTAAATTTTTGGAACCATTGATGATTTAACCTGATTGTAGGGCAGGGATCCTGAGTAGTAAGTGCAAACTTTGACTCTACCCATTACCCACATTTCAATTATGTTTTCCACAAGTTGGCCTATTTATTAAGGAAGAGTCTGGCAACACGTGAGGGAGTCTTAAGATTTGAATTAAATAATTAAGCACCCCTTTCTCATAAGCTAAAACATGTGGAATAATTGGTGATTTAAAGCAGCAATGGTATATTAATAGATAGCAGAGAGAAAATTAAGAAAGAGAATAGAAACAACGGCTTGATGAAAGGGAACACTAAAATCAGGGTTCTCCTCCTGCACAAGTACTATTTATAGTAGCCTCTCATAGTACAAGTGCAAAAATAGTCCCCAACATTAAAATAATAAAATAACTGTAAATGGGCCCAACACTACAACATCTACTTTTTTTTTTTGTAAGTAACATCTACTTGTCTGTTGATTGTCTAGTAGTGTTGCGGCATCATAAAAGAGTTCTGATGACATCTGTTCTTGTTTTTGCATGGTTTTTTGTGATTTTCAAACTGTGATCGTGTGCCAATATAGAATTTTCTGTAGGTTGGCTTATGCCTTATTGCTGATTTCTATCTAATGCTACGTGAGACACTTGCCAGTCTGTCTTACTATTTGAATGAAGTAGCTGCTCATTGCTCAAGACTTACTTTTAGATACTCTTTTCCTTTGGACAGCCTTTATAGACTTTAATGGTCAAACTTTTCATGATTTTCTTGTATATTTTTCTACTCCTAGATAGGTGACTCTCTTGTATACAGCCTATGTATTTGAATATGCCTTCGGCATTGATTAGTGAAGTTTTATTATTTATCATCAAACAAAAAAAATGGGGATTGACCAACATGACCGGCTAATATGGTATCATCTCAACAAGGTTTTTTGTTTTTTCGATGCAGGTGGTGGGTTTTGATCTTGTGGATGATGAAAGTAAACCAGAAAGGCGCCCAACTAAGCACATGCCAACACCTGCTGAATGGACCAATGAGTTCAATCCTGCATACTCCTATTATGCTTATTACTGCTATGCAAATTTGTATATTCTCAACCAGGTCGTACTATAGTTTATCTTCTCAACTAATCAACTACACCTTGCCTTGTAAATAAATCTACTTATAAAAAAAATTAAAAAAATCTGTGCTTGAAATTGATAGCAAACTCTCTACTTTCTTTTCAGCTTCGTGAATCAAAAGGGATGCCAGCAATAAAATTGCGGCCCCACTGTGGAGAGGTTTTTATCTACTGCTTTTGTTTTAGTTCCTATTCTTTCATGATTATTGAGATGCTTGTGATTTTTGCAACCTTTGTAGGCGGGTGATATTGACCATTTGGCTGCTGCATTCCTTCTGTGCCATAATATTTCTCATGGGATAAATCTGCGGAAATCTCCAGTTTTGCAGTATTTGTATTACCTTGCACAGGTTGGGCCCAAGTGATTTTGCTCTCTCTCTCTCTCTCTCTCTCTCTCTCTCTCTCTCTCTCTCTCTCTCTCTCTCTCTCTCGTTATTAAACTGTCTTAGTTGTCCAAATGTTACACAAAAATAATTTTTAAATCGCCTTATCTTTCCAGATTGGATTGGCTATGTCACCCCTGAGCAATAACTCCCTTTTCTTGGACTATCATCGCAATCCCTTGCCCATGTTCTTCCAGCGTGGCCTGAATGTCTCACTCTCAACTGATGATCCTCTGCAATTCCATTTAACGAAAGAACCCCTCGTTGAAGAATATAGTGTTGCTGCAAAGGTTGTTAAATATTATTTTCCGTCATTTTTCATGGTCTTTTATCTCATGGAATGATATTTTGCAGGTCTGGAAGCTCAGTGCTTGTGACCTCTGTGAGATAGCTAGAAATTCTGTCTATCAATCTGGGTTTTCGCATGTCACAAAGGTGAGGAACTTGACAAACAGAAATCTTTGATGTTGACAAATACATGCCTGAATTGGGAAAAACAAACCATTCACAAACCATAAATAAATGAGAAAACAGTGTCTAGTACCTGATTATACTACTGCACAAGGAAAAATGAAGGAGATAACTGTATATTAGCTGGTCTCCCTTTTTAAAAACATTTACTTACCCATCGTTAGGGCCATTGTTTGTTGCAGTGGTCGAGTTTTGGGCTCTCCAGCGTGAGTGCTCAGGTTTGAGTCTTACAACAGTCACTTTGTGCAAAAATGTTAAAAGTGTAGCATTGGTCTCTAAACTAGTATCCACTTAGATGGGACTCAGTACAGGGTGAATGGCCTCATTTAGCATCCAACTGATAAAAAGTGCTAGGAAACAGGCCACAAATTCCACAGCTCCCTTATTTGGGGCAAAAGGAGATGAAAGTTCTTACTATGATTAGTGGATCCTTGCAAGGTTCTTGTAAAATTCTATAAAATGTACAACTTGAAAACAGAGGATAAAGTTCTCATTACTTTCATGAAGATAAAAGACTATACAAAAGGTCTATTTATACACGGCATTTACCCTAGTATATCACTAACTGACTTAACTAACTTAACTGCTTATTTACAGATGAAGCTCTCTGTTTGGCATCCAGAGATTTTAACTCTAATTTCTCTATATGATTTTCTATATTCCAACACCCCCCCTCAAGATGAGAATGTATATTAATCATTCCCATCTTGCGAATAAGGTTATGAAAATTGAGAGAACCAAGAGGCTTAGTTAATATATCTGCTATTTGGAATCTGGAAGGAATATGAATAATCTTTACAAGGCCTTCCTGCAGCTTTTCTCGAACTAAATGGCAGTCCAATTGGATATGTTTTGTCCTCTCGTGGTGTACTGGGTTTGATGCAATCTCAGAAGCAGGTTTGCTGTCTGTATATAGCAGTGCAGTTTGAGTATGCTCAATGTTTAAATCAGACAGTAGGTATTTTAACCATTGAAGTTCACAAGTAATTGATGCCAATGCTCGATACTCAGACTCTGCAGAGGACCTACTGATTGTGGGTTGCTTCTTTGATTTCCAAGAGATGAGAGAATCTCCTAAAAATATTGCAAAGCCAGTGACACTCTTTCTTGTATCAATGCAGCCGGCCCAATCACTATCTGAGTAAGCCTTTAGATGTAATGGGGATTTAGCAGATAAGAAAATTCCTTGACCTGGTGTTGCCTTGATGTATCTGAGGACTCTCAGCTGCCTTGAGATGTAAGGTGCTAGGATTAGCCATAAATTGACTCAATGCCTGTACTGAATAAGCAAGGTCAGGCCTAGTAATTGTTAGATACAACAATCGAACCGCTAGTCTTCTATAAGATACTGGATCAGGTAAAGGGTCTAATGAGTCATTTGCAGTCAGCTTTAAGGTTGATTCCATAGGGAAAGCAGCTGGTTTACATCCAGAAAAACCAGTATCTTGTAGAATATCAAGGGCATACTTTCTTTGACATAAAGTAATGCCTTTAGCTGACCTAGCTACCTCTATCCCCAAAAAATACTTCAATTCACCAAAGTCTTTTATTGTGAATTATGCAGAAAATCCTTCACAGCAGATATAAGCTCTAAGTTGTTGGAAGCAACAATAACATCATCAACATATATCAATAGAGCAGTGAAACTATTTTCAGTTTTCTTGATAAAAAGAGATGAATCTGATTTTCCTTGAGTGAAACCAAACTGAAGTAATGAAGTGGACAGTTTAGAAAAACCAGTGTCTTGAGGCCTGTTCGAGGCCATATAAACTCTTTTTGAGTTGTCATACTCGAGGGTCATTAGGTGTAGAGAAACCAGGTGGTAGCTGCATATATACTTCTTCATTTAAGTCTCCATGCAAAAAAGCATTATTTACATCAAGTTGATGTAAATACCAATTGTTTGATGCAGCTACAGCTAGTAGAGTTCTCACTGTTGTCATTTTAGCAACAGGTGAAAAAGTGTCAAAAAAATCAAGTCCTTCTTGTTGAGTGTAGCCATTTGCTACCAATCTTGCTTTATATCTATCCAATGTGCCATCAGCTTTAAATTTTATGCGATAGACCCATTTGCAACCTATTGCTGTTTTGTTAGGAGGCAAAACTGCAAGTTCCCAAGTTTTATTAATTTCAAGGGCTTTAATCTCATCTGCCATAGCTTGTTGCCATTGAGGTTGTGAGATGGCTTGTTTAAAAGTTCTAGGCTCAGATATAGAGGAGACAGCATGAACAAAGGCTTTGTGATTATGGGAAAGTTTAGAATCAGAAATGAAAGACAGAATTGAGTAAGGTTTACCTGAAGTAGGATAGCCAGGAGGTTCATGAGCTGCTGAAATTGTTTTAGTCGAAGTACCACAATAATAGTTCTGCAAATATTGAGGAGAATGTCTAATTCTTTCAGATCTTCTCAGATTTGTAGGTAATGGATTTGTACTATTTGAAGATGTTAATGAAGCAGAATTTTCTGTAGAAGTTGAAGCAGAATTTTCTGTAGTAGGGCAGTCACATGTTTGAGGAAAATTAGGAAAGACAAATGGTATACGAATAGAGTTAGGGATAGATGGGAAAATGGATTCATGAAATATAACATTTCTGGATATGAAGGTTTTGAGAGTAAGTATATCAAGCACTTTGTATCCTTTTACATTTGGTGGATAACCAAGAAATATGCATTTGGAAGCTTTAGGTGAAAACTTCCCTCGATTATTTTTAAGTGTGCTTGCAAAACACAAACATCCAAATACTTTGAGGTATTTGTAACTTGGTTGTTTGTGGAATAAAAGATAGTATGGTGATTGATTATTTAAGATTGGAGAAGGAGTACGATTAATAAGATGAGTAGCTGTTAGAATACAATCTGTCCAGTAGGATAAAGGTAAATTGCTTTGAAATAGAAGAGCTCTAGCAACATTTAGTAGGTGTTGATGCTTTCTTTCAACCCTACCATTCTGTTGTGGAGATTCAACACATGATAATTGATGTATTATTCCATGCTCTTGATAGAAAAGAGGCATGTTAAACTCCTGACCATTATCAGTTCGAAGAGTTTGAATATTTGTGTTGAATTGAGTTTGAACATATTTGATGAAACTGGTGAGTATAGGTCTTGTATCAGATTTTGTTTTCATAAGATATAGCCAAGTAAAATGAGTATGATCATATATGATTTTAAGAAAATAGCTATATTCAGAATAAGAAACTGTAGAGAAGGGACCCCAAATGTCAATATGAACTAATTGGAAAATTTTATTGGATTGACTGTTTGATACAGGATAAGGAAGCTTCTTTTGTCTAGCTAGTGGGCATATTTCACATACATGATTTTGAGAAGCTTTTACAGAAGAATCAAGATTACTAATTATCTATAATCTTGCAGATGGAACATGTCCTAATCTAAGATGCCATATGCGAGGATTGCTATTTCTTGATTGAACTAAGGCAGAAGAAGAAGAACCAATGATATCAGACATTACATTCTTATTTGAAGCAGAAAAAGATAAGTGGTATAAACCAGATTTGACTTCAGCAAGCCCAATCATCCTCCATTTGCTCAAGTCCTGCAAAATGCATTTGGATTGAATAAAAAACAGTCCAATAGAATTATCTTTAGTCAATCTTGAAGCAGAAATCAGATTGATATTGAAAGAAGGAACAAACAGTGCATTTTGTAGGATTATGTCAGAAGAGAGTGTGACATTTCCAGAGAAAACGATAGGAACAGATTGTCCACTGGGTAGATGGACTTTAGAAGGGTTGCTGAGTACGGTTATGGAATCAAAAAAATGGGGAGAACAGATCATATGATCTGTTGCTCCTGTGTCAAGAATCCAAGTGTATGAGTTCTTTGAAGAAGAAACAGTATGACAAGAAGAAGATATACCTGAAGTGGAGGCAACATTAGCTGTGGAATCAGTATTAAGATTTGAGTTGGATAGGCTATTTGCTAAGGTAAGCAGATTTTTTATTTGCTCTTGAGAAAATACCATATTGGGAATACTTGAATTTTGTTCCAATAAGGATACATTGTTTGCAATGGGCTGTGCATATGATGGATTTCCAGATTGCACATGGAGAGATCTTTTCCCTTTAGGACCTTTCCATCCAGGAGGATATCCAATGAGTTGAAAATATTTGTCTACAAGATGGCCAGAATAGCCACAATGAGAACAGACCAAATCTGTTTTTCCTTTCTGCTTCGTGTATCTTGCACCAGTAGATGATTGTCTTTGTGGTTGAGCAGCAACCATGGCATGAGAATCCAGGGAAATTCCAACACTGTTAGACAGAGATCTTTGACTTTCTTCTTGTAGTAGCAAAGAAAATACTTTGCTCATTGATGGTAGAGGGGATTGAAGGAGTAATTGACTCCTGATAGCCGAGTATGAATCATGCAGTCCAACCAAAAATTTGATTACATAATCAGACTGTTGTCTATCTGTAAGATTCTTGAGAATATTGCACGTACACCTACCAAGATTTCCACATTTACAACTCGGAATAGGTCTATAGCTGATATATTCATCCCATAAGGCTTTAAACTCGCTGAAATACTCAGTAATAGTTTTGGAACTTTGAGAAATAGAACTGAGGGATTTTTCCAAAGAAAAGACTCTCGGACCATCACTTCTAAGATATCTTGTCTCAAGTTCCTCCCAAATATCCAAAGCAGTGGTAAAATAGAGAAGGCTGCCACAGAATTCTTTGGAAATGGAGTTCATTAACCATGATAGCACCAGATTGTTGGCTCTTAGCCAAGCAATTCGAAGCCTAGGATTAGCATCATTTCTAGGTTGAAGCAGAGTTCCATCAATGAAGGAGATTTTATTTTTGACAGTGAGTGCAATTGAAATCGATCGACTCCATGCAATATAATTCTCACCTGTGAAGATTTCAGATACAAGAAGTGCTCCTGGATTGTCAGAGGGATGAAGATAGTATTGGCTTGAGGAATCATCACAAGGATTCACCATAGAAGAGTTTTCAGAAGGTGTTTCAGAGGATGCCATAAAAGCAAGAAAAGAAATCAAGAACGGAATCAAGAAGGAAAGAATTCAGCGGAAGACTTCTCTTTACTCTTCTGATACCATGTAAAATTCTATAAAATGTACAACTCAAAAACAGAGGATAAAGTTCTCATTACTTTCATGAAGATAAAAGACTATGCAAAAGGTCTATTTATACACGGCATTTACCCTAGTATATCACTAACTGACTTAACTAACTTAACTGCCTATTTACAGATGAAGCTCTCTGTTTGGCCTCCAGAGATTTTAACTCTAATTTCTCTATGTGATTTTCTATATTCCAACAGTTCTAATCATAGATCAGGCACAGGGGTGATTTGGTAAGTTTGGTTTCATCCAACGGCCCCTTTTATTCCAATGTGGATGTGCATGTATGTGTTTTTCACATGAAGGAGAATAATTGCCAAATTTTGGTACTCTATAGTATAAATAATGAAATGATAAATATTCCTGTCATTGTTTTGGTTCCTTTTGCAGTTGCACTGGCTTGGTGATAAGTATTTTGTGAGAGGCCCTGAAGGAAATGATATTCGT
Source organism: Carya cathayensis (assembly GCA_011037825.1). NCBI lineage: Eukaryota > Viridiplantae > Streptophyta > Magnoliopsida > Fagales > Juglandaceae > Carya > Carya cathayensis. The sequence goes on along the minus strand of QGSO01000221.1, from coordinate 474,002 downwards.
AAAACAAATGTTCCCAATTTAAGGATATCATTTCGAAATGAGGCAAGTTTTATGGATTTTTAGCATAACCATAGTACACAAACAGTTTTATGTGTGTTGTTTCCAGCTAATGAGGTAGATTTTTTGCAGACATGGAAGGAAGAGATGCAGTATATCTACTCAGGAAAAGCCAGGTTTCCTGAAGAGATAGAATCATGAACCAAATAATACAGAATTATTCTTCCCACTTCCTAGGTGGATCCTACTGGCAATGAAAGGTGGTGTTGAATTGGGTAGATATCAATACTTATGCATGTTTTATCTCTGCAAAGTTCCAGTCCTCTGCTTCATTTAGTAGAATAATTTGTTAGAAGTAGCAGTTTCAGGAAGAAAAGTTAATACAGCTTTGAGGACTGTTACAAATTACAATTTTGCTAGACCAATATTGGCATATTCTCTCAGTAGAAAAACCCGTTGGCCCATTTTGTTCAGGTCGAGTGGATATTTATTCAAGATTTTACCAGTAAACGGTGATTTTGGACTTGGAGTTGCAATCTTTATTGCATTGATTTAGGGCATGAAACTTTGGGAAATGACTTCTCTAGTTGGAATATGAGTTTTGCTACCTACAGTTACTTTTGTGCACTCTACTGATGTAATTAACCAAAATAGTTATTTTATATTAAAAAAATGACGCAGTCAATTACATCAGTAGAATGCAAAGTGATTGCAGATGAAATTTTTGTTAGAATATATTGTAGTTTTCTGATTAAGATGTCATATGATCTGCCGAGGATTCGGCCTGAATTCTTGCATCTTTCCTGACTTAAAGTGGAGAACAACGTCTGAAAAAAGTGACCCCTCAGTCGTCTCCATGAAGCCAGCTGCAGCATCTTGTGCATTTGGTGTAATGGCTCCTAAGGTGCATTCTAATATCTCTGTATTGGTTGGCTTAATTTTGACATGTTGACTGGAAAAAATGTGTACCAGGTTTTTATTTTTTAATTTATGGGCGGCAAAGGTGGTGTTTACTATTTGAAAATATCGTCCAATAAACAATCAGTTAACAAAGGTGCCAAATTTTATTTGTGTTAAGTCACATCATTCCAAAAAATAGAAGAAAGTAGACTCAAAAATAAATCTTGAAATGAACTTCTTAAACGGTATTAATCAGTCTCTAAGTAAACATATATTCATTTTTGTTCAGCATTAGCAGGATTTAAATCTTTAGATGAAAATATATAAAAATAAATCGGCTAAAAAGACCAGAAAATAAAAAAAAGTCACCCACTAAAATCCTAAATTCTAAGAAAAAGAAATGATTTGTACAGTCTTTAAATATTATGCCAACCTTTTTCAAAGAGATAGACAAATTTAAAATTCATATTAAAAAATTTATCTTTTAATGATGAGTTTCACTACTTTATAGTAAGAGTACAAAATTTACACATCTAAAATTATCCAAGGTTACTAAAAAAAAATAAAAATAATGTTAAATACCACACCTTCATCTTTGTTTTCTTTGTTTTGCCAATTCTAGGAGAATTTCTATCATTTATTCTCTTATTTATCAAACCTGATCCTAATATCCGTCGAGATTCCTACCCTAGCCGGCCTGTCCTATCATCTATTTAATGGGGATTTGACGGACTTTTTGAAATATTTAGAGATTTTTCTTTTGAAAAAAAATAACGATAAATAATTATTTAATAAAAGATAATATAATAATAATAAATATACTATATCTATGTAATAAAATAAAATAAAATGACAGTAATTTTACAAATATATATATATATATATATAGGAGCCTGCAACGTACACAGAAGATTTTCACCGAACGGTTAAAATTTTTTTATTTTTCTTTTATCTTTTTTTTAAAAATTATTTAGACATATTTTAAAAAATAAAAAAATCACATATTTATTTAAAAACATTTACTTAATTATTAAGTAAAAGCAAAAATTAAAAAATAATTCGGTAGAGAATTTGGGTAGGAATTCTATGCTATAGTAGTATATAGAATTTCGGAACTGCTACATACAGTCGGGGGAGGTAAACGGTTATACGAAATGAATAAAAAAAAGTTATAAAAATAATTTTTTTTCATATAGATCCCATATTAATTCATTTTTTTCAAAGTGACTGCACGCTGCTTGTACAATCACAATTGCAAATATCATTTCTTATAAAATTTTCCTATTTATTTATATGAGCATTGCTACTCATAAGCCCCTACACCACACACCACATATTTTTTATTTTTTTAAATTTTTTTTAAATTTTTTTTAGATTTTTTCTTTTTAAAATATTTTAATTTTTCTATTTATTATTTATATAACAAATATTTGATAAAATAAAAAAATTAAAAAAATTAAAAAAATAGGTGGTGTGTGGTGTAGGGGCTTATGTTTAGAATTTTTCTATTTATATATATATATATATATATAATCCCTTTATCCTTCCGTCCAACTCAATTAAGAAGCGTTTAAAATTACAGTCCTACTGTTAAAGAAAAGAAGAATCCATTCCCGAAGGCCAAAAGCCGCTCTCTTCTTCCCCACATAAAAACCCTTCCCTCTTCCACCACCAAACTCGGTGGTGCCCTCCACTTTTCTCAACCCAAAACCCCCTTGCTCCGTTTCCAAGCCAATGGCGGCAAGCGAGTCCTCTGACGTCTCGGATGGCCCCGTCCTCAGCCTTCTCAACAAGCGCCTCCGAGCCCTGCGCAAGAAACTCAACCGCATCCTCCAGATGGAGGATGCCATCGCCCAAGGCAAGCCCATCAACAAGGAACAAGAGGAAGTCCTCCGCTCCAAGCCCGCCGTCTCTGCCCTCATCGATGAGCTCGAGAAGCTCCGTCAGCCACTCTCCCAAGCCCTCTCCGAGGAACTCAGCATCGCCGCCCAGCGCCAGCTGCTCTCCTCCCATTCCGCCCCCGCTTCCTCCGTTGATCGTGAAAACTCCACCGACGAAGACGACGACCACCGGGGCAAAAACTGCGAGCCTGACCTTGGTGTCGTGGAGGATCTCCTCAAACTGCTCTACTTCGGGTCCCTGTTCGACGTGAAGTCTCAGAGTGATTTCACGGCGACGATTCTCACGAGGACGCACGAGCGAGGGTGTTGCTTGACTTATGATTACGTCACCGACGACGCAACTGATCTGCTCGGTGAGAGGGACTTGGATTGCTTATCGTCGCTCGGTGGATTGTTGATTTCGCGCCCGGTCGATTCGGGCTTGTCGCACAAGAATGCCTTGCAGCGCTGCATTGAGCACGCCAACCTCTGGCTCGCCAACTCCGACCAGCCCATTGAGTCTAATGCCAACATTACTTGTAAATATTTTTGTAGTCTGTTTTTTTATTAACTGTTGGTTTATGGGATTTTTTTTAACATACAAGTTGTTCGATTACTTTGCCAAAGAACGTGCTTTTTTCTTTATTGATTTTTTAGATGCTGGCTTGCGAGAGAGGCTGAATAAGATTATGGCTTCGGATTATTTCACCACCACGCCAGAGATGAAAGATCCAGTGGAAGTTGCTGCTGCTGCTGCGGGAAATTATGCTTCTTTTCAGGTACCGATCACAGCGCCCACCCAAGTGGATTGTTCGGTTGCAGAGTTCCAGCATACGGTACAGCCTTTTAAACTACTGTTAAGTCTGGATTTTTTTATTTTTTTTATTTTTAGTGTTTGTTTCATGTTTATGAGCTGTAATAATAAAAATTTAGAATATTATATATATATTTGCAATTTCATTTGTATTCATTTTGTTTTTATATGTGTTCTTTATCCGTTACAAGCTAAGTATGCGTTGTTATTAATGGCGTTTCTGAGAAGTTTTGCACGTTGCGGTATCTGTTGGTTTGCATTTGTCTTAATTTGAGAAACGTTGTTATTATCAAAAAAAAAAAAAAATGTTGTTTCGGAGGTTTGAGAATCCTCACAATACTGGGCATTAACGAATGTCCCCCAAGTAGTAAGCAGATTCCTTCCTCTGTGGAAATATTGGATAATTAGGCGCCTATAGAAGCAGAATATAATTTTATCTGATTAGATTTTTTAGCTATTACCAATAATAAAATTAAGCCATACACATCTCGTGTTAAAATAAGGATGACTGCCCTTATCTTGGTATGTGCACTAGTGTCTGTTAGAAACTAGAGATAGCGAGAACCAAAATGTGATAGCTAATTCTCCTTTTTGTGGGCACCTGTAATTTGTATAAACAGGGTGTTCTTGTCGTTGTTATTATTAAATATACCAGTGTGAAGTAGAGCTCATTAACTTATGGGAACATACTAAAAACCTTGAAATAAATAGAAACTGGTCTCTATTAAGTTAAGACATCACCACATGGCTTGATATGCTTTATTTTGTGAACTATAGAGATAAGTTCATGAATTTATCAACTTTAGAGTGCATTTATGTGCAAAAAGGAACATCACAAGGCAGAGCAACAATGAAAATCTTCCTATCTTCTGAACACTTGGGCCAAAATATCATTAAACCATGTGTCAGGTACCAATTATCAGACATGGGTCAACATAGGCATTGTTTTGACAGGTCTATGACCTGCCATTTCACAAAGGAAAAAGTGCCACTTTTTCGAAGGAGTTTCCAATTATGATGACAACTTATTAACAGCCTACCTCTTCTTTTTTGTATTGTGTGTGTGCTGGGTATATTGTGGACAGATTACTTACCCTTGTGTCCATGATCGGCTGTCTTCCACATTTGATATTCTGTCCCACTGTCAATATGGGTGCTCCAGCTGTAGTTTGCCTTCAATGTATGATATAGCTATAGTGTCTTTTACTTCTACATATTGGTAAACTGAGTAATTTTCTGTGGCTATGGAAAGTCCATTAATTTTAAGAGAACAAATGGTTCTTTAATTATGGCCATCCCTAGATTAGGTCGTGTTTTCATTCTAGAATAGTAAATTTGAGGCTACATGTTGCTGGTATAAAAAAACGTACTTAGTATAGATGAGTTCTCTTTACTTGTGACAAAATGCATTTCCAAAATTTGAACTGAAACCAAATTCTGCAGGGTAAAGTTTTCCACTATATGATAAAAGGTATCCATCATTTAACCAAATGATGTTTGAAGATTGTGATAATTGTTTGCACAACACAAATTCTTACTTTTTTGTATTTGGTGCATCTCTTTTATGATCTAAAATGAATAGGAAACTTCTTTTTAGTTTTAACTTCTTGCTTTTTTATGTTCTTTGCTGTTGATGGTTTAAATGTAAGACATGGTTTTATTTGTCAAGATTATGATTGATGGGTTGATATACCCATCAAGGTGCAACCTAGTGGTGAAAGAGTTGGGATGAGGTGTAGACTCTTCAAGTTTTGATTGATTCTAAACTAGGAGTTTCCTAGGATTACTAATACATGCCTCTAGCAGGTTGGGTCATGTATTCGGGTTTACACTCCATGTGTGAGTCTGAAGGGCCCTGCATTGGAAAGGTTTCCACATCATGAAAAAATGTAAACACAGATCAAATTGGATGTTTTCATGTCATTTTAATTAAAAGTTTCTTAATTTATTTAATTTAAGCCTTACCCAAGAAAATTTAATTCAAGGATTTTTTTTTCTTATTCTTATTATTATTATTATTTTTTTTAAAAAAGACTGAATTTAATGTTTCATTATCTGTATATTCGTGAAGCTTCAAGTCCTATGAATCACACATGGTGCTTGCTGATTTCTGGTGTACTTCGCAATTATAAGAATTTGCTAATAAGCACTGTTCTTCTATTAAAAAAAAATTGTTATTAAGCAATGTTCATTAAGTTATATGATTTGTTACATCATAAAGAACGAGGTTCCTGCCCGTTGAATATTGTTTATATCTATTTGGTAGAGTTTGAAGAGCTGATTCAGAAACACATATGTGCCTCCCCCCACTTATAAAAAAAACACTTATGTGCCTCCCCTGTCCTGACCACCTCTATCCTTCATCCCTCCAATGGCACCCTAGATTTTTCCTTGTTCTGTATCTTAGGACAGACAGTTTTCTTGGATGGGAGTCAATAAGTTTCTGTGGTTTTTTTTTTTGATAATTAATAAGAAATTCTATTAACAAGAATAGGCACAGCCCAAGTACATAGGATGTATACAAAGGAAATACCTACTACATTCTAGGAAGCAGGAAAAAACACTAAATACAGATTCAGTACATTATAATCATTCCTTGCAAAGATCTTAGCCCACAAACACAAAGTAGAAAAGAAAAAATTCCGAAGATCTCCAAAAGAACGCTCTGTCTTCAAAACATCTCCCATTCATTTCGAGCCAAAGACACCACATTAAACATCTCCCATTCTGTGGTTTCTTTTGTACCGGTATTCTTTTACTTATCAAAGAAGCTTTTATGAAGGTTTAGGTATTAATAGCACTTCGGTAATTAAAAAAAAGTATCAATAATTTTTCTTTTTTATTAATAAAATTTAAATTATAAAACAATAATACTTCTTTAACTTGATTTTAGGTTTTATCTCATCATTTTTGTAGCCAAATTTAATCAGGTTCTGAATGCTGGCAACAGTGTAAAATATAGTTTTTTTTTTTGATAAATAACAGTGTAAAATATAGTTAGGGCATCACAGCATGGTTATCAGCAGTAATGTCATGATCATTTGATGGTAAGTGGTAAGTCAGTGTTTCCAAAGTGTGCACCATCTATGAGATGGAGTCATATAAAATGTGGGGTCCAGAATGTGCTTGCTTGCATAACCACGAATCAATGAGTTAGGAATTTTGAGGATATAGGATAAGATTGTATGCTTGTTGTGAGCAATATGCTTGAGAGCATCCGGGCATACTTCATGACACTTCTAAATTCGTTCCAAACACAATATTCAAAGCATAGTCCTGAGAAGCTGAGGCCTTCCTGTAAGAGCATCACTTCACATAACTGGTGTTCTCGTTTTCAATTTTGCTGAAAGATGTGTGCTGTGTGGTCATACTTTTTAACCTGTCTTCTCAGCGTGTTGTAGTGAAAGTCAACTTTTGCCTCAAAATATTGAACCTTACCGTTGTTTAACAATGGTTCCACCTTCCCATCATTTTACTTACAGAGCCAAGTTCATTTCTACCTAAAAGTGTGGAAGGAATCCCATGATTCTGTTAATGTCAGCATTCAGCTGGCTTTGGATTCAAAAAGTCTTAGCTCTTCTTCCCTCCCCTCAATTACAACTAAGAGAATTTTTATTATTATTTTTTATGTTGGGGAATCTATCCAAGGCAGGGCCCTTCGGACCCACCCCTACAAAGAAAACCCCGGTCCCATGCACCACATCTTCAGAAGTTTCCCTACACGGAACTGGTTAAATCGCTAGTTTTTCACCAGGGAGTGTGGCCCCAAAGGATTGTTTGCATTAGGTATTGAACCTTGGACTTTGAAGGGAGTGATACTACAAGACCAAGGCCTTCACCACATGGGCCAACCCCTTGGAGTTAAAAAATTACAATATAATAGTTGGGTCAATCGCAACTCCAACCTTTCTACCAATCAAAAAAATTATAACTTCTACCTTTAGCAACTAAGAGAAATTTTTTTTAGCAAAAATAAAAACTACAATACAATATTTGGGTCAATTGCAACTTCAACCTTTCTACCAATAAAAAAATTTGTAACTTCTACCTCTATCTTTTCTGATTAAGATTGCCTTATACTCCCTCAGTACCACAATAGATAATGTACTTTTCTTTTCAGGCAGTCACAGAATTTTTTAGGCTGTCACAGAATAGAAATGTACTTCCTGAATTACCTTAAATTTGAAGCAACATTTTTTCAAATTCAAACCCACTTTATTAGCATATGTAAGGGTGATTTAGAAAGCTGCTCTAATTGGAATGCATCCCATTGGTAATATTTTCTCTATTATGGGAAAGGGGGGAGTATGTATTGCTAGCTATTTTACCTTTTGTGCTAGTGTAAAATTTGATACTTCATCTCCTTGGTTAATTTTCTTTTAAGTTACTTGTATCTTCTATAGGAGGACCAAGACTTGGCAAATTTTCAAGGACACGAAACCAGGGATGATGAGTATAGTCCTGTGGATGCGCAACAAAAGGTGCTCTAATTTACCTTAATCTAACCCTTGTTCCTGCAATATTTTCTTTGCCTTTGAATGAATGGGTAGGGCTTCTGCTTGGCAGGACGAAGAAGTGACAGAAAATGCTGCAGAGGTAGTCTCAGTTCAACAAGAACAAATCAAATCACTCGCAGAACTGGAGCATAATGAGATAGATCCACAGTCAAAGGGGCAGCAATACATTCCCGGAAGAACATATCAGAACCAGAACCTAAGAGGTGGCCGTGGTGGTATTGGGGGTGGCTGTCGGGGTTATTCCAATGGCCGTGGAGGTCGAGGCAATGGCAGGGGAAGTGGGCCCTATCAGAATGGTCGCAACCAATATTATGAGCAGCCTGGAAATTATTATCCTAGGAATTTTTATAACAATGGGGGAAGGGGTGGAAGGGGTGGTGAGCCGTCCTACAACAACCATGGTTCAGCAGTTCAAAGTGGTCATGCCCCGGCTGATATTGGGGTGCGTTCTTGATATTACTCACCAGGTTTTTATGGTGAATTTGGTACAATCTTTCTAGGCGGGTGGTGAAAATGTTTTTTGCTTTGCACAAAAACATGTTTTGAATGTTGGTTGCTGTTGATGAATTCAGCATCCTGGACCACCCTTTCTGCTATTCGGCTGTTGAAAAATATTTTCATTGGAAACCTTATGAGAAAAAAAGTAGGTATTTGCAACGTTACTTATTCAGGACCACTGCACGAATATTATTTTGGCATTTTTGTGGTTGACTGGCACCTAACTATAACAAATTGTCATCAGCTGCACCATCTTCTTGATAAAGCATTCAAGAGTTCTTGGTTGTGGGTGAGCGTTGCTTTAGCTCATGAATCAAATCTGTAGGCTCCTGCTTACATTTTCTAATCTGATTCGATTCTTGAAGAAGGTGAAGAGTTTAGAATGTTAACTATAACCCACAACAGCATGAGAGTTTTCACTCCAAATGTTGAAGGTGAAGAATATTTATTTGTAAGCACATAATCCAGAAGTTCCGAGAGAGTCGGTGAGGCTTTATGAGATTCAGAGAGCCTCCCAATTTTAGTTGTGACAGACAAACACACTCAGCTCATCATAATCATCTGTTTATTTCATATTTTCCGGGAAATACTTCAACTCTAAATGGATTATATAAAAATAATCTTACAAGCTGATGTTGTATAATATAATTCGTCAAATTATAAAATTATTTTTATTATAAAATAGATTTAACAGATTATATAAAATCACGTCAACATTAGAAATTACATTTATATAATCTATTTGTGACTTTAGGAACGTCTTCTCTTGCAAATGCTACAATTACCATAAGGTGAAAAAACCACTCTTAAACCATTTTTCCACAACTGATTTTACAAAGAAAAATAAAACGAGTGGCACTGAAAGACCATGACCCCAATTGCCTAAAAAATAATTATCCTAAGAATTATCAGAATGAGGCTTCCCTATCAAGTGATCCAACAAATCATATCATAAACTCTCTCCCCTAAAAACTCTCTCTCACCTTCTGCTATCATATCATAAAAATTAATATTTACTAGTAGGAGAAAAATGCTATGCAAGTGATCCAACAAATCATCAGCATGAGCTCCCCTATCAACTTTGAGATTAAACCAAATCCTGTTCTTACTAATACAATTTGTAACAGATCTTAGCATTGTCGACTAATAGATCTAAAAAGGAGAGCAAAGTGTCATGGTTGATCTGAAATCTGTTCAAGCATTGAACTACATTAACTTCCAAATACACCATCCAAAATGTTCTCCCCGTGAGGACACACTAAGAAAATGATCTTTACATTCGTAGCATGCTAATTTTAACAGATTAAACCAAAAACATCTAGTGACAGCCAAGGCAGTAGCTGAGGGTGCTAGTTTTTCCTATGCTACCAACAAAACTATCAACAAACAATTGACATACGTTCAAACCTTTTTTGATAAATACTTGACATACGTTCAAACCTCCTTCCTACTATGCACAATCTTCCTTTTTATTAGTGAACCACATATATTTACATTTAACTGACCGTACCATACAATGTTAATTCAGTGTTCCTTGAGATTGCAAGATTCTCAAGTCAGAACCAGTTATCAGCTCAACCAAGAGCCCTTCTCAAGTCAGATTTCTGTTCTGCTGTGAGCCTCGAAGGGAACACGATGTCAAACTTAATTATAAGGTTTCCTTTCTTGCTGGGTTCCTTTGAGATGGGCATTCCTTCATTTGGCATCACTATCTCATGGCCAGGTTTTACAATATCAGTTATCGGGATTGCAAGATTCCTTTGATCCAAGGTTGTCAAATTAAGAGTTACCCCAGCCAGAGCTTCCAATAGTGATATTTCCTGATTGACCACCAGATCGTTTCCATCTCTCAGGAAAATAGCATGAGGTTTCTCATCCACCACAAAGATTAGATCAGCCGGGGTAACACCAGGTTCTTGATTGCCTTTCTCTGGAAAAGTAATTTTCGTACCCTTCTTCCAACCAGGCTTGATATCTATTTTTAAAATTTCTTCTACAGTCTTCGGCCTACTGCAAAAAGATTGCTTGTATGTGAAGCAGTAAAAAAAAAAATCATACTAAATATATGCAGAGGCATTTAAGAAAAAAAAGATCCATTAAGGACATCACAAAGTTCCAGCAGTTACGTAGTCCCTTATTTCTTTGCATAGCCAAGGTATTCTGGAAAGAAACCGACAATGTCAATTACAGTCTAGTAATCCAACCGCACAGGAACTTAGGGAAGCAGTTCCGACAATGCCCACAACCAATGAACCTAACCAATACAAGCTTGCTTTGTAAATTCAACCAGTAACCAACAAAACCATGAAATACCAGAGATTTTTTTTTTTTGAAATACCAGAGGTTTTATTGACATACATTGAAGATTAGAGTAGAATAGACATCCCCTTAGATTTCTATCTGCCATTTATAATCTTTGGAGCCTATATATATATATATATATAGTTATATCCTCTCTCCAAAAAAATTGAGGGAGAAACAGCAGATATCTCCTACACAGGATGCAAGTCCTATTTATCGATAGAAAGATCATTCCCGATACCAAGCAATGGGAGAGCACGGTCCGGTCCGGTCCAGGTGATAGACCGAAATTTTTGGTCCATCATTTTCCTGGACCAGACAGCCCTAGGGACCAAATACCCGTCTGGTCGGGGCAACCCTTTTTTTTTTTCTTTTTTTTTTTTAAATCGATTAATAAAAAAAATTATTTAAAATACTAAATTAAAATTAAGTGACTTATTAATGAGAATTATATAATAAATTGTACAATTATTAATATATACTAATACTATATATTATAGTTATACATTAAAGAATATAATAATACATTGATCTAAATATATATAGTTATAAACTTAGTACTAATACTATAACTAATAAATATACTAGTAGTATTACTAATATACTATATGTTAGTGATAAATTGGTAATACTATATTAAATAATACTCTATGTAGTTATAGTGATTTAATACTAACATATTAAGTCAACTATACTAATACTATTATAAATTTATACATATACTATAACTCTTATAATATGCTAATATATTAATATATACCACTACTATATATTATAGTTATACATTAAAAAATATAATACTTATGTAATATTGTGATATATATAATTAATTTATACAATTATTTATATAAATAATATATATAATTTTTTTTTTTAATTTTTCATTCGGTCCGTTCCAGGGTGAAAAATCCCTGGACCGCGGACTAGACCGAATGAATTCAGTCCTGTCCAAAAATGGCCGGTCCGGTCGATTTATCTGGTTAGGACAAGCTGATGCTCTCCCCTACCAGGCATTGCCTTTTTTCAAGAAATTCCTTATATCCAAAGCAGCTTACCACAGAAGTGGGGGATTTTGCCACTTGGGGCTGTTCACCTTTTAAATAAACAAGTAGCAGCTGTTTTCACTTTGAGAAAACCAAAGAGCCAACTTTTAGTCAATATAACTTCTACTCCCTCTTCACAAATACCATGGTATCATTTCTACAAAATACACTTGCTTTTCACTCTCAAGCCAACGTTCTCACTTCTATAAAGCAAAGCAAAGCAAACTGCACGGCACTGAAGTGAAGAAAGCTCAGTAAATACACAGACACAATCCAGGGAAAGCATAACATATATGCTTGAACTTTCATTGAAGAAAGCTCAACAAACACTCTCAAACACAATGCATGAGCCATGACATAGCATAAATCATATATGCTCGACCTTTCACTATCCATAGGTTGACTGGAATCAGAAAACAGACAGAACTAAAATATTTGCACGGTTTGGCTTCTGTCTGCAGTGACATCTCAGTGGGAAATAGAGCATAGGCAGCCAATGTTTGGTGGGTAAGTGAAAATTTCATAAGGAAAAAACCCAAGTACAAATGTACAATATTATGGGGGCAGCCCAAGAATGATCACCAAGGAATCTTCATCTTTCATACACATGGTGAATAACCAAAAGGTAGGACAGAACGAGGGGAATAGTGAGTAATTTTCCTCATGAAATCATACAAACTTTATATACCGAGTCACATGATGAAGATCGTGAGACTTCACGCCAAAGATATTCCATCAAATGTGACCAAATGTGGTCATTTATCCCCAAAATATTTCATGCTGCTGCTACCTAAAAAATTACATAATCTAGAAACCTGAACCGTGGCACTCAAAATGAAAAAATTGTGTTTAATCAAGACAAACATTTTTTATCACTTTTAAGTCCAAAGTATTCTGCTTTCTTCATCCCTACAAATTATATAAACCAACGACGATAAAAGCTCAATTCGCCCTAATCACCGACTGATCTCAAATATTTTCAGACTATTTCACTACTACACCATTCTCAGTACGATATGAGATACTCTGGTATCCAAACGGAGTTAATTTGACAAAGAAAAATCCAAGCTGGCCGATCAATTTGACATATCCATATCCACCAATTATTTAGAGTCACCAAAATTAGATCTTTGCCGTTTCAAACACTACGGAGAATTTGTAATCACTCTTACGCAGTTATATGTAGACATTGGAATCCGAATGGAAGAACATTTTATTACTAGATTTCGAAATATATAAATAGAATAAAATAAAAAGCAACGTACCCAAACTCATCAGGAACAGAGCGCGAGATCCTCATCTTCCTACGACAACCCTTGTAAAGCTCCTCCAAGCTACACAACAATTTGCTCTCGACAGCCGCCGCCTTCGGATTCGCCTTCTTCTTCACCTGGTTCCTCCCGACATCCCCACCATTGCTGAACCTACTCCCGCCGTTACCGCCGACAACAGATCCGCCGAAAAACTCGGCGAAAATGTCCTCGGCATCTCGGGGGTTGTACCGGAACCCAGAGTTACCTGCGGCGAATGGCCCGCCAGCGGAATTAAGCCCAGAAAATTCGGCCGCTTGGATGCCTTCCTCGCCGTAGAGGTCGTAGATCTGGCGCTTCTGAGGTTCGCTGAGGACGTCGTAGGCCTCTGATATCTGCTTAAACTTGGCCTCGGCCTCCTTCTTGTTGGCCGGGTTCTTATCTGGGTGCCACTTCATCGCCAACCTCTTGTACGCCTTCTTCAGGTCCTCCTCGCTAGCATTCCGGCTCACCTTCAGTATATTGTAGTAGTCCACCCCCATTCCGCTGTCTCTCTCGCTGAAACTGCTCGTCCTTTCGAGTTTTAAGGGGTATGCGAAACGGGTTTTCCAACTTTTTATTGAATTACGGTGGATTTGAAGATATACGAAGCTTCTTCGGTATGGAAGCTTTACTCAAAATTCGAACTTTCAATGGAAGTCGGACATAGAAACCGGCGAGTCGGCCGCTGTCAACAACGCGCAAAGCAGCAGTGGTCAAGGTTTTGTCACTCCTCCGATAGAGATATTTCTTTGAACTCTTGCGGTATTGCAAAGTTCATCAATGTCCATAATCTATTAAATTTTCAATTATAACTGTCCTTATTCCCAAATTTTATTAGTTAATGTTGAAGTTATCATAAAATCTTTTTTAAGATTTTTTTCAATTTTGTTAAAGTCATGAAATATTTATAAATAAAAATTCTATTAACTATACTATATCATCTTTTTACGATATATTTTATTAAAATTTCAAATCCGATTTTTTTATATTTTTAAAGTAATTCTGAAGACTTTTATATTTTGTTTTAATTTTTTTCTTTTACTTCGAAATGAGAAAAAAAACGTTTTGATTTAAAAGGAATTTGAACTGAAAATGAATATATTTTGAAAGCATTGTTATAATATTTCATAGCTATTTCTTTTTAATGCTTCATTAAGGTAAAGTATATTTTCAAAACAAAAATTGTATGTGCAGTCATTTTTGCGTATTCTTTTTGTACATTCTACTGATATAATTGATTTTGTATTAAAAAAATTAATGCAACCAATTATATCAATTGATTGCACAGACAGTATACAAAAATAACTTTACATAGTATTACTCTTTTTTTCTTAAGAATTCAAACCCTAATTTAATACAATATTCATATACTCAATGCTAAATTATTAGGAAAAATCTAGTTGCAAGCACAATTGTATACTAATATGTGCACCAATCAAATGTGATTGGTCAAAAAGTCAATTTGATTGAAAACGGTGTTAATTTAAATTATAAATATGAAAGAATCAGTATTGGTACGCAGATTAGTACGCGATTTTGCTTGTATGTAGCAAAACTCAAATTATTATGCTGTTTTTTGCAATCTAAGATATTGACCGTCAATTTTCTTATAATGTGGATGCATGATGTGTTACATTCTGTTTATATTAAGACCTAAGATAGAAGGTTGCATTTAATCAATTTCTTAGAAACTCAATCTTGATTATTTATAACTATATAGAACAAAAATATATATATATAGTTATGGTAATGAATAAAACAGTTATTTTATATTAAAAAATGTGTTACAACCAATCACATTAATGAAGTGTACAAAAAACACGTAAAATTAACTATACATAAAATTTTTGTTAAAAAAATAATTGAGATATATTATTAAAAAAATAAAATTTTTCAGTAAATCTCAATTTACGCGAGATTTACCTAACTAAAATCATAAATATCATTTATAATTAACTAATATTAGAATATCATGCAAAAATCAAGGAAGAAAATAATAATAATACAACCGAAAACTTAACATATAATAGATATAATGTTAACTTATGAAGACGCATCATTTACAAAAAAATTTAAAAAGGAGAACGTGCAGACAAGTATACGTGTATATTGGATAGTAGCTGGAGCCAATGTTAGCACGACACGGCACCGTTTTATTATTATTATTATTATTATTAGTGATAAATCCGCCGCCGTTTACCTTGTTTTCCTCAGTTTTTAAAGAACCAAAAATGGACAGCGCATGTGGATGACGCATTCATTAATATTTGGAGCAATCGACTTTGGAACAAGATATCATATATTTTATTCATTATTAATTGCAATTAATAATGTATTGAAATCGACCAAAAAAAAAAAAAAAATTACACGAAGACTGAGGACTCTCCTCTGTTGGAACATCCTCAAGACTGTGTACATGAAAAAATTGTACACCACACTCGGGCATTTTAATCCCATCCTTTTCCTATGTATTAATAATGTAACATTATTGATAAATTTTAATTCCGTCATGTTTGGTTATATATATATACACATATGATATAAGATGAGATAAAAATTAAAAATTAAATAAAATATTATTATAATATTATTTTTGTTTTAAATTTGAAAAATTAAAATTATTTATTATATTTTATGTGAAAATCTGAAAAAATTATAATAATTATATTATATAGATGGTTTGATTTTGTGTAACTAAACCAGCTCTAAATAATAATAAAAAAATAACCAATATGGATGAAAAATGTAGGATGTGACATAGGACAAAAAGACATTTACTAGTCATTGTATCCCCAAGGGTGAGGGACAATTGAGATGAGGACTCAAGGGCAAAGGTCCTTCAAAATATGAACAATCAATAAAAGTAACTTTACAATCTGATAAACCACATCAAGCTATATCAATTTCTGGGATTACTTTTATATAATCACTTTGTAGGTAGAGTATTTCTCTAACTTCAAATGGAAAGTGTTTTAGCGAAAATGCGAAAACCCTCTAACCAATACTTTAAAAAATCTTCTCAACTCCGTCCAAAAGGGGGTGGGGCCGAAGCTCCACCCACCCTCCTCCTGTCTGACTAATTTCAGAACTGGCCATCGGTTTTTTTTTCCAACCCTAGAATGGAGATGTGTCAATCTACTACTTTCTAGCCACCCATGACTACAACATGCCCCATTGCAAGAGTCTCCAACCGTCCATCTTTCAAATAACAGAAGAAGTTAGAGCGGCTCAAACGGAGTGTGAGATTCACACGCAATTGCGCCAAGTGAAAGCTCTCTCTAGACGCTAACTTAAATATCAAAGACATCATCCACTTGAATCTCCTATTGCCTCAAGAAGGCAGTCGAAAGCAAACCTATTGGTTTTAGCTGAAAAAAATTTGTCTCAACATGAAGGTTATATTTGGGAACATAACTGTTTCCAGATATTCTCAAACTATTTCACTATTATTCATTATTATTTTCATACTACTTTTTTATTATTTACTAATATTATAAGATATTCTTAATATCCTCACCAATCTTACTATTCACAAATATTGTGTGTCGACTGACACACAATATAATCCGTGCACAATTAATATCTATGAATAGAAATTATCAAAGAATCAAATAGTCCAAAACAAAAAAATCTAGTTGTAAACGATTAAACACGTACACTCATTTAATGTAATTGGTAAGAAAATATATTTTATTGAAAATAATGTCAATTTAATTTTAAATATGAACCAATCAGTATTAGTATACAAAATTATATGCAAGTTTGCTTGTCCGTGAGAAAACTCTAGACAAAATCAAATCGATGCAGTAGGAAGATAAAAACTATGTTGCCTCCTTCATGGCAACGCGAACAGCTGACTCATTTCGAAGCCAACATGCTAGCCACCCTATCCTGCCAGCGAGTTACTACTGTCTCACATTATATGAATAAAAACATCAATTGGAATTGCTTTTTCCTGTCTTTCAGACGTCAAAAACCCAAATTAAATACACATGAGAGATTAAACAACTCAATGCAGCAGGAGGAATCATATCAAAAGCCGCTCTCTCTCTAGGATGAGTCTCTCCACCTCTTCATGAGTCAACTCCCCTCTATGTAGTTTTAGCCTTTCCCTTCCTTTACAGGAAGCTTCCCACCTTTCCGTAAAAAAATCTCACCCATCCCTTTCCTAAGTCCTAACCCATCATGTCCCACTCAATCCCGTCTTTTTCGTCTCCTGAACCTTCTCTCCCAAATATGGACAAATCAGGAAAAAAAGCAGATAACTCCCCTGTTATCAACAACTTTTCTGAAGTCAACGACAGAAACATAAGCCAACTGGAGATAGATCAATTAATCAGTCAGGCAAGGGCCCTCTCCTGGAATGATCTTCAGTTAGAACCAGAGGATAATACTGCAAACACCTGGTCCAATCTGATGTTGATTGGTAAGTTAATAGCATCAAAGCCTCTCAATCGCAACACTTTTCATGCTATTATTAAAGTTGTCTAGAGCTTTGTTACTGGGTTAATCGTTGATGATATAGATACAAACACCTTTCTCTTCATATTCCCGACCCAGCAAGAAAAAGAAAGAATCCTGGAAAACCGTCCATGGAACTTTAGAGGTTTCCACATGGTCCTTAAAAACTGGCCTCCGGGATTAAGCATTCAAGAAGTAGATCTGAATATGTCTGCTTTTTGGGTTCAGATTCACAGTTTGCCCCTCAACATGCTTACTAATCTAAATGCCAAAAAGATTGGCCAGGTGCTGGGCAATTTATTGGAAGTTGATCAAGCTGCAGTGTTTGGAGTAGCACTTAGAAGATATCTCCGTATAAGGGTCAAAATAGATGTCAAGAAGCCTTTACAAGAAGGATTTGACCTAAATAGGCAGGGGAGAAAGCCGAAAAAAATTCTGTTCAAGTACGAATGACTTTCTGAATTTTGCTATGCATGTGGGTTACTAGGCCATATAGCTCAAGTATGTCCTACGTATCTAGTTATCCCTGAAAATTCAAGATTTGGCCCGTGGATGAGAGCTGAAAGTTCAAACTTCAGACGTAACCCAAGACACAGGTTAGAAACAAATCATCCAGTACCCGAAGCAGACCCTGTACATGTACTGCAACCACTGGCAGCAGTTGAAGATACTGTAAACCTCAATAATTTTGGTGATCAGAGGACTTAAATTTCATCCCCAGCCCGTGTAACTAGGCAGCTCAGGACAGTACTTCCACCAGTTCGCATTGGAGAACCCAGAGCGTCCTTATCCCAGGCAAGAGCTTCAACTGAAAAAACCTTTTTCAGTAAAGGAAAAGGGAAGATAGTTGTGGACAAAGTTAACTGCTTCTCTAAGCTAGAAAATAGTGGAAACACCATCAATATATTTGTTGGAATCACGAATGCAAAACCATGGAAACATCAGAGGGATGGAAAAGCAGTCAAGAGCTCAATGCCTAGTTCGAATCAGTGGGAACCGAAGAACAGGGGGAATGAACAGTGTGCTGGGACAATCCCTGTCAATGCCTTTACTCACCTCAGCCCAACACTAATGGCACCTGACAACTTCTCTACTTTGAGCCCTTCAATCCCTTTAACGCAAGAGATCCGTGACAGAGAACACCAGGTAGATCCTGCTCTTTACTCTTTGTCCCCCTCATCAATGCAAGGTAGATGTACCCTTCTGAAGTCAAATAGACAAGAGGCTGTCCATGATCTTAAGCCCGAAAAGCCCAAAGCCCATCAGCTGTCCAAGGCCTCAGTCTACCATCATTTAATCAAATCATTTGATTTTCTGAAGGAACCGACACATGATGGATTGACTGACCTTCAAAATCCCACTCTTAATCTCGGCCCAACAGATTTTCCCAAAGCCCATCTGCAACTTAACCCGCACCACTCTGACCCCAAATGGCCTCATCCTCTTGTCCCCTCTGATGATAAAATGAAGCCCAGCTCTTTAAGCAAACCACAGATCATTTCTATCATAAAACCCCCTGCCTCGACAGAACAAAGTTTCCTCTCTGAAGCAATATCTCTACCTGGTTCCCCTCATAGCAAGTTCACAGCAACCTCTGATGAAACTCAGTCTACTATCTACAAAAGGGGAATTGATCATATTGATGTGGAAGTTCCTCCAAAGAAGAGAGTGGCTTTTATGAGAGACTTAATCACATACCATACCTCCAGTTCGGATTATGGAGGTAGTAAGGAAGCTGAACAGCTAGTCAAACTGAAGAAGAAAGGATACAAAAGTGCTTTCAAATCAGTGAAGCACGTCCAAAAGCCTCACAAGATGCATAATCAAGCTGAAGCTAGTAACAAAGAAGATGGCAGTAATGTTTTCTCAGACCCTTTTCCAAAAATTGAAAGTGATCCAACTGTGGTTGAGGTGGCAGGCCCTAAACTGCCACCAAGTCAGTTATGAAAATCTTATCTTGGAATTGTAGAGGTCTTGCCTGACCTCTAGCAATTCGTGGTTTGAGGGCTCAAATCAGGATGCATCTACCTGATTTAATTTTCTTGTCTGAAACTTTAATTACTGATGATATTTCGGCTAGTATTGTAAATAGGCTTGGTTTTTCCCTTTTTGTGAATGCTCCTCCTCAGAAGAAATGGGGAGGTCTGCTTTGTATGTGGAGACCCGGTTTGGATGTGGAACCGGTTCATGTTGGTTGTAATATTATTGCTATGTTAGTCTACTCTGATCCTGCTTATGTGCCTTGGCTTCTTTTGTTAGTTTATTGCCCTGCCCAACCCTTAGATAAGCAGCCTTTTTGGGATTTAATCAACTCAATAGTAGCCTCCTTTGCTGGTCCTTTTCTCGTTATTGGGGATTTCAATACTGTTCTGAACCAACAAGAAAAGTTAGGAGGAAAACCCTTTGCCTCTTCCTCTAATCCTTCCGGCCTTAAGCTTTTCATGAATCAGCAAGGTCTCAGCGATCTAGGCTTTTCTAGTCCAAAATTCACCTGGACCAATAGGAGATATGGTAGTAGTCATATTAGAGAAAGAATTGACAGGGGAATTGCAAACTCAAGTTGGAATACTTTATTCCCCGATGCTAGGATTAAACATATGCCCATTCACATCTCTGATCATGCTCCGATTCTCCTTGATACCTCTGCTGCCAAAAAAGCAAAAAAATCCTTTAAATTTGAAGAATTTTGGACAAGGGATCCAAATTGTTACACGGTTATCAAGGAAAATTGGCAAACTTCTATCATTGGCACTCCTTCTTATATTTTGGTTTAGAAATTGAATCTTGTTAGCAAAGCCCTTGCTTTTTGGAATAAAGAAAGCTTTGGCCACATCCAGTCTTCCATCAAACTCATCAATAGTCAATTAACAAAAGTTCAATTGGAAGACCCAACCGGCTCCAATCTCTACATAGAGGAAAATTTGAAATTATGCCTCTATGAACAACTGAAAAGAGAAGAGATTCTTTGGAGACAAAAATCTAGACTGCAATGGTTGACAACCACGGACCTCAATCCTAAATTCTTTCACATGACTGCCACCATGAGAAGACGGAAGAATGACATCTCTTTTATCAAAGATTCTTCAAATCAATGGACTAGTGACCCAAATTCTATTAAAAATCTGTTTCTTGATCATTTCACTCAGATTTACACATCGACTAGGCCAAACTTTCATGAAAATCTTGAGAATCTTTTTCCCCAAAAAATCTCTCATGCTGACAATGAAATGTTGTGTAAGATTCCCACTGAAATCGAAATCATGGATACCATTAAACAAACTCCCCCTTCTAAATCCCCTGGCCCTGATGGTTTCACTGGTATTTTTTACAAGATTTACTGGGATATCATCAAAGATGATTTCATTCATGTCATCAATCATTTTTTTCTCAATGGGATCCTTTTGCAAGAGCTTAATCACACTCACATTGTACTTATTCCCAAATCTGATTCCCCTAACACGGTAAATCAGTTTAGGCCTATAAGTCTCTCAAATGTGTGTTACAAAATCATTGCCAAAATTCTTGCAAATAGATTAAAGTTGGTCCTTGCAAATTTTATCTCTCCATTCCAATCGCTTTTATTCCTGGAAAAGTTATTCAAGAAAACACAATTATTGCTCAAGAAATTTTTCACTTCATGAAAAAAACCAGAAGGAAAAAAGGATTAATGGCTATTAAAATTGACATGGAGAAAGCTTTTGACTATATGGAATGGGATTTCATCTTAAAAGTCTTGAGTTGTCTGGGGTTTCACACAACTTGGATTAACTGGATCAAAGCTTGTATCACAACTGTTTCCTACTCTATTCTTATTAATGGTGAACCCCATGGCTACATCCAACCTTCCCGAGGATTAAGGCAAGGAGACCCTCTTTCTCCTTTCCTCTTTATCATTGGCAGCGAAGTCCTTTCTAGAATCATCTCTAGGGAAGAATCGCTAGGACACATCAAAGGCATTAAGATGGGTAGTAATGGCCCTCTTATCTCCCATTTACTGTTTGCTGATGATCTCATCCTGTTTGGAAGTGCTTTGATCACTAATGCAAATTGTTTTCAACATTGCCTAGACAAATACTCTGATTGGTCAGGACAAAGGGTCAATCGTAACAAATCTTCCATTCACTTTGGTAAGACAACCCCTCTGAACCTCAGGAGGGAGATTAGATTGATTCTAAATTTCAAAATTTCTTCAAACCTCAAATATCTTGGTCTTCGATTGAATCTTGGCAGAAATATCAAAAATCCCTTTGAGGACATCTTAGACAGAATCCAAAACAAACTCTCTGGTTGGAAAGCCAAAATGCTTTCACAAGCAGGTAGGACAACTCTTATCAAAGCTGTAGCTTGCTCGATTCCTATCTATTCTATGTCAAGCATCATGCTCCCTAAAAAGGTTGCAAACAGCATTGATAGATCTCTCATGAGATTCTGGTGGGGGTTTGATCCCAAAAAAGTTCACAATTTCACTCCCAAATCTTGGCTTTCTATCTGCAAACCTAAATCTCTGGGAGGGTTAGGTATCAGAAATACTTCTAGCTTTAACAAAGCCCTCTTATGCAAACTGGGATGGTCTCTTCTCAACAAAGAAACAAACCTTTGGGTTTCTGTGATCTCTAATATCTACATAAAAAATAGGAACCGGCAGGATGTCTCAACCAAACCAAGTGATTCTCCCTTTTGGAAAGGCCTCTTGAAGCTAAAAGATTTTCTTACTGCCAGTTTTTGCAAACAAATTAACAATGGTGTTGATACCCTGGTCTGGAAAGATCCTTGGATTCCCTCTTTGGTGCCCCCCTATCCTGTTCCTTCCTCTCTAAACTGTCCCCAAGATCCGGATCTTAGAATTTCTGAAATCATTTTGGAACAGCCTAGAAGATGGAACTCTCTTCTTCTTCAAACTCGCTTTTCAGATGATACTGTTAGAGAAATTGAAAGGATTCCCCTGGCTCTTTCTAATTTTCATCTCATAAAGGACAAGATTAAGTGGAGACACCATTCTAGTGGGATTTTCTCTGTTAAATCTGCTTATGCAGGTCTCGCAATCCCCCCCCAGGCTTTGGAAACTGGTCACTCACCTCAAATCTGGAAGAAGCTTTGGTCTTTACACATTCAAGATCGTCTCAAGCTTTTTACTTGGAAAATTCTCCATGAGATTTTACCCACTAGAGCCTTGCTGAAAAACTGCCTCTCTTTAAATGATGAACAAACTCTTTGTCCCATTTGTTCCTCAGCTGAAGAATCCCTCTCTCACCTCTTCCTTTCTTGTCCTTATTCTAGGATTTTGTGGAGACATTCACCTTGGCCTCTAGATATTGAGGTAGTGGCAGGACAGGATATCTCCTCTTGGGTTCTTGCTATCCTGGATCCTGTATCAGCTCTGAATATCCTTCCTAAGGATACCATTTCTTTCAAGTTTTTGCTATTATAGCAATGGATTGTCTTTGGTTTTACAGAAATCAAATCATTCATGGATCTTCAACCAAACCAATCTGTTGTCCAGATGACTAACACAAGAGGGGGGGTGAATTGAGTTGTATTTAAAAAAAATAACAATTATAAATCAAATATACAATATAAAATATAAACAAAATATGAAACAGCAATAAATATAAAGAGTAAGGGTAAGAGAGAAGCAAACTCAGTATGTTAACGAGGTTCGGCCCCACTGCCTACGTCCTCGCCTCAAGCTACCCCTTGAGGATCCCCGAATTCACTATTCAATCTCCTTCAGGTGGAGATAGAAACCTATTACACCTTTGAACAACACCGCTACAAAGGATCCGTGTAGAACACCCTCTACACTTGCAATCACCTTACACGTGGTGATTCAACGATTCCCTGTGTAGAACACTTTCTACACGCACAAGGGTTGTACACACCCTTTTACTGATACAAGAATTGATAGTGGGTAGGATATCAGAAAACACTCCTCAATGAGTGAAATAAGAACAATACAAGCACAAACTATATCTCTCAAAATGAATAAGGGTTAAGGCTCAATGCTTAGAGAAGAGAGAATGAAAGTTTGAATGAGAGTTGTATGCTCTTGGTGTTGTGAATGTGAAGCTCTCAAATGATCTATTTATAGGCATATGAGACTTCATATTCAAATTTAAAAAGATTCACATGTCAAAGACATCATCATTCACTTTTCAAAAATTCAAACCTAATCTTTTTACTTTTTGCATATGACAAAAGGAGCACACTTTGCTTTTCAAAAAAATCAAACCTAATCTTTTACTTTTTGCATATGACAAAAGGAGCACACTTTGCTTTTCAAAAATTTCAAACCTAATCTTTTACTTTTTGCATATGACAAAAGGAGCACACTTTACTTTTCAAAATTTTCAAACAAAGACATCTTCCTTTTGCATAAGTCAAGAAAAGCATCAATCACTTTTGAAAATATTCAAATAAAACATGCACATGTGAAAGATGACAATCAATCATCTTTAATATTTTCAAAGTTCAAACCTTTAATCATGGCATGCACATGTGAAAGATGACAATCAATTATCTTTCAAAATTTTCAAAATATTCATGCACATGTGGAAAATGTATTTTAATGCTTTATGATAAAATATTAATTTTTGAGCCTTAATCCTAATTTCGAATTTTAAGAGATTTACAACATTTCTCTATGACTTTAATGTGAACTTGTTTCCTTCTTGCTCATGCTTGGTTCCTTGATGTGCTTGACTCCATTGTGTGGACAAATTGAGCTTGAGACTCCTTCATTCTTTGAATTCATTTGTTATCATCAAAATCCATGTGTAAATATATAATTATACAAAACTTGAAACCTTAGGTTCCACACAATCCATATCTTTGTGGATTCTGTTCTTAAGACATACCTTGATCATAAGAGGGCGTGGGATAGACATGAGTGTTTTGACAATTTTCATTGGAACCCTCCTCATTTGACCACATTTCAATATCCTTTGATGTTGCTGTCCGAAATTCTGGAAGTACAGCCACGGCCATATGTAGAGATCATTTGGGAAACCTTCTTTGCTGTAGAACCCAATTTCTAGAAGCTGTAACCCGAATTGTGGAGAAGCTCTTGCCGCCCTGATAGGTATTAGGCTTGCATCAGAAAATCATTGGCCCAAAATAATTGTCGAAGGAGATTCTCAGAATGTTATTTCAGCTTTGAACTCATCTCATAATAGCTCTGATTGGATCATGGAAGCCTTCACAACTGATGCAAGATCAAGACTAGACAAGTTTGAAAGTTGGAAAGCTATCAAAATACATCGATCTCAGAATCGATGTGCGCATTCCATTGCACAATGGGCATCTACAAATCAAGTATTTGGAGATATACCCAGGATCAAAATTCCTCAATGTTTGCTGGAGTTCCATAGTGGCAAGGATCCCCCTTAATTTCCCTTTTGTAATTTGCTGTTTTTTCTTTCTTTTCTTTCCTACTTGTTGAACGTTTTTTATGTTAATGAAGTTTGTTTTCGAGAAAAAAAAAGTCAAAATGAGTATTTAATATTTATATACGAGTAATGTTATACACTATATTACTATCTCAATTTTATTTCCTTATGTAAGATATGACATATTTATCTTTATTGAATGATAAATAATCATCTAATAAATTATCATTTAATGATGATAAATGTGACATATCTTGTATAATAGGATGAAAGTATGACGGTGGTATGGTGTATAGAATTTTCCTCTACATAATCCATTATTACATTATTACTCATTAAAATTTTTGAGATGATTAATAAATAGTAAAATATATTTTTACATTTTTTCAAAAAACGACAAGTGGCAATAGGCTGCTGATTGCCTATTGGTAGGGCTATACAAAAACTAACCCAATCAACCGCCACTGCATAGAACCGGCAGGGAACCGGTTGACTAGTAGTACAATTTCTTCAAAACCGATGTCATTCGGTTTGGCTGCAATTCAAACCTAGGCTAAACCACTAAACCGCCTTATGTCAGTTGTATATATATTTTTTATATATACCTATCTAAAAAAAGGCCAAAACGGCATCGTTTAAGGATTGTAATTTAAAAAAAAAAAAAAAAAGTTTCATCATAGGGTTTAAACAGCCATGTGCACTGCATCCCTCTTATTCTTCTCAACTTCACTTCACAACCTCCACCTCCACCTCCATTGTTCCACTGTGAGTCTGCGACCTCCACCTTCATTGTTCCATTGTGAGTCTGCGACCTCCACCCTCCACATCTCTGTCTGCAGCAAACATGGATCTATACATCCGAAAACAAACTCTCTCTGATTTGCACCATTTAATCCATTTGCGTCGTTGAAAGCTTCATTTCCAATTCTTTTGAGGTACTGATTAATTTTCATGTTTGTTATTATGGCTTAATTTTGTGATAATGTGATATTTGTCAATTTTGTTGTGAATATGTAATGTGAGAGTTGGAAACCGAAATTGCACCAATGAAAAGATGGTAATCGGTTTTATCTCCATTCATTAGTGGTTTTGGTCGGCGTCTCTTATTGAAAACACATCAGTTTCGATTTTGGTTTTGTCCAAAAACTGCATTGAATGGGTTGGTTTTCACCCCTACATATTGGGATTTATTACTCATTTCAAGATTTTACAAGGGAGAGTACTCAATCCTTTATTTTTATCAAAATCTTCATTTAAATTTTTATAAGATTTAGAGGAATATATGAAAATATAATAAATATAAATATTTTTTAATAAAAATCCCTACAATATCACACAACTTTATTAAAAAAATTTATTTTCTTTTTATTGCAAACGCAACATAGCTCATTCTTTGTTATATTATTTTCTATTCATACCTTTCTATTTCCATATCATCGGGATCATGGTTTTCAATTATGTTTCGATCCAACTATTCAGTTCGAATTTTTTGTATTGGTGTAGTATTTGATACACTATATCTCTTCATTATGGCTTGTCCTAAATTCTAGCCTGTTCGATCAAATCTAGACCATTCCGGTCAAAATTAGCATTACGTGTCCTATTCCGTTTCAGACTATTTTAATGGCAATTTTATAATTTTTTTGAGTTTGAATGACATTTTTGTAAATTTTAAAGCTAGATGATATTTAATTAATCCTAAAATCTAAAAGATATTTATATAATTTAATTTTTTTAATTTTAAATATGTCATCTCATTCTTTTTTTTAAATATATAAAAAAATAGATATATTTTTAATTTTTGTTTCAACTCAAGTTTGTGATTTTTTTAATATTATCTTTTGACACTAATATCTCTATTTTTTTAAAAGTTTTTCAAAGTATATTCATTTTATATATAGTCAATTCTTCATATAAACACACATACATGATGCACACTTAGATATACATGTATTTTTTAATTTTTTGATACATTTTGGGAGGAGTGTTTTGAATTCTACACCTCCATTTTGGAGACTGGGGGTTATGCTAATCAAACCACAGGCCTTTGGCATACATGTACATGTATTTATTTGATTAGTTATAAGTTTATATATACATATAAAAATATAAATATATATAATTAATTTTGAAACGATACACCAGAATTGATATCAAAATATTCTATTCTAACACTTAGATTCAAATGATCACTTTAACAAAATTTAAAACATTGATAAAAACCCTCCCATCACTGTATTTAAATGTGGATCATTATGCCTTATTTGGATTCAAAAATTATCTCAACTCATTTCATTTTATTTCATATAATCATTATAACTTTTTCAAATTCATAAATAAAATACAATAAATAATTCAACTTATTTAAATACCAAAACAAAAATAATATTAAAAAATAATATTTATTTAACTTTTAACTTTTATCTTATCTATTCTCAATTTACTATCCAAACTCACTTAAATCCAAACCTCCCCTATGAAGGTGTTTTGATTTAATTTGTGGATTTTAATACGTCCCATCAATTTTGTTTGTTCATTTTCTTTTCTTTTTTGAAAAATGTAAGGGAGGAGGGCTTTATGATATACTATATAATTTAATGAATATTTGGAAATTATTTTCTTCTCATTTCTAAGCATAATTTAAATATAAACACTTTTAAATAAATTATGACAACTTTTTCAAACTTTTAAACAAAAAACACTTCAACCTTTTCTAATTCTAAAATAACTATAATATTAAAATTTTATATTTTAATAATATTTTAATTTTATAATATTTTTATTCAACTTTTTCTCATTATTTTCTAAAAATCTTAAAAATACTTAACTCAAACTATCTTTACTATTTTTCACAAAATTCATATATGATCTCATTTCCTATACATTTCCTTATTTTTTAATTCTCTATTTTACTTAGAAAAATGATAGAGCTATTGAGAGTCAGGTCTGATAGAGCTATTGAGAGTCAGGTCTGGATATAGTTTTTTTTTACTTAGTGATTAGGAATATATTTTTAAATAATGTTATGATTTTTTTAAACATTTAAGAATATAAAAAGATATTTACAAAAAAAATTTAACCTTATTGGAAGCCATCGGGCTACACACCCAAGCACGACTCTTTTAGATGTGATTTGGATAGTGAATTAAGATGATATGAGTTGAGATGAAAGTTAAATAAAATATTATTAGAATATTAGTTTTAAATATTATTATTATCAATTTAAAAATGAAAAAAGTTAAATTATTTATTATATTTTATATAAAAATTTTAAAAAAGTTATAATAATACAGTAAAATAAAATGAAGTAAAATGAGATAAAATAATTCAAAAGGCATACTCTTTGTATGGTTTCTTTTTCCAATAAAACTACAAATCAACCACTATTTACATTGCATATTCCACACATATAACTTTTAGAGCAATGCTAGGGATCCCGTTGGGAAATCCCGTTCAAGCATCCCACTCTACTTTTTGAATTTTGAATTTTTTTTTTACAGAAAGATTAAGAAAATTATGTTTAATTATATTATGAATTTTATTTATTTTTTCAAAATATTTAAAAGTGTTAAAAAAATGATATGAAAAAAATAAATATTTTGAAAAAATAAATATAATTCATAATATAATTAAACAACATTTTTTTAATCTTTTTGTAAAAAAAGAAAAATCAAAAAGAAAAAAATAAGGTTGAGTGAGACAAGTGATCCCTATCATTTCCCAAACTTTTATAGAGTGCGGGGATATCTAGATATTTCTTTTTATAGGATTTGGAATATGGACAGTGAACAGTAGCTGATGATAAATCTTTTTTATTGAGAAATGATATTTGTAGTTGTGGTTGTGAAAGCGGCACGCAGTCTCTTTGAAAAAAGTAAATTAATATGAGATCCACATGAATAAAAAAATTAACTTTTTAATCATGGACTCTATTTTTTTTCAAAGTAACTGTGCGACGTTTGTATACTCTACGACTTCACGTAGAATTAATCCTTTTTCTCTCCTTCTCTTTCTTTGGTCCGATGTTTTCTGATTCTGTTGGATTTTATTATTTGAAAACGTGGCTAATTTCTGATTTGTAAGATCAGTTTTTTTACCGTTAGCAGTAGTTGAAGACAGCGTAGCAACTCCGCAGATTGCCAATCTGGGCACTAGGTCTAGCTAGTAGGCTACTAGCTAGAGCTTGATTGCCGCTCGGGTTGGCCTACTTCTTGCTACCCTACCTACCTACTTCACCACTCATGGTGGAATTAATTACGAATTGACCGTTAACATTCTTTTAAATATTAAAAATTATATTTTACTTTTGTATTTCTTTAATTTTATTTTAAAAAATTAAATTCAACGGGTATAATTTCGAGAATATGTTGTGTTTTTTTATTTATTAATGTTATAGGATAAATAATCTAAAGTGTTGTTTTTTCTTTAATTAACTCATGCTCCATAAGGTGTTATAACCTAGTAATTTGTGTTGCCATATTGGATTTAAGTAATATATAACTTAAAGAAAATTCTATACACTATACTATCATTTTAACTGTATCTTATTGAATAAGATGTGATATATTTATTACTATTGAATGATTATTTATTTCATGTTTCTTTTATTATCAAATTGTGATAAATGTACCGTATTATATACTGTAAGATGCAAGTGAGATGATGGTATAGTATATAACATTACTTATAAATCAATCATAATTCCATTTATTTCATCAAATAGGTTAAGTATCTAAACTTAATTTATTAATTAGGTTGGTGTTGGGTTTGCCCGTAAATGATCATAATAATTAACTTTTAAATGTCTAGTATTTAGTTGGAATTAGATCATATTTAAGTCAACACAACAAAAATGCTACTCTCATTGACAGTTGAATCCCGATTGAAACCTGACAATTTTTTATTTATTTAATGATTAAAGAAGTATTTTTTAATGATGTAGTAAGTTTTAAAAAGATGTTTAAGGTTTAAAAAAATGAATGAAAAAAATAAAAATAAAAAATAAATTTTTTTTGCTCTTATCGAGACCCGTCTCGTGCCAGCACTGCTCTTGAGTCAATTGTAATTCAATCCACTACTTAATTAAAGGGCAGAGCGGGTCCTAATACTGTCCACCGATAAGGTCATTTCTTCTTCTTTTTTAATGTATTTTTTAATCTCTTTAAACATTGAAAAAAAAATCATAACATCATTTAAAAATACTTACTTAATTATTATGTAAAAATTAAAAAAAAATCAATAAACTCTATCAGGAGAATCTATTGGTGACTTTAACATTATTCTTAATTAAAAGAGTCAGACATTCAACTTTAACTCGTTAATTTCTCTCGAGTTCTTGAATGGTAAAAGGAAATTACTACTCCTACCTAATACTTGTCTTCCATCTTCTTTACTCATTGGAATTTAATTACTTGCTTAATCTTATTTATTAATTCTAATTTTTGAGCTCATAAAAAAATAATGTACACATTAGAAGAAAAATATTTAAGCATATGCCTCCAGCTTAGTCTCAGCTGTTGTTCTAGGAGTACAACTAGTTTTTCAAGTCTCATTCGACTCGGGTCTGTCCTAGACTTTTTCTTTTACAGGGTAATTGAGTATACCACAAAGCTAAATTTAGAGCAACAATCAAATATTTCATAACCTAATTACTTCAAAAAGAGGACCAATGAGAGAAAATGTGTGTGTGTGTTTCAATACTTTTGGTGCGTTTCTTATATCAAACTGACTGAGAGATTTTCTCCAATTTGTTACTAAGCTTGGCCTTAAAGACTAGCATTTTAAGTTTCAGAAAGTGTCCTAAACCTCCATTCAATCTCAAAGGGTAACGCATGCCTTTATAGCTAGGCGTTACAACCTTTTGTAATTGGCTGAAAAGAGGATTGCCTACATGGGTGCGCTCCTTTAGATTACATTTAAAACATATCGTCATCTTTGCTTTTTATTTCTAGAGCACTACTCGAAAACTCTAAAACCTAGTTACTTTTCACAAAAAAGATCAATTTGGGAGAGGGAAAGCACGAGTTTTAGAGCTCTTGGCGTGTTTCTTATAACAAGCTGATTGTGAGAATCCTGCTAGTCCGTTACTCAAGTTGGCTTTAAAAGCCAGCTTTTAAGTATCATAAAATAGTTTAAACGACCAATTCAATCCGAGGTACAAATCAGACGTTACAATTTTTTGTAAGTGGTTGAAGAAGATGAGATAACCTACATTGGTGCCCCTAGTTACATTTTAAACATATGCTATATTTGCTTTCTATAGTATTTATATTTCTTCAAAACTTGTATTGTATTTTTTCTAATGTGTGCATTTTTCTTAGATTTTAGATAATTATTATTAAATATGGCATGAATCTCTTGTACCTATTAAGTTTTGGAAAAGGTCTAAATTCTTGAAAAGACCTAGAACACATTTATAGCAAACCTAACATTTACACTAATAACTCTTCAAAAAGCTTATCTAGTATTTTAATGAGTAATACCTTAAATAATTTAATTTAATTTCAAGAAACTAATAGAATAAAAACCCACTTATTATCCTAAATTCAGGTACAAAAATAATTTGTGAAAAATAAAAAAATTAAAGATTGAACTACAAAAGAACTATTAAAAAAGTAATATACTCTACTGATATGATTGGTTAAAGCAGTTATTTTATATTAAAAAAAAATATAATTAATCACATTAGTAAAATGTATAAAAGAGTACATAAAAGTGTATATAAAATAAAAAAAAAACAAATTTTGAGAAAAAAAAAATAAAAGAAACGAAGACAAGCAACAGAACCAGGTTTGTGGGTTGAGAAAATCAGAATCTCATAGTAATTAAATGATCACAAGAATAATAAATAACAAAGGGGAACGAATCCCGCGTATCTCAACAAATCTTATCATCAATTAACAATGCATGATTTTAGACGCGCAATCTTCGCAATCGGCCGCGTGTGCACTTTCTTGAAACTATGTGACCGAACACACAGAGAGAGACGGACACAGACAGAGAGAGCGCGCGCGCGCGAGAGGAGAGAGAAGGGGGAGAGAGAGAGAGAGAGAGAGCGCGCACTCGTGCAAGAGCCTTGAGTTTTGCCACTGCCGTGGGCTCTACTCTTCCCTTAATAAATGCGTTATAAATATTAATATGCCTTCCCCTGAATTCGGTCTCTTCTCATGAAAACTATCTCACAACTGTTTCTTTCGCCGAATCTCTCTCTCCTTCTCCTTCTTCTTCTCTGCATGTAAGCAACGACACAAGCACACAGGCACACACAAAACTTTATAGAACGCCCTTTCCCTTTCATTGTGGGTTTGCTTCTTTCTTTGTTTCCCTTGTTTACGTCTCTGATGGGTTGGTTAAATTTAGGTGGAAAGTTTTGGGGGTGGGATCTGATTTTCCTGACTATTGTTAACGCTACATGATCCCGATGGCCCTTGAATACAAAGGTATGTTCTTGTTCAGTAATTTTTGTTCTTATTTCTTCTTCCCTCTCTCTCTCTCTCTCTCTCTCTTCTTCGTCTCTGTCTCTGTCCGGGGGGCATACTCTGTGTGGTACGTTGTTATTTGAATCTAAAAGTTGCGATTTTCATACTATTTTGGCTATTTAGATTTTGTGGTGGGGTAGGGAAAGTGGGTTTTTTGTCACATTGTTCTTCCTTTTCTCAATCTTTTTCTTAAATTCTCAGTACTTTCGGATCGGGCATTGTGGACCCAAGTGGAGTTTTTTCGTGTTTGTGCAGTTTAAACATTTTTGGTTGTATTAATTTTATGTTACGACGCTGAAGAAATTTTTGGAGCTTTCGAGAAGAAATTTTGAAGAATTTGGTTTCGAAGATGATATGTGATGATCTAGCACCACATAAACGGAAACCCCAGCGATCGAAAGAAGCTGAAGTTTGTCGTGGTAATGAAGTTAGTTATCCTGTTTCTTTTCGTGTTTCAGGAGATGTTTGGGAGGTTGACAGAAATTTAGTCGAGTCCCCTTTATTGGTTTGGGGGAACTGAAGCTAAGTGTAAAATGGAAATATTAGCGTTTGGAGTCATGATTTATGCGAGGAGAGGCGTATGCTCTGATTACAAGGGATTTAAGGTTCAATTGTATTTGATATTAATTAATTGGCATCAACCTTAAACAAGAACTTTTCTGATTAGGGGCATGCCACTACCATATATTTCTCTCTTTCACATACCAATGCTTGACGTTTTATAAATCTCCCTTTCACACCATTTATTGTTTTACAATATTCTTCATTACTCACGTTGAAGTATATCAGACTTGGAGTTTTGTTTATGAACAAGTCATGGATTATCTTAATATGGAAATTCTTGACACTCTTATTTCAGTTATACTCTGTCTCATTGATGTCTTTTTTGATTTGTTGTAACTTCTATGGCAGAAACAACGCAAAATTTCTCTGGGGCACACATGGGATGCCTCAAAAGGAAGGACTTGCCTTACAATCAACGAAATCCGCGGAATCTCTCTGGAGGGTTCTCTGATTCTAAAGATGAAAAAAGTAACCGCTCGAGAGCTGGTTTCATTAAACCTGACAGCTCACTTAATAGCCCATGTTTTGCGCCTGTTCATGAAGGTCATTTTAGACCAATGCTTCAACAAGACTTCCATGTTTGGTCTGCTTTTCATCCCAATGTCCAGAAGGAACGACAGAACCAGTTTTATGCACTTGAAGGCTGTTTTTATCCTATGTCATCACAATGTTACCTACCGGATTTTCGGTTCCAAGAATTCCAATATTTCGTTGTCATAGACTTTGAGGCAACATGCGACAAGGAGAAGAAGCCTTTCCCTCAAGAGATTATTGAATTCCCATCCGTATTAGTAAACAGTATGACTGGCCAACTGGAAGATTGTTTTCAAATTTATGTGCGGCCTACATACAACCAACATCTAAGTGACTTCTGCAAGGAGCTTACTGGCATCCAGCAAACCCAGGTATGCTTATATTTGAGTGCATGAGCTTGCTTGCAATTCTTTTTTTATTCATCTCAGTCAAAGGATAGTGCACTATAGATCTAACCATTGCCAATTGTCACTCTGAACTGGCTGCAGGTGGACAAAGGTGTTGTTCTGAGTGAAGCTCTGCTTATGCATGATAAATGGCTTGAAGAGAAAGGGATTAAACATACCAACTTTGCTGTGGTGACATGGACAAATTGGGATTGTCGAGTAATGTTGGAATCTGAATGCCAATTTAAAAAGATCAGGAAACCACCGTACTTTAACAGGTAGCAAGTTTTGAAAGTTTTGTAAGATTAAACTTTTGAAACTGAATAAAATTCACATCCTTTTTTCTTTGCTTCGTTTAGTTTTCTCATGAGATTTACTCGTTCTGCATTTGTATGGCGCATTATTTAAAAAAATTGGTGCCAAGACAGAATCTCTAATCCTAACTTAGTGGTATAAATGGTTTCATTTTTGATATATTGAAAGTCATTCTTAAACATTACAGAAAATGCATCTGATTCGAATATTTTTGGAACCCCATTGACTCATTTCTTTTTGGGAAATAAAATTTTTTGAAATTCACAAAATTATGACATTCTGCAATGAGTTCTTAGGTATGGTAGCATTCCACCTTGATAGCTGATGAATTAATATTTCCTTGTTTGAATTTTGGTAGATGGATCAACCTGAAGGTCCCATTTCATGAGATGTTTGGTGCAGCCAGATGCAACCTAAAAGAAGCTGTCCAGCGGGCTGGCCTGGCTTGGGAAGGTCGTGCTCACTGTGGCCTAGATGATGCTAAGAACACTGCCCGTCTGCTCACCCATATAATGCACCGTGGATTTAGGTTCAGTATTACTGACTCACTGATGTGGCAGTCCGCAGATTGCGCTTTGGCAACACAGCAGTTCCTGGATCCTCAGTCTGGCTTTGCCCAGCATTCCGTCAGGATTAAGCACCCATCACTGCCTTTTATCTACTTCCGCCCTGTCCAGGTTGATCCCAGTAAAGAATCTAAAGATCAAGGAATGTTCTGCTTTTGTGGGGTGAAAAGTAGCAAACAAGTGGTTCAGAAACCCGGACCAAAGCATGGGAGCTTCTTCTTTGGGTGCGGTAATTGGACTGCTGCTAGAGGTGCCCGATGTTCATATTTCAAATGGGCCACCTCTTGACAGAAGGAAAGACAAAGAACTGAAGAAGGTCGCCATCAGAGGGAAAAATGAAAACAAAAAGAAACAGAAAGAAGAAAAGAGTCAAGCTACCTTGACTTGTAAAGTTGATTAAGCCTTAGGAAGCCTCATGTGGAAAGACAGCTCTTAACTTCTATAGTTGATTTAAAAGGAAAAAAAAGCATAGAAATGCAGTTGTATGAGAATGACTATGAGAATATGCTTTAACCATGCTGGAACATGGGGTTTAATCATCTAAAATAATTCCTGAATATATGTTCTTGATTAGGAAATTGGAATGACAAAAATCAGTGATCAGAATGTTTTCCTTTGTTGCTTGTGTTCTCCTGTGTGCATCATTGTGCTCTTTCCTATTCCAGTATTACTTATTTACTAGACCTGTCTGTATTCTCCTATCTTCATGACTTGTTTAGTCAGCATTCAAACCTTTTTTGCAACTTCCAAAAACAATCTGCAAATCTAATCCATTTTAAGGATAGTATCCACCTAATATAAAAAAATGAGGTATTTTTATATTAAATTATTAAGTGAAACGATGGGAAAATTCTATACTCTACCTCGAGGGGTATATATATATGGATTTTATAATATTTATATTAAATATTTTAAAATTACTTCATTTATTTATATTATTTAAGAAATTCTCCAATCTTTATGACTTGTTTAGTCAGCATTCAAATCTTTTGCAACTTCCAAAAACAAGCTCCAAGTCCAATCCATTTTAAAATTTTAAGGATAGTATCCACCTAATATATAAAAAAAAAAATGAAGTATTTTTATTAAATTATTAAGTGAAATGACGGAAAAATTCTATATTTTAATTTGAGGGATATATATATGGATTTTTATAATATTTATTAATACTTGATATTATTTAAGAAACTCATAAGGACAATAATAAATATTTTAAAATTAATAAATACTTTATTTTTTTAAAATTAAAATCGTAATTTGTTTTAGTTAGTCTTTAATTAATACAAAATGCCTTTACTTTGTTTAAGAATTTTAACATTCATCTCACCGACTTAAAATTATTCACATTATTATAGTTTAATAAAATTAGAATTATTATTTAATTTAGTTATGTCAAAAATATTAATCAAACAAAATCAACGAGATGCATAAATTAAAAAGATAAAAAGATTCTAATTTCCAAAGAAAAGAAAGAGAGGATTTTTGTAGAGAAATGATTTTTGCATAATTCTAATTTTAGATAGTGTATGGTTGTGTTTGGATTATAAAACCATTTCAATCCATCTTATCATTACAATCTTTATAGATTTTTACACAAAATATAATAAATAATTCAACTTTTTCAAATTTCAAAACAATAATAATATTTAAAAAAATATCCTAACAAAAGGATAGTTATAGCCATAAATGCCAAATGGATTATGCAAAAGTAATTTTATAAACTGATATGGTTTCATGTGATCTGTTAGATCTACTTTATAATAAAAGTAATTTTATAATCTGACAGACCACGTTAAGTTACATTAATTTGTAAAATTACTTTTATATAATTACTTTATAGATAGAGTGTTTCTATTTTAATAATATTTTATTTAATTTTTAACTTTTATCTAAAATCATTACATTCAAGTCTACCATCATATATTGAAAAAAAGTGAATATATCTGAAATTAATATAAAAAAATTACCTTTTTAATGAAAATATATAGCAATATTCAATTTTCGAATTTATTTGGCTCATTGAAAAATAAAAAAAAGAGAGAGAGAAAATTCCCCGTCGCAAGAGAACTACAAAACCCTCGTTGTTTTAAAACGGAGTAGGATTGGGAATTAGGACTAGGGTTTTTACTCTTTGGGCACGAGAAGGTTTCAATGGAGTCGCGGTTAAAGGAAGAAGAAGGAGAAAAAGAGGAACTTAGGGACAATGTGCAGCAGCTGGAGAGATCATTATTATCGCACAGTCGTAAATTGGTGCCCTGGTTGAACTGGGATGAGTGGCTCTTCGTCGAGCACTCTCTGTTCTCAGACTCCCCAGACACCGTAGCTTCGGCTCTTAGAAGGGTAAACGTCACTCTGAACCTCCAATGCTCTGTTTTGTGCTTGTTTCCACGGAAAACCTTTTTCCAGATAATTGTTGATTTCCAGCGATACATGTGGAAAAATAAGCCGAGGATAACGCGCTTGGCAATATAAGAATAAGGGGATACTCAAGATTTAATTTATTTGACTGTGTCGGTTGAAATTAGCTATCACGGGACATTTTATTTTAAACCTATCCCTGGACATAAAAGAAAGAACTCCCGATAAAATACTAGAATTTGAGGAAGAACTGTGGGGGGGAATTAGTAGCGGTTAACCCTGAGGCGTAGCTCAGCTGGTCAGGTCTTGAGTTTGTTACTCAATGGTCACCAGTTTGAGTCCCTTTAGGTCACTGGAGGTTTACTGGACCATTAACTTCATGACTGTGGGATTAGTCAAGATAAGCACAAGCTGGCCCAGACACCCACAAATATAAAAAAAGAAGTAGCGATTAATTAAAAAGAGGAGTTGAAACCCATGCG
The DNA here is from genome assembly GCA_011037825.1 of Carya cathayensis. Taxonomy (NCBI): domain Eukaryota; kingdom Viridiplantae; phylum Streptophyta; class Magnoliopsida; order Fagales; family Juglandaceae; genus Carya; species Carya cathayensis. The sequence goes on along the minus strand of QGSO01000221.1, from coordinate 436,231 downwards.
TATGTCGCTGTTGTTTGTGAACAACGGCTAATGTATTTTTAATCAATTCATGTAGTATAATCACATGTTTTTTAATCAAAAATAAACTTTTTTCACAGAAACCAAACAGAGGCTCGATATTTCAACGTTTTGAATTCTCTTTTGGGGTTTCAGATTTTGGCATGGCAAAGTAGAGGATGTCTGCCTGTGGCCATCGAGGTAACAGCTTCAATTATTGAAATTCAGCAAAAAGATCCTCATTTTAGGTAACTTCTATACATAGTTTCACAAATTGAGCTCTGCTTGAATTCATTTCATTTTTTTTTTCTTCAATTTATAAGTACGTGCATTTTTATTGGTCAAGGAAAACTGAAATGCTGCAGAAATTGCAGTTACTGCATGTTAGCTTTTGGAATTTTTGCAAAAGTTATGGATGAAGAAAGGAAGTTACTATGAAATTAAAAAATGTATATTTGGTTTTATTGAACTCTAGGATTTTGGTTTTTTTTTTTTTTGAAGTCTTCACCTGCAAGTTATACGAAGTAAATTATGTTTTTCATATATGCAATATGCTATGAATTAACTAATTGTCTAACCATTTTCTTGTGCTTTCTTGGTTGATTGTAGAAAGGACCAATTGCATGGTGCTACATTTGATTACAGAGAGGACCAAACCAACAATGGTTCACTTTCTGAGGAAATTTTGGCAATGTTGTACTGCATGGCAATTATTAGGTGAGGTTCCTTTATTTACTTCATCTTTTTTTTTTTTCTTTTTTTATCATTTATTCATTCTTTTCTCGAAAGGAGGATTAGAAGTGCATGATTTGTGCAGTGAATTTCATTGACAATAAAATAAATCCTCTCCCTTTTTGTCGGGTTGAGATGAATATGACATAAGACTACTTGTGATGGCTAGAATGACAGAAGATAGTGTTGCTACATATTTTTCAGAACGAAAAAAGACAATAATAATGAATTTTTAGTCATGTTTTTAAGCTCTAAGTGAGCGGTCTAAATATAGTGGTGGATTGGCATGAACAACAGTACTAGTTGAACCTGTGGAGTGGAAAATTTATAGTCGCTTTGATTATATTAGAGGATCAAGAATCTTTTTGATAGGTAACTAAGAAATTTTATTCATAGAAGTAGGCAAAACCCAAGTACATAGAGTAATGAGTATACATGAGAATACCTAATTGGAGTTTACAATCAAAAGTAGAAGATCATGGACATATTTATCCCATTACAAACTATAAGCTCATCCATTGTTCTCTCACGGGACACTGGACTTTTAATAGAACTAGCAGACGAAACCGAACTAGCAGGACTAGCGGAACTAGGAGCAGTTTTTTGCATGAGTGTGAGGGTGTGGTTGGTGCAGTAGAGCTTCTATCCCGCTAAATGCTCCTACACATACATATAGGAACCATTCTCTAGATCGCTTGCAATTAGAGGATCAAGAATCTTATTGTGTTACTCAATTACATCTAGCAAACTTTTTTTTTCTAGGATCCAGAGACACAAGTTAGCACTACTATGTGGTGGTTGCAATAATAAATTTTAACTTTCTGTTTACCATGAAAGGTTCTGTCGCTGATTTAGCTCGAGGATAACTTTTTCCCCAATAAGCCTTATTGAAGACTGAAGCACACTCACTGTAGATCATCTCATGACATTTTACTATAACATGCCATGGAAAGAACATAAAATAGCCAAATAGGGTCCTTTTCATAAGTGGTAGAGATTATTTAGACTGGATGTTGGTCACTTGATTTAATATAAAGCAGATGATGTTGTGTATTAATCTTTATTTAGTATGTATCAAAATATTCAAAAAATGGTTAAATCTATATTTTCCTATCAGCTCAAGATATTGGGATTGTTGATGATTTTATTGAGTATTAGAGTAGAGGTCTTTAGTTCAAACAGATCATTACCTCCCAATTAAAAAGTCCATAGGTGAGGTCCATGTGTTGTCTAGTCCTGCACTAGACTGTGTTAGAATATTTATCAAATGATTAAATCTACAATTTCCTACCAGCCCATGCTTCTGGGACATTGATGATTTAGCAGTATGGTTTTGATACTACCATATGTATGCAAAAGGAGGACTACCTTCTCATGAACTATTTCTGGTAGGGCTGCTCGATGAAAAATGATTCCCGACCTGATGTGTGTGCGAGATTATCCCACCCTCCACAGGTTGGAAGTCCATTTTGGTTCAACTAGAGGAATGCTTTTAATTCTTTTGACCAATATCCCTTTTGATTCAACCTGAGATACATATTGATATTTAATGTGTGAGTATATAAACTTACTAGTGCTGCATCCTTACAAGTTTCCCATTCAAAGTCATTGCCATTATTCTTAGGGCATGTGAAGAGAATCATGCCACTCAATTGGCTGTGAAGTCAAAGCCTTTAATGCGTACATGTGCAATCTGTCAACCATTTATTTAGAGAGTGAATTTTTCAACCACCCCTTTTTTGTTTTGCTTTTTCTTTTTTGTACAATCAAATATATTGCCAACGACTTGAATGAAAATTGTTGATCATGCGTATTCAATTCCAAGGCACATCGCTTTACTTGTGCTAGTTGTGCTATGCCTTGCACTCTTAGGGGGTGTTTGGAAATTGTTTTGGTCTCATCCCATCTCATTTCCTTCTCAAACATCACTCAAACACAAACACTTTCAAACTAATTATTACAACTTTTCCAAACTTTAAAAAAAAAATAAAAAATTCAACCTTTTCAAATCCTAAAATAAAAATAATATTAAAAAATTATATTATAACAATATTTCAACTTTATAATATCTTTTTATTCAATTTTTTTTTCTCTCATTTCCCAAAACTCCATAAAACATAACTTTTATTTTTTTGATAAGTAAACGATAGTATTAATAAGAATAGGCATAGCCTAAGTACACAAGATGGTATACAAGAGATAAGACCTATCTAGGTTGCAATAGTGGAAACAAGAAAATCATGTAAATTTAGGCCATTAAAATCTACAGCTATAGCCCAAAGAAATAAGGTACGGAAAAATAAAGATCGAAGCTCCTCTAGCGTCCGCTCCTTATCTTCAAATGTTTGCTCGTTATGTTCTCTCCATATGCACCACATAATGCAGATAGGGACCATCTTCCACATGGCTTTAATTTGTGGAGCAGCACCCGGAATTGTCCAGCTGGCCAATAACTCAACCACTGTAGCAGGCATCACCTAGTTTAACTCTATTTGATTGAATACTTCGCTCCACAAGGCTCTAGTTGTCTCACAATGTAGCAAGAGATGATCCATTCTCGCCAGCTTTCTTGCACATACAACACCAATCTGAAATAATTATCTGGCGCTTTTGTAGATTATCAATTGTCAAAATCTTACCCAGGGCTGCTGTCCAAATGAAGAAGAGTGCTTTGGGGGGCACCTTATTCCTCCACAATCTTCTCCATGGGAAATGAGTATTTGGTAGAAGTGTAAGGGACTCATAGAAAGAGCGAACCGAGAAGGTACCCTTACTTGCAGGCGTCCACCACAGTTTATCGGCTTGCAGTCCATTTAGCCTCACGGAATACACTAGGCTGAAAAAAGTCTCAAAGCTGTCTAATTCCCAATATTGAGCTACTCTACTAAAGGTGACATTCCATTGGACTTGGTCCCTTGATTGAACCATGAGGTCTGCCATTGAAGCTTCTTGATCACATGCAACTCAGAAAACGGATGGAAAAGAGTCCTTTAGAGCCTCCTCCCCACACCAAATGTCCCTCCCAAATTTTATAAGAGTATCTTGCCCAACCACAAATTTAGTATGGCGAGTAAAACACCCCCCACCCTCGTCTTATGTGCTTCCAAACCCCACACCATAGGTCCCATTCCCTTCTAGTACACCAATCCCCCCCCCCCCCCCCCCCCCCCCCAAAAAAAAAAAAAAAGAAAAAAAGAAAAAAAAAACAAAAGCTACCATGTTTGTAATCGACCACAAGTTTCCAAAGGGCTTCCGGTTCCATATTATATATCCAAAGCCATTTCTCAAGTAGGTTCTGATTAAACGTTCTCAAATTCTTTATCCCCAACCCACCTGAAGGAATTGGCCTGCACACCTTATCCTAGCTGACTGGATGAAACTTGAATTCGTTCCCCTTCCCACTTCATAATAAATCACGATAGAGTTTTTCAATACGTGCCAGCACGCAAGTTGGAATTGGAATTGGAAATAAAGACAACAAATAAGTTGGTAAGTTAGAGAGAGTACTCTTGATTAGAGTCACCCAACCTCCTTTTGACAAGTACATTCTCTTCCACCCTGCCAATTTTCGTTCTATCTTTTCAATAACTATATCTCAAATAAATAAGGCCCGTGAGGTAGCCCCCAATGGCAATCCCAAATATGTCATAGGAAGAGAAGCGACCTTACACTCAAGTGTGCTGGCCAATTGTTGAGTGGTACTGACGCTCCCAAATTGCACTAATTCTGATTTATTGAAGTTCACTCTCAGCCCTAACGTTGCTTCGAAGCATAGTAGAGGTGCCTTCAGTGCTCTAAGTTGGTCTTGCTCTGCCTCGCAGAAAATTAGTGTGTCATATGCAAATAATAAATGGGAGATCGAGATAAGGCCTCTATTCGGTCACCTACTGAAAATTTAGCCATAAAACCATTTCTAACCATGGCCGATATCATCCTACTCAAGGCCTCTATGATAACAACAAAGAGAAGTGGGGATATGGGATCTTCCTGTCTTAGGCCACGAGAGCTGCTAAAGAAACCCTCAGGGTTGCCATTAATCAAAACAGAGAATCTTGCCGTTGAAATGCACCATCTGATCCATGTACTCCATTTTTTCCCAAAGCTACATCTCTTCAACAAGTAAAGAAGGAAATCCCAGTTTACAGGATCATATGTCTTTTCCATATCTAGCTTACAGATAATTCCTGCAATACTAGACTTTAATCTACTATCCAGACACCCATTGGCTATAAGAACAGAATCCAAGATTTGATGACCCCTTACCAAAGGCATTTTGTGCCTTCAAAATTATCTTACCTATGGCCTCCCCTAGCCTGTTAGCAAGCACCTTAGAATGGAGAATCAAACTATCTCACTACTATTCACAAATCATCTTACTACCTTTCACAAAATTTTCATCTCATCTCATTCTCTAAGTATCCCCTTATTCTCTTTGCTAAGCTGTTGCAAAAAATGGAGAATCTTTTGTGCCATTGTAGGGCCACAAATTAGCCCTAAGAGTGGTTTGATGGCATTGCTTGTAATGATAGTCCACCCAAAACAAATTCCCTTTTTAGCTTCCATGATTCTGTGTCTTTTGTGCATGCAGTGGAATTTGGCTAAATGTTGGGAGAGAAGAATGGAGATGGGTAGTGATTGTTAGCTTGTTTGGTGGATGGGGTGAGGTTTTATCAAAACTCGCAAGATCTTGGCTGTCAATTGTGTATCTTAGCTCTATATGGGGATAGTGGCAGTGAAGTGGGAGTTAATTCTTTGAGAAATGCTAGTTGGCATACCCATTGTCAATTGACAACCCATTTTCGCTGAATCACTAATTTTAAATAATTTTTATTGATCCATTAAAAATGGGTTGTCAATTGGTATGCTGTTTAGAATGATCCTAGATCTTTTGTTTACTTATAAAAAAAGAAGTGCGAGTTAGTTCTTCTGACTTTTGAGCTGAAAACCAAACTCGACTTGGCTCGTAATACCTCTATGTCATCTCATTTGGAAGCATTTTCTTTCTACCGGCTTTCTTCGGGTTGGAAGTCGGAGGGGTGTGTTTCAAACTGATCAATCAGAATTACACCCCTAATTGCTGGATTTCAACAGTTGAAAATCACAACCTAGTTGACCCAATGATATGGAGCATATTATAATCCAAGTATGAAAGGGATACAATGTTCTTTTACAGACTTTACATGGGCTCCACTTTACGCGCACACAGGTATAAACACATCTATTTATTGAACAGGTTTAGAACCATGTGTCTGAGCTAGTCTGGGATGAAAGAAAACTTAATGAAGTTCACTCCAATTACCAGCAATCCTGCAAAGAAAGCAGGGATTTAACTGCTAACTATTACCAACTTTTATTCAGATTGTGCACCATGCTAGTCCCACATTGGGAATATGAAATAACTCTCATGTAGTGAGTAGGTTATAAAAGTAGTCATGAGTGTTAAGTTCTGCATCGACTACTTACGACTATCTTTATGACCTACCCATTCTATCTAGATTATATATATTTCCAATGTGGGATTGGGATTTGACATGTTGGCCACCCAAACTTGTATGGCAGTCATGCTTTTTGAGTTGATCAAGTTGCCTGTTGGTGTGCATGCATGTTGTGGAAACTATGTTCACATATGAAAATTATTTTTGAAGGCTTGTGAATGGCGTTATCGAGAAGGCACGTAAGAAAACAGAGGTTTCAATTGCGGTAGCGGCTGATGCAATTGGTATTCCACGAATGCTTATTGATATTCGTCATGGTAAGCAACTTCAGCTATTTAATTATAACGTGGAAATATTTTATAAAAAAAATTTTAACATGGAGATATTATTATATGTGTACCAATTTTATTTTTCATTTCTTGTTATGATTAATCTTTTAGTATGGTTCCTGGTCTTTGCACCCACCCATCCCCCACTAATATAGGAGTGAGTTTAATTATTTTAAGCACCCCATCTAATGTGATGCTGCTTGACTGTGAAGCCTATGGTGTTACTCATTATTTGCAAATCCAATTTTGTTCTTGATATGTCCTGGATTGAGTCAAATTGAGAAGTAATTTTGTTTCTCGCTCTTTTAATTTCTATGATTTTAGAGGGATCTCACCGTGAACTTCCTGCACTTAAAATGGTTCGTAGTGCCTCAGTTAAGGTATGTTTCATTCTTGCTATCAAAAATAAAATGTTTCATTCTTGCTATTCTAATCTTTAGTTTGGACAATTTCTGATTCTTCCTTCGCATTCTGCAAGTTACAATTGTGATTAACATTTGTAGATGTCTAGAATTACTGTCTCAATTAGACATTATTACTATGGTATTATATGATTGGACCAAAATTATTTCGCAAGGCTTTGTTCGGTTTTTGAGAAGACTAAGGACTTAACTTTAGGGGGAAAAATAATTGTGGCAAATGTGGCTCAAGAATATATCCAATTTACTGACAATAGGATTGAGGTAGAGCATAATCCAATTTATTTTCTGCAAATTTCTCTAACATATTAGTTCTAACAATATTAATTTTTTCACATGTATACTTCCTGTGTACTTGGGCTATGCCAATTTCTATATCAATAAAATATATTCTTATAAAAAAAACAATATTAATTTTATGAAATACTACATAATTAATATTAATGCATTTTCTCCTTTGTTATTCATAACATATATATATATATATATATTCTCCTTTGTTACCTAATAAAACAAGTGTTGGGGAAACATGAGTTGGTAGTTAAGCATGAGCAGGTAGTTCTTGATGTTTACAGTTTTGGAGGACATTTTTTAAGTTTTGATTAGGTATTCATTTGCTTGTGTCAAGTTTGGTCTGATTTGGGCCACTGGTTAGACCATAAGTCACATCTTATTAATTGCATTTTAAGTGTATGAAGTTTCATGTGCCAAGAATAAATTTTGAAGAGTGAAATTTTCTTAGGCTGTGTTTGGGTATTAAAAGTACCTTAGGTATTTTCAGCATACTCCACTACTATTCATGACTTTATTATTATTATTAATCTACTTTTTACTACTATTCAATATTCTATTATTACTTTTTCATTACTTTTTCACTATCATTCACAACACTTCTCAGTACTCAAACCCAACCTTAATTTCCATTGAAAAGTTCTGTGAAGATATTTAGGGGCCGTTTGGATTAAGAAACCATCTCATTTCATCTCATCATTCCAACTTTTTCAAATTTTCATACAAAATATAATAAACAATTCAATTTTTTCAAATCGCAAAACAATAATAATATTAAAAAAATAATATTTTAACAATATTTTATTCAATTTCAAACTTTAATCTAAAACTATCTCATCTTATCTTACTGTCCAAACAACCCCTTAATGTAGCCACGGAGGCTTGCATGACCAAACAAGCAATCAGTTCAACTATAATGAAGCCTTCCTCCATAATCGAAGATTTTATTAAAAAAAAGGCAAAAAGCATAGCCCGGGTACACAAAAGTGTATAAGAGGAACACCAAATTAAGGATAGGAAATTAAACAAGAGAATCATGGAAGCTCGGCTTTTTAAAACCTATAGAAGCTACCTAAAGGAATAAAGTTATGGAAAGAGGATTGAGAGTAGACAATGGATAACTCACATTCCTTTTGATAGAATATTATTATTATTATTATTATTATTATTTTTTATATGTGGGAGCTAGTTTTTTTTTTCTCTCTCCGTACTGTTGAGAAAACCGATGGTTTTTTAGTGATCGTTTACAATGGTGCTTAGATTAGTTTCCTAGTTGTCTAACGAGTTACGACATTGTTATGGAGCTGTGTAGAAATGTTATTATTGATAATAAGTGTTTTGAGTTGAAGAAGGTTATAATGAAAGATAGTGGAGGTTCACTAAGAGTAGTTGTCGAGCCGTGGGATTTATTTCTTTAGATCATGAAGCTTTAGGATGGTTGGCTGGCACGGTGAAGGAAGGAGTAGCTTATGGGGGGTCGTCAGATTTTCTCAGATTGAGACCAAGTGGTGCCCAAGTTTTGATGGTGTAGAGGTAGTGCAACTCCTTTGGGAGTTTTTTCTCCCTATCGGAGTTTGGTCCAGTGAAACGGCGTGGAATGTTAATGATCTTGGAGGGGATGAAGGGGGAAGGTTGGAGGCTTCTTGGGGAGTTGTTGTTGGAGCTCACTGCAACCTCCTCTGGTTTGGGGGGGAAAAACAGAGGTCATCCATGGCTGCCATCCACTCAGTCGCAAAGGGCCCAACCTGTCTCATCGTACAGAGAGGTCCTAGCTCGAGCTCCAAAAAAGACAGAGAGGACAGAAGTTTTACCTTCTTTGGCGATGGTTTAGCATTACGAAGGGGTTAGTAGGGATGTGTCGGGGCCGAAAATGGAATAGTTGCTGCATGCCTTGGAGGAGATGGAGAAACAAATCGAGAGCCTGTAGTCTAATATGGTGGTTATGAAACGTTGCGTTCTGGAGGGCTTAACAAGGGAAAGGGGTGTAGACCAGGAAAAAGGCTTCGGTTTTGGGCTAAGGGCGGTTGAAGGTCTGGCGAAGGGTAAGGGTGTGGTTGGTGTTGGGCCGCAAGGTTTGAAGGCTTCAGATCAGGTGGCACAATGCTAGAGTAATGCAGGCCTTTGTGCAAGACCAGGTGGTGACGCAGTCTCAGCTTGCGAAGGCAGAAGCAGGCCCAGCTTGCGAAGGCAGCGGGCTCGCGATGGTTGATGTCTTGTTTTCGTCGGGTGGGCCATAACCACCATTGATGGCGATGGGTTAGGTGTCGTCTCCGACGGTGGTGGGTTTGCCGGTGAGTTCTGGGGTGTCAGAAAGTGTGTTCGCAGGTTTCTATGGAAGTTTTGAGTTAGATCCGACTCTGCGAAGTGCCGAGAGTTGCGCTCTGGTGACAGAGGTCGCACAGAAAAAGTCGCACGAGACGGAAGGAACTTCCATCGTCTCTTCCGTGCCGGTTGTAAGGTTGGAGCAAGGCTTGTCTTTAGGTGGTCCTTCGATAAACACTCTGGGAAGTGCCGAGAGTTGCACATTGTTGATGGAGGTCGCACATAATAAGTCGTTCAAGGCAGATGGAGCTTCCGTTGTCTCTTCCGTGCCGGCTGAAAGGTCGGAGCTAGGCCGGTCTTTTGGTGTTCCTCCGATAAACATTCTGTCAGTGGAAATTGAGGCGTGTGAGGTGAGGCCTTCTACTGTTGGGGTCTCTGAAGTCTCTTCTCCACTTAAAATAATGGGGACTCTGTACGTTCTCTTTCTCTGGGGGATTGCAACATTCTAGAGAAGGTGGGCCCTCTGAACCTCTAGTGGCTTCTAGAGGTGATGCTGATTTGCAAGTGTCCCTGTTTGTGGACGATTGTGCAGGCGGTGAGGGGGCTGTCCTAACTCCCCTTTGTACACTCCCTCCCAAAACTAAAGAGGGGAATTGTTCCTCATCGTGGGTTTTTAAAGAAAGTGAAAGAGATTCAAGCTGGTATTGGGATCTCTTGTGTAGGCAATGAGGAACAATTTAAGGCTCTTCTTGTGGCTTTGGAAGAAAGCCATTCAAAATCAGCTATAAACAGGGATAGGGAACTTAAAAAGCTAACTTGTTCCATTAATTATGATGTGAAGGAAGGAAGTGGCGGAAGGGAGAGATCGAAAGGGAGGGGCAATTCATGTATAAATGCAGCCTAAGCTTATATCTTGGAACGTGCGGGGGCTTAATGATCGCAATAAACACCTTCGTATCAAATCTTTATTGCGGATGTGGAAGGATGATGTGGTGTGTTTTCAAGAAACAAAGTTGCGGAGCATTGATAGAAGCATTATGCGTAGTTTATGGGGGTGTTTGTATGTGGGTTGGGCTTATTTGGCCTCGGTGGGAGCCTCAGGAGGTGTATTACTTATGTGGGATAAAAGAGTGGTTGAGGTGATTGAAGAGTGTATTGGAGATTATTCGGTAACAACTATGTTTAAAAACGTGGAGGACGGATGGGAATGGGCATTGGTAGGCACCTACGGTCCAATTGTGGACAGGGATAGGAGAAGGTTATGGGAAGAGTTGGCGGGAATTTATTCTTTATGGGATGTGCCGTGGTGTATGGGGGGCGATTTTGAACATTACTTGCTTTCTTTCAGAGTGAGCGATCAGGGCAGTATCGGAATTCTGTGGCTATGGAGGAGTTTTCAGAGTTTATTTTTGACTTGAACCTCATGGACCGCCCTCTGGTAAGGGTCGAGTACACTTGGTCAAACGGTTTGGTTTGGTTGAAATTGGACATATTCCTTGTCTCTCCAGAGTGGGAAGCCCATTTTTTGGAGGTTTGTCAGAAACGGTTACCTTGAGACAGCTCTGATCATTTTCCTATTTTTCTAGATTGTGGGGGTATTCACAGTGGTAGACGGTACTTCAAATTTGAAAATATGTGGCTTACAGTGGATGGGTTTGTAGATTTGGTGAGTGCTTGGTGTCGTCATACCAGTTCTTTGGTACTCCAAGTTTCATCCTTGCAGGTAAGTTAAAGGCTTTGAAACAAGACCTGAAGAAGTGGAACTTGGAAGTCTTTGGCTACATTGACAATCAAAAGTCATTCCTATTGGAGGAATTGTAGGAAATAAAGGGACGGGAATTACAAGGAGATATCTTAGAGGAGGGTTTGTTGAGGAAGGGCACGTTTATAACAAATTTGGAGGGAGTTTTGTTGGTGGAGGAGACCTCATGGCTCCAAAAATCTAGGGCACTTTGGTTGAAAGAGGGGGATAGGTGTACAAAGTACTTTCATAAAGTGGCAAACTCTCATCGACGTAGTAATGCTATTGTGGCGTTATATTCAGGTATTGAGGTGTTGTCTTCGCCTCTTGATATAGAGAACCATATTGTGCATTATTATGATTCCCTTCTCACCGAACCGGTTGATTGGAGGCCGAAGCTTGATGGCCTGTCTTTTGAGATTATTGATTCTCAGAGTGTGAATGTGTTGGAGAGACCTTTTGATGAAGATGAAATTTACAAGGTCATTTTTGGTATGGCTGAGGATAAAGCACTGGGACCAGGTGGTTTCTCTATGGGTTTCTTTCAAACTTGCTGGGACATAGTGAAAGGCGATGAATTTACAAGGTCATTTCTGATATGGCTAAGGATAAAGCACCGGGACCAGATGGTTTCTCTATGAGTTTCTTTCAAACTTGCTGGGACATAGTGAAAGGTGATGTTATGCAGGTCTTTAGTGAATTTCATTCTTTTTAAAAGTTTGAAAGATCTCTTAATGCGATTTTTATTGCTCTTATTCTCAAGAAATAAGGGGCATCGATTATTGAGGATTTTCGCCCTATAAGCCTGGTTAGTGGTATATACAAAATAATTTCGAAGGTGCTTGCCAACCGGTTAAGCCCTGTGATGGAACAGATTATCTCCAAGTTGCAAAACACATTTATTTGTGGGAGACAAATTCTTGACTCAGTGCTCATTGCAAATGAGTGCTTGGATCACAGATTGAGGGAGGGAGATCCAGGTATTCTTTGTAAGTTAGATATGGAAAAGGCTTATGATCATGTGAACTGGTAATTCTTATTATATCTGCTTGGGAGGTGTGGGTTTGGTGAGAGGTGGATCTCCTGGATGAGTCACTGTATTTCTACTGCACGGTTCTCAGTGCTTGTTAACGGTACACCTACTGGTTTCTTTAATAGTTCTCAGGGTTTGCGACAAGGAGATCCATTATCTTCTCTTCTATTCGTTATAGTCATGGAGACTCTTAGTCGGATGGTAAAGGCGGCTGTGGATGGTGGTCTCTTATCTGGTTATCAGGTGGGCAAAGGCACTGGTGACTCTATTATCATTTCACACCTTTTATTTGCAGACGATACTCTTCTCTTTTGTGATGCGGATACTAGCTAGATTCAAACTCTACGAGCACTGTTATGTTGCTTTGAAAGAGTGTCGGGACTCAAGGTGAATCTTGGGAAGTCCGAGATGGTTCCAATGGGTGCGGTCTCAAATATTCTCAGCTTAGCAAGCATTTTGGATTGTAAGGTGTCCTCTTTTCCAATGAAATATTAGGGCCTACCGTTGGGTGCAACTTTTAAGGCTAGAGCTATATGAGATGGGGTGGTCAGGAAGATAGAGAAAATGTTGGTTGGTTGGAAACAAATGTATTTATCGGAAGGGGGCCGTCTCACCCTTATTAAGAGCACCCTTACTAGTCTCTGTACATATTATTTATCCCTATTTCCTATGCCTATTGGGGTGGTGAATAGGATCGAGAAACTATTTAAGGCCTTCTTATGGGGGGGTATGGGGGAGGAGAAGAAATTCCATCTGGTTAAATGGAAGACAGTATATGCTCCAGTTGTACATGGGGGGTTGGGAGTGTGTGACTTGAGAATTTTTAATAAAGCGTTATTGGGGAAATGGCTGTGAAGATATCGTTCGGAGGGGGGATCATTGTGGAAGGCAATCATCGATGTTAGATATGGAGCGGCTTGGGGTGGGTGGCGCTCTAATGAAGTGGGGGGGGGGGTATGGCGTGGGTTTATGGAAGTTTATAAGGAGGGGGTGGTCATGTTTTGAAAAACAGATTTGTTTTGTAGCAGGTGAGGGCAACCGTATCAGTTTTTGGCGGGATGTGTGGTGTGGAGATCATGCATTGAAAAGGGCGTTTCCGGCTCTTTATAGTATTGCAGCGAATAGGGAGGCTTCAGTGGCGGATATGCGACTCTTTTCGCATGGCTCTCACCAGTGGAATATTCTTTTTAATAGGAATTTTCATGATTGGGAACTAGATATTGTATCAGATTTTTTCAGCTTACTATACTCAAAGGGGATGCCTACGACACAGAGGGATATATTGGAGTGGAGGTCTAATAATAAGAAATGCACAGTTAAGGCGTATTACAAAATCTTGACAACACAAGATCATACTCCGTTCTCTTGGAAAAATATATGGAGGTCTCGAGTGCCCTTTAGAGTTGCTTTTTTTTTTTTTATGGAATGCTGCTCTTGGGAAGATCTTGATTATGGACAATTTGAGGAAGAAGGGTTGTGTAGTGGTAGATTGGTGTTATATGTGCAAAAAGAATAGAGAATCTGTGGACCATCTTCTATTGCATTGTGAGGCAGCAAGGGGGTTGTGGGACGAGATCTTTCAAAGGGTTGATGTTCCTTGGGTGATGCCCTCGAGGGTGGTGGATTTGTTGGGTTGTTGGAGGAAGCTACAAGGTTGTCATCAAGTGGATGCGGTGTGGAAGATGATTCCGTTATGTATCATGTGGTGTATTTGCTTAGAAAGGAATGCGCGTTGTTTTGATGATAAGGAACGGGGAGGAGCTGAAGAATTTTTTTCTCCACACTTTATTGCTTTGGTTTTCCGCTATTGTATTAAATGGGGACAATGCTCACAGTAATGCATCGTTGAGTTGGCGTGATGTTTAGTCTTCGAGTCAAGCTCTCACTGTTTACTTTAGTCACTGAACATTTGAGACTGTTTTCTTTAGCGCAATTTTTTTGGTGTTGGATTATGGATCATTATGCAATCCACAAAACTATTTGTTTTGTGTAGTAATAACTTTAATTTAATTGTATGATTAAGTTGATTTTGGAGTTATGTACATTCTTAAATGCTCTCACTTATATTTAGAAAAAAAATTAATCTAATATTGGAATCAAGTCTAATATTCTTAATTTCTTTTTATTGATTTAAATATGTGGTTTGGCCCAAGATTCGTGGGCTCTGGTCAGTGGCAATCTTAAATAAGTAAAGTGTGATTAAGTGATTATTTGGGCTGCCTTGTTATTAATTTTCATCGAGGGAGATAATTTTTGCATTTTGGATCCCAAGGCAAAAGAATTTTCCCCCAAGGTAGAACAATATTAATTCCCTATATTAAAATGTAATGCTCCAATGGAAGGTCCAAATCACATGGCATATACTCCAAAAGGACTAGTCAATGATGCAATTAGAATCTTATAAAGAGCAAAAACTTCTCATTCCCAAGCAACGTTGGATCCCATACATCACCTATCCTTATTCTTATCATACGTGGTATTACAATCTACCTCCTTAAATTCCCGATGTCCTCGTCGGGCTTGTCCATTGTAGGTGGCACGGCTCAAGTCCCACATTTCTGGTTGAGATAGGCTTTGATACTATTTATAACGCACCAATGGAAGGTGCAAACCACATGGCCTATACTCTAAAAGGACAAGTCAATGATGCAATTGGAGCCCTATTGGAACCTTATAAAGAGCAATAACTTCTCATTCCCAAGCAATGTGAGATCTCATATATCACCTACCTTTATCCTTATCATTTGGGGTATCACATAAAAATTCATGGGAAAGTTAAAAAAGGGGGAAAGAATAATAAAGGGTCCATGCTGTAATGTTCTAGAAGACATCCCTGTCTAGTTTGGATATTTTTTACTCTAGAATCTGAGTTCATGCGTCCATTCTGTTGCATTATTTATGCATCCATTCTGTTGCAATTACTCATTTTAAAGCTTGGGATATTTGAAAATATCATGTTTGTTTGACAAAGCAGGCACTTGATTGGTTGAAATCATATTATTGGGAGCCTCAAAAGAAGGCAATTCCATTTCAAGGTGCTGGAACCACGAGTGTCCGAGAAGAGATTAAATTTAAACTCAGTGAATTGGCTCTCTCTCTGAAATTCAAGCAGAGTCCCTCGTGTGCTTCTTCACCAAAGGGAAAACGTATGTACGAAACTTTTTTTTTCTTCTTTTCTATTAGTGTTTTCGACAAGTGATGCTGTGATAATAATACACATTGCTAATTTTTTCAATTTATGTGGTAAATGGGTTGATACTATTGAAAGGAATTCTGCATTGAGCATCGTGTGATATCTATCTAAGGAACATGAGCTTTGAACATGAGCTTTGCATTCATGTGCAATCAATATTCATGGGAATTTATCTTTTTTGTCTGTCCTATGAACGATACGTGGGCTGGATATGTATGTATGTATAGATGCATCCGTGCGTTCCCCCCAACCATTTCTTGTTCTTTATTTTCGGGAGATCTCCACCAAATGTTGATTTATATATCATATTATAGGGTTCTTATCTTTGTTCTTGGTTTCTAATTCAAGCTGAGATTCCTCTTTCAAAAGCTGTACTCGCTTATTTTAAACTTTTTCTTCTTGTGATACCCTCTATGATAAGATTAAGGGTATGTGGTAAATGAGATCCTACATTGCTTGGAAATGAGAATTTTTTGCTCTCTATAAGGTTCAAATGGGGCTCAAATTGTATCATTAACTAGTCCTTTTGGAGTATAGGCCATGTGATTTGGGCCTTCCATTGGGGTGTTACAAATGGTATAAGAGCATATCCCAATCAGAAATACGAGACTTGAGCCGTGCCATCTACAACGGACATACTCGACGAGGAGTTGGGAATTCAAGGAAGGGAGATTGTAATACTTCATATGATAAAGATAAGGGTAGGTGGTGAATGAGATCTCACGTTACTTGGAAATGATAAGTTCTTGCTTTTCATAAGTTCCAATGGGTTTCTAATTGTATCAGTGACTAGTTATTTTGGAGTATAGGTTATGTGGTTTGAGCCTTCAATTAAGGTGTATGATAAGGGGGGAGATTGTGATACCTCATATGATAAGGATAATGGTAGGTAGTGTATAGGATCCCACATTGCTTGGGAAGGAGAAGTTCTTGTTTTTTATAAGGTTCCAATCGGGCTCTAACTATATCATTGACTAGTCATTTTGGAGTATAAGCCATGTGGTATGGACCTTCCATTGGGGCGTTACACCCCCTCTCCAACACTGACCTGCCCAATGGTGGTTTTATTTCATGTGTTTGTTGGTTAAAGGGACTGGAAAGTTAAATGTGGGCTCAGGTGCTGATTCATGTGGTTGTGGAGCACTTAGCTTGATCTTTTTTTCTTTTAGAATTATTTTTTTCAGCATATAAATGGTTACAGTAGGATTGTATTGGATATCAGGAAAAAATAAGGTATTTGGCTGTTACACAAGTTGAAAGTTTAGAATTGTCACTCTTTGCTTGTTCAGAAAGATTAAAACATAAGACATGATTGAAAATTTAGTGAAACTAGTGAGTAATACATATTGGTAGGTGAGTGTTTCACAACTGCATGGGAAATTGCAGAAAGCAAGGACAATTAAGTACTTTTCACTTTTTACTAAAAGTCCACTTGTGTGCTGCTAAGCTATTGGTTCTATACCATTCTTCATGCATACATTTTGCGTTTGATATCTTATGCTTGTTATTGATTGATCACATTTTGGTTATGGACATATGATACTTACTAGTCCTCTAGGATATCATAATTATATTGATTTTTTCACTTTCATAGGTAGCAGAAATTGCGAATTACTTTGGGGGCGTAATAAATTTTTCTCGCTTGTAGGTCGCAAGCATCAATTATCAAAATCTGGGGGTAAGATCATTGTACTGGTTATTTTTTTGACCTGGTAGATTATGAATGCATCTGTAAATGTATCATACTGCATTGCCTCAAGTATAGTAAGTGTTGTATTGTTGTCCACATCAGAGAGGTGGAAGACTTTTGAGGGTAGGCAAAACATGAAAGTCAAGGAAATTTAGTAGGAAAAACAATTAGGCATTTACTTCATCAAACACCATCAAACTTAGACACCAAGTGATACAAGAGTGTAGATTAAATGATTTTTTTTTTTTTTTCAATAAGTGAGTGTAGATTAAATGATAGCAACAAGGAAGCCATTTTTAATTGTTAAAGTGCATTGCGTTTATATATATGTAGAGGTACCGCTGTTGATACGAGCAAAAGATGAAAGTATACAGCTATCAAAATTTGCAGATATGAATCATTTTCTTTTTTGATAATTTATAAAAACTTCATTAAAAGGCATAATATCCAACTTAAAACTATAGAGTGAAGCTTTTGTTTTATTCTAAATATTAAATATTTTTTATTTTAAAATTGAAAATAAAGTTTTACTTAATTTCTTCTTAGAGATATGTGCCAGCGCGCGTCTGTTTTTGTATATATGTTGGCTGATGGATATTTTCTATTTTCAGTTTCTAAGAAACAGATTACCAAGAACTTGAAAATTCTTGTTCAGTTATATTCATCTTTCCCATCAGAAGTTGTTTCTATATTGCTGGAGTTCTTGTCGAAAGCCATAAATTCCTCAGATTTGGTTGAGCTTCCAGAAGATTTCCAAGTTGGTCCAATTACGTGTACTTCCTTGGATAATTGGAAGCTTGTGATAACAAAACTCACAAATAAGGAACCAGAGTTACTGCTGACCCTTCTTAAAGCAGTTCTTGATATGATTGAAACTCAGGAAGCCATGAAATATGAGACAGGTAATACCAACTTAACCTTTGTGTGACATCCTGTTATGTATTCTTTTGTGCCTTGTTCAGATATCTCACTTTTATGTTACATGAAATTGCTACTTGTAAATGCTTCCAATCGGGAGATTTTATATTGGATTCAAGTCACACTAATTAGAGTACAATCATGATCACAACAGACCAAGCAAGTTTGTAATAAATTGTTTGACTGCTGTGATTTTTTTTCCTGTTTCTGACGCTGGGAATTATATTTTCTACCACCCATGCATATCTAGGAGCAGGAAGAAAGAAATTTGTAGGCTTGTAGGTAAGCTGAGCTCCTTCCTAGCATTTTCTTTTGCCACAGGAAGCCTGTGCATAAGCTTACAAATGAGGTCAACATGAATTCAAAAGTTGGTTCTTTCCAACATTCTTATTGCTTCTTATGATTTGGTATAGGGAGTTGATAGATTGCACCTGTACTGGCTCTTTTTTCTCCCTTGTTTATATGTTCTTTCCAATGGAAGTCACTGTTTGATTGTTTAAGTGACAATCTTCTCACGGGGAGATAAGAGGATGTAGCTATAGAAGAAAAATGGAGTAGTTTTAGGGAAGGGCATTAGCACTGTGATCGCATGATATCTATCAAGTTGAAGGGAAGCTTCTGATTAGACTGCATTAAGTCCCTTCATGTTCTATGATATGGAAATTTTAGATTGTCAAAGAAGCAATTTCTTGATAAAATGAGTCTGGCTGAATGAAATTGTAAATATGTATCTGTTCAAAAGATAAGGATTGTAGTCATTCATTTAAAGGTAAGGAGCCTTTCCTTTTGAGGAAAAGACGAGTCACTTAACATTATCTGATAATATGGAACGAGACCTATTAATGCATTATTGAGAAAGAATTTATTTTTTATTTTTGATAAGTTGTCGAGAAAGAAATAGTTTGAGGAAGGCCTCTAAAAGCATGGTTGGTGTTGGTGAAAAAGGATATGTTAAATAGGGATACCGATTTTGTATGGAATAGATTTGTGGAAAAGAAAACATGTGGCCAGCATTGGTTAATCGACTAGGATTTATAGAGCTGATTCCAATTTAATTGGGATCAAAGCTTAGATGAGTTAAATTGAGTTATCCAAAATTATACTTCCATGAGCTGCTTAAGACTTTGAATTCATATGTACTTGGTCAACTGAGCTATATTTTTATTTCCTTTTGAAACGTGTTAGACATATCCATGCTTTGATACACAATTGACATTTTAATTCTTCACTCAAGTCTGTCTCTCAAGGACATGTTCAATCATTAACTATATGTAAGGTTTTCCATGAAAAGTCACAAGAGCCGGCTTGAGAAATGGTTAAGCTGCACATAGCATGTCTTCTAGCTTTGCATGTTATGATTTGATCACATCTGCTGCAAAGGTTCGATAAATATTAATCAGATCACTTTCATGATTTGATCTGTGTAAATCTGTGTAGGAAGACAACATCAGACATGGTCAGACTATAGGCAGGACATCTCCCAAATTGAGCACCTTTCTTCTATGTTTGCATGGCTTGTTGAGAGTCTCGAGGGACTAAAGCCTCCTCGCCAAAAGTTTTCAGCAGCCGAAATTGAAGTTTATCCAACAGAAACAAAAGTGTCAAAAACCGTTCTTTTAGAGCTTCTGCATAAATGTCTTCTGGTAGCAGCTTCAGGCAACAAGCAGCTTATGGATTCAGCCCTCCATCTTGCCCAGCTGATGCGACAAAGCTTTCTGATCGAGAAACTAAAAGAACTTCCCTCTTTAGGTTCTTCAAATCTATATGTTACTGAAGAAGAAATCCCTTCTATGACAAACCTACTCACCCAGCAAGAGGAATCCATTAGTCAAGCAGCTAAGAAGCTAGAGTTGGTCAAACTTAAACGGATGAAGAGCAAAGTTGTTGAGACAAGATCCGGTGATGAGGAAAATATAAACAAATGGGTTGTGTCAAGGTCATGGAACCCCTGTCCAATTGGTATGTTGCCACATACCCTTGGTTCCTCTGGCTGTCTTCCTGTTCTTGAGCGTCGTGATGTCCACGGTAAGGTTCCGGAGTCATCAGAAAGGAAAGGGAACCAGGACTTGAACCGTTGCAGTGGCAAGAGAGAAGCCAGTTGTGACATTCAGCAAATAGATAAGTCAAGCGTTAAGAAGAGGAAGGAGACAATGGAGGCATGTGTGTCGGATGCAATTCCATCAATGGAAGGTGTGAAAGGCCATCTGATGATGGGTGGAATTTGGATGGGAGTTGGGGAAGATGAGCTGCTTGCCATGGAGTCTGATGTAAGAATTTTGGTTTAAATCACATTTGAATTTATATGAGCAGTAATTTATGGACACTAAAGTGTTGAGCTTTAGTAGTAATACATTTGCCTAAAAGCAATTATATTTTTGAAAGAAAATTATATTTGCAAACTTTTTTTATTGACATCAAACACACCATTGACATGTAAGCATGCCGCAACAACACATATAAAAGAGAGTTTGTGTTTTGAATATTTTCTCTCCTATAGTGAAGGGTATATTTGGTAACATAACTCTTCTTTTAAAATTAACAAAAATGAATAAATTAATTAATGTGGATGTCTTTTTAGTACCTTGCTGACCTTCACCTGACTATTAAGCTATGATCACTTGCCGTGTCTGATGGCGGAGGAAGGTCCTGCAGGGGCGACCTGAGAACATATTTTAACAAACATGAGAATGACCAAATGTGATCTCAGGTCGTCTCTGTAGGATGAGTCCACCTTTGTAGGGATGTCTTGCCCTTGTTTCCAAACAATTTGGTTATGCAACGGAGATATTCCATGTTATAAACTTATGACTAATGCTATATGCAGTCGTAAAATGTGCAAACACCATGTAATCGTTTTAAAAAAGAGTGGGATCTATAATTAAAAAGTTCGTTTTTTTTTTAATTTTTTTTTATTTTTTTATGTGAGTTCTGTATGAATTTATTTTTTTCAAAGAGACTGTGCGGCACTTGCACAAATATAATTTCTCTAAATTTATATAGAGTAGTCCATAGAACACTTGAATTTCAGTACTTTTGCCCCTAACATGTACTACACCTGAAGTACTTGCAAGAGGCATGCAATGCTTGTTTTAAGTTCGTACAGCTTTGAACTCCATACATGCATGCAATCTCTATTGTACCGTTTGAGACTTAGCCAAGAAAAAAAGACATGAAATATCAGAACTATTTTTGTGTACAACAATTGCATTAGGAACTTCCAATATCTAAATTTGTTGCGGAGTATGCGTCCAGATAGCCGAAGATTATGACCAAAAGTTAGCAGTATGTTTGTTTTGAGGGCTTTGAGTTTGGTAAAGAAGGGAAAAAATGAGGGAGGCGAGGTGAAAGTGAAACCCCTTCGACCCATTAACGGGATATACTTCCCACTATTCATAAATAAATTGAGATACGCAAATTTTTTTATATACCAATTTAAGACAAATTACAAAGAAGTTTTCCTAAAGTACTGCAGTGGTCGGTCCTTTACGCTGTGGAAATGGAGGCCATAGCGTGAGAGGCAAGTTGTTGGGAATGCATCTTATATGTTTGAAAAAATCACCCTTTACTTTCTTAAACTATCGTTCTTTCTGTATTATGATCAAACTATCAAAGATTTCGTTTTCTTCCAATTTGATACACAAGTTTAATAGTACCGTTATTAGATGAAAAATAGGCAATAGGAAACAATTTTAATGATTGGATTCCAAATGATGGGTAAATTCACAATATGAGTGGTAATTTGAGAGTAATAAAGTGATCAATTTGATAGTTTGATAATCATATTGGAAAAGAAATAGTAATTATTCTAATAGAATCCATATGGGTTCTCTTCTTGATTTATTCTCATATTGCATATTTGGGTATAGAGTAATACTATATACAGTTCTAGAGTATGCAAGTCTCGTGCATTGGATTTGAAAAACAAAAGTGAGGTTCATTATTGCAACAATAATTTTTTTTTCATGTGAGTCCTAGATTTATCCACTTTATTCAAAGGAAGTGCATGGAGCCTGCACATCCAAAAGTTACAAATGTCATTTCTCTTGGATATATTAACTTTGATTGAGGATGACGTGCTTCCTTCTTTTGTAAGTGGCTTAATATTTTCTGAACAAGAGCATAAGCTTCTAGCATCATCGATCTCAAATATGCAACTAGTTAGTTAAAAATACTGGGATTTGTAGAAGAAAAATAATATTTGCAGTTTTAGGGTGTACAATTCTCGCGCACTTTCTTTGAAAAAAGTGGGTAAATCTGAAACCCACACAAAAAAATTATTTTTATAATGGTGGACCCTATTTTTTTCCAGGAGAATACGCAGGACTTACACACTCTAAAACTATATCTTGCATTATTTTATACCGAACAAAGTCATGCTTTCTCATAATGGTCCACTTCTTTTGGTAATTTTGCATCCACAAAACTTTTCTAGGTTTTGTTTTTGGTATTACAACAATATTTGAGAGTGTAGAAATGCTTTGGGACCCGAATTTGGATCTCAAATTTGTATCCCGAATCATTTTTTTTTTTTTAGTAATTAAGGAAGTATTTTTTTAATGATATTGTGAATTTTTTAAAAAAAAAAATTTTAAGAATATAAAAAAAATGAACGAAAAAAAAAAACTTCTTTTGTCTTTTTCGGTGGGTTCTCGGGCCAGGGATGTAGCACTACTCTTTGAGAGTGTTTGCTAGTATTTTATTAATAACCGTTCATATTTGGAATGATAACTCCTATCTTGTGCATTTAAAGGCATCCAATAAATAGCTAACACATCAGCACTCCTCATAAAAGACTCATGTACCACATCACAGGATAGAAAAAGTAAAATAAGCTTGGAGTTTGGACCCATGTATGTTCTTCTGAAATTCTGAAAAGAGAGACCCATTTTGACAGACCAAACATTTGCACCCACCCCACTCCCGCTCCCCATACGACCTGCACACCGGTGGATGAGCTTTAGACCAAACCGGTTCACCAAACTAGCTTCAGACCATGCAACCACCTTTCAGTTACAAACAATCTTTACAATCCTTAAAATTAATTTATCCTTTAAACAATATTTACACATTGTTTACCCAAAAACAAGCTTTTGTGCAAGCCACAAAAATGGTGTTGAAGCCAAAAACCAGTTAAAAACACATTATAAACCCAAGAAAAAGAAAATGGTTAATTTCACTTTACCACCTCGAACTCTCATGCAATTCATAATGTGCCTCAGAAACTACTAATTTTGATGCAATCAGGTGCGCTTTTGTCTTTGTAGTGAATGTTATGCACGTGAGTAGCACGTGGAGGCACTTCTTTATTTTCTGGCTTAAACTTTCACCCCAACTTTATATGCACCTTCTTGTTTCCTCTTCCACAATCAGTCTCACCCATTTGAATAGGCATTTTCTTGGTTTCAATTTTGGCAACCTGGACATTTTCATGAGGATTTCTTTCAAGCATCAGTTGTTCCTGAATTGCTTGAGGTAAAAGTTCAAAAAGTTATATAGATTGGTTTGTCAGTTTCTTTTTCCACATCCCACCTTCATCCCCAATATCTTGGGCCAAAATCTCAATTAGTTCTACAATAAGGTGATGCACCTCAAGGAATAAAATCAATCAGTCCTTCAGGAATAAGAATAATTCCATAGTTATAACCAAGTTCGGCACATTTACAGATAACATCTACAATGTATTCTGTCACATTTCAAATCTTCACTCATGTTCATATCAATAAAGAGATACCCATCTTCAACTATCCTTATCTCTCTCTGTGTAACATCGTCTTCCAAGAGTAAGTCTCCGTACCTCAATTTTTGTTGCTTCAATGGATAGATCTCTCTACCGTAAGCATGTTCAATATTTAGCTTCACGCAGTAAATGGTGTAGGGGGATTCTACCAAGATCTTTAAATTTTTACCATTGCTAGACTTTGCTATGAGAATCCTTTCTCCAGGCTCTCCAAATGTTTCATCACAGAGTGCACGATGATAATTCTAAAAATAAATTTGTAGTTCTGCATTACTCAACTCAGCCATGAGAATTGATGGCTTTAGATACCATTTGTTAGAACCCTAATAAGTTCAAAGCACAAATTCCATAAACAAAACAGTGGAGAAGATGAATACTTAGTGAATGAAGATGAACATCAAAAGCCTCATTAAAAATAAAGACATGGATTGTTCGAGGCAATCCACCTCCAAACTGTCCAACAAAATACTGGATTCCAGACCCCCCATACTTCGCATTCCCCCCCCTCTTATCTGACCCATAACAAAAATGCATAACAGAAATAAGGAAAAGATAAAATGACAGCAAAATGCATTTGATGGTGACAGAACAAAACATGGTGTTTCCTTTGGCATGAGATATTGTTTTTGTTAAGTGGTTCTTAGCTTTTATTCTTCCATCCTCCCAATGCCCCATTTAACTTAGTTGCAACCGCATCGTATTACTCTTGCATCAGCTCCCTTGAAACACACCGTTAGACTTCCTCCTCAACACATCGTTTCCAGTTCAGCACTTAAGAACATAACCCATTTTGGTTTCACGTCCATCTTTGAGACCCAACGATTTCTCCTTCCCTTCCCTAGCTGAGTTCCTAACAAAACCCCCCTCTTAAAGCACCTTGCCTACAAGGTGCTGTAATGTTTCAACACTTCCATGGCATTTATTTAGTGAAAGGTTCTAATGTTGGGAATTTGGACCTTCCAAATTCACCCCCTCTAGGATCTACCCTTTGCAGGAATAACAAGAAAAATAGAGAAATAATAACAACACAAGAAATTTACGTGGAAACTCCAAAACAGGAGAAAAACCACCAGACCCAGAGAAGAAAATTCACTATGTGAAAAATTGTTACAATCACACAATTTTTCTCCTCACCACACCTACAAAGCTACCCCACTAGTAAAACTTTAACTTTACACCTCTTCCCTTTTTACAAAAGGCTAATAGAGGAATTTAACTAAAGTCAAAAGTTACTAGATAAGCTTTCAACTGGTGCACTTAAACTAAGAGGCTAAGCCTCTTATTTATATTGTTAAACTAGGCCCCTTAATTCACATCCCACCGATGTGGGACTAAGGAGCAAAAACAACAATCTCCACCTTGCGACTTTGACTAGTCCCACAGCCAAGCTCCACCTCAATGAAGATCTTCATAGCTTCCGCTATCATGCTTCACCATAAAAGCATACCCACTCAGAATAAACCAATTCCAAGCATTTCACTTCGGCCCATGTCGAAAACAACTTTGCTGAAAATTATGGTGTAACTTCCACGTTTGGCTTTCCTGGAAGTTCATCAGCCATCGACATGAATTTCCACCACACACCCTGCATCAATGCCAAACCAATGCCCTGTGTGCAAACTTGTGGACCTGCTAACATTAACACATCCTCTATCATGACAACTTTGGGAATTAGCGGCATGCCATGAGGATGTACACGTCTCTTTTAAAGATCAAAATCTTCTATGGAGAGAGACGCAATATTAGCATCATTTCCAGTATCTCCATTTACTGAACTTGGAGCCACTGCCGAACCGTGTCCAGCTCTTGGACAATTTTTCTTGACGTGCCCAGATTGTCCACACTCCAGCAAGACTACTTTCTTCTTCATGGAGTTCTTCATCTTCCCATTTCCAGCTGCTACCATTACTAAGTTCTCAAGTGGAACATTATTTCCACTACTTAGTCTTCTCTCTTCAGAAAAGATTTTACTGGTAACCTCTGAAAAAATTATTTTCTCCTTCCCATGTATCAAAATAGGCTTCATGTGCTCATAGGAAGGTGGAAGAGACCAGATGAGTCTCAAGGCCTGATCCTCATCATCAATTTTAACTCCAATAGCTTCTAGCTCAGCGACAATGCCATTGAGAACGCTTAAATGATCTGAAATAGTTGTACCTTCACTCATCCGTAGTGTATGAAACTGCTCCTTCAGGTACACACGATTTGAGACGCCCTTCGTCTGATACAACTCTTCGAGTTTTTCCCAGAGTTCCTTTGCCGTAGATATTCCATGCACATTTGCAAGAACATTTTTGGCCAAGCACAGACGTATCGCACTTGCTGTTCTCAAATCCAGATCCTCCCAATCTTCATCGCTCATTTTAGATCTGCTCTTTTCACCAGTCGCACTAGTACCAGTGCTGACTTCAGGTGTTGGTCTGCCCTTCAATGCCTTGTGTAATCCTGATTGAATCAAGACATCCTTGACTTGTACTTGCCACAAGCCAAAATTGATTCTCCCATCAAATTTCTCCANACTTATCCACTGTATGGTTCGTCATTCCACAATGAGTACACAACAGTTTTTCCTTTCTAAACTGTTTTCCAGAATTAGGTTTAGAACTTTCAATCCTCTTATTCATGAAGGCCACGTTAGGTTCAAATCCTATTCTCCCCATGGAACTAACCTCCTTTTGTTTCTCTTCTTGTATAATTAAAGAGAACACTTTGGTAATGGATGGTAGGGGTTCTAGCAACAAAATCTGACCCCTAACATGTGTAAAATCATCATTTAGTCCCATAAGGAAACTAATCACATGCTGCCGTTGTTGATATGCAAGAAACAAACGAGTAGCATCACACTTGCAACTCTTATAAGCTCCACAAGTACAATGAGGTATTTGATCATAATTCATCAACTCATCCCAAAGACATTTAAACTTTCGGTAATAGACACTTACTGAAGTTTGATCTTGAGATAGAGATGAAAGTTCCTTCTGGAGTTGAAATATCCTCGGTCCATTCCCTTGAGAGAACTGATTCTTGAGTTCATCCCACATATCCTTCGCAGTGAGTGCGTAAACAACGGTTTCTCCAATTTCACGAGAAACAGAGTTGAGAATCCACGATAACACCATGCTATTACAACGATCCCACTTAGAATAGGTTGAATCAGTTTCGCGTGGTTGGACGATGGAGCCATTAACGAAACCAAGCTTATTTTTAGCTTTTAAAGCCATTTCCATGGAACGACGCCAACTATTGTAGTTGTCGCCGGTAAGGAGATTTGAGACGAGAATCGAACCAGGAGAATCTCCATTTTGAAGTTGAAATGGACTGGAATCATCTGTGTTGGAAGAAACAGAGGATTCGGCCATTTGTGCAGCGGAAATGAAGAAAGGGAAGGGAAAAATCGAAGAAACCCTAACCCTAATAAGCGACTGATACCATGTGACAATTTCAACTCAAGTTCTTAGAAAACAGAGCACTGGAGAAGACGAAAAGAACTTATTTCATTAATCTGAAACTGTACATGCGTTGGGTTAAGTATTTATACATTGAGTAAAAACTTAACCCAAGGTTAAAGACTATTAAACCAACTAACCGACTTAATTTGTTTAAGACACAAAAGTAATTACATGTACCTGCTTTATTAAACGGACTAATAGAAAACAAAATAAAATGAAATGAAAATTTTACAATTTACATTATTTACAATACCTCTTCCACAATCAGTCTCACCCATTTGAATAGGCATTTTCTTGGTTTCAATTTTGGCGACCTGGACATTTTCATGAGGATCTCTTTCAAGCATCAGTTGTTCTTGAATTGCTTGAGGTAAAAGGTCAAAAAGCTATAGAGATTGGTTTGTCAGTTTCTTTTTCCACATCCCACCTTCATCACCAATATCTTAGGCCAAAATCTCAATTAGTTCTGCAATAAGGTGACCTCAAGGAATAAAATCAATTAGTCCTTCAGGAATAAGAATAACTCCATAGTTATAACCAAGTTCGGCACATTTACAGATAACATCTACAATGTATTCTGTCACATTTCAAATCTTTATTCATGTTCATATCAATAAAGAGACACCCATCTTCAACTATCCTTATCTCTCTCTGTGTAACATCGTCTTCCAAGAGTAAGTCCCTGTACCTCAATTTTTGTTGCTTCAATGGATATATCTCTCTACCGTAAGCATATTCAATATTCAGCTTCATGCAGTAAATGGTGTAGGGGGATTCTACCAAGATCTTTAAATTTTTACCATCGTTAGACTTTGCTGTGAGAATCCTTTCTACAGGCTCGCCAAATGTTTCATCATAGAGTGCACGATGATAATTCTTAAAATAAATTTGTAGTTCTGCATTACTTAACTCAACCATGAGAATTGATGGCTCTAGATACCATTTGTTAGAACCGTAATAAGTTCAAAGCACAAATTCCATAAACAAAACAATGGAGAAGATGAATACTCAGTAAATGAAGATGAACATCAAAAGCTTCATTAAAAATAAAGATAAAGACATGGATTGTTCGAGGCAATCCACCTCTAAATTGTCCAACAAAATGCTAGATTCCAGACCCCCCATACTTCGCATTCCCCCTCTTATATAGTCTGACCCATAACAAAAATGCATAACAGAAATAAGGAAAAGATAAAATGATAGCAAAATGCATTTGATGGTGACAGAACAAAACATGGTATTTCCTCTGGCATGAGATATTGTGTTTGTTAAGTGGTTCTTAGCTTTTATTCTTCCATCCTCCCAATGCCCCATTTAACTTAATTGCAACCGCATCATATTACTCTTGCATCAGCTCCCTTGAAACACATCGTTAGACTTCCTCCTCAACACATCGTTTCCAGTTCAGCACTTAAGAACATAACCCATTTCGGTTTCATGTCCATCTTTGAGACCCAACGATTTCTCCTTCCCTTCCCTAGCTGGGTTCCTAACAAACCCCCCTCTTAAAGCACCTTGCCTTGTAATGTTTCAACACTTCCATGAAATTTATTTAGTGAAAGGTTCTTTAAAAAAAAAAAACACAACACTCTTGACAACAACAAGGTAATCGAAATTCCTCTCTTCACAATTATCCATCAATGAGTCAATGCAATCTCCCCAACGGTCCATTCTTCAACCGGAGCAGCCAAATTCCCAACCGATGATATCAACCCAGTTTTCCCATCTTGAAGGAGAGATCCAGTAGCGTAACCCAATACATAGTCGTAGCTAGAATCAAAGTTAGTTGGCAAACCATATCTCCCTTCGTACTTGAAAAAGTGGGATTGTCATTTGAATTGTCCTTTATATGCACATTCTTATTTCCTTTTCTCCAATCACACTTTTGAATAGGCATTTTCTCGGTTTCAATTTTGGAAACCTGGACATTTCCATGTGGACCTCTTTCAAGCATCAATTGCTTTTGGATTGCTTGAGGTAAAAGATCAAAAAGATGTAGAGATTAATTTGTTAGTTTCTATTTCCACATCCCACCTTCATCCCCAATATCTTGAGCCAAAATCTCATTCAGTTCTACAATAAGGTGATGCACTTTGGGAATAAAATCAATTAGTCATTCAGGAATAAGAATAACTTCATAGTTATAACCAAGTTTGGCACGTTTACAGATAACATCTACAATGTAGTCCGTCACATTTCAAATCTTCACTCATGTTCATATCGATACCCATCTTCAAATATCCTTATCTCTCTCAGCGTAACATCATCTTCCAAGAGTAGGTCACTGTACCTCAATTTTTGTTACTCTAGTGGATAGATCTCTCTACCGTAAGAATATTCAATATTCGGCTTCACGCAGTAAATGGTGTAGGAGGATTCCTCCAAGATTTTAAAATTTTTACCGTTGCTAGACTTTACTGTGGGAACTCTTTCTCCAGGCTCTCTAAATGTTTCATCATAGTGTGCACGATGATAATTCTGAAAATAATTTGTAGTTTTGTATTACTCAACTCAGCCATCAAAATTGATGGCTCTAAATACCCCTTGTTAGAACCATAATAAGTTCAAAGCACAAATTCCAGAAACAATACAGTGGAGAGGATGAATACTCAGTGAATGAAGATGAACATCAAAAGCTTCATTAAAAATAAAGATAAAGACATGGATTGTTCATGGCAATCTACCCCCAAACTGTCCAATGAAATACTAGATTCCAGACCCCCCCATACTTCACATTCCTCCCTCTTATACAGTCTGACCCATAACAAAAATGCATAACAGAAATAAGGAAAAGATAAAAGGACAACAAAATGCATCTGATGGTGACAGAACAAAATGCGGTGTTTCCTCTGGCATGAGACTCTGTGTTTGTTAAGTGGTTCTTAGCTCTTATTCTTTAGTCTTTCCAACGCCCCGTTTAACTTAATTGCCAACACACCACATTACTCTTGTGTCAGCTCCCTTGAAGGCTTCATTAGACTTCCTCCTCAACGCACCGTTTCCAATTCAGCACTTAAGAACATAACATGTCCATTTTCGAGATCCAATGATTTCTCCTTCCCTTCCCTAGCTAGGTTCCTAAGAGAGAGAGAGAGAGAGAGAGAGAGAGAGGACGGGTGTGAATGGAACATTGTTTTTCTTCCTTTATTGTGTGGTCACATGATTGAGAAAATATGGTGTATATGTGGTAGGCCTCTTTAGAGGATGTTATTTGGAGGAAATCAGTTGAACCGATGGGAAGATATTCTCATTGGAAAAATATTTACTTAGGTTATTGTCCAAATTTGAAGGTTTCAAGTGGGAGAGAAAAATATATATTTATTAAATCTTACAATATAATTATTGCTGCACATATATATATATTTTGAATATTATTAAAGAAATAAATAGTAAATAATATGTAACTCAATTGTTGTATCTATATCTCTAAATAAAAATTCAAAGAAAACCTTAGATCCAAGATGTTTGTCTACCACACCCAATGGGCAGATCTTTGAGCCAATCCAATGCCAAGCCCACATCCAAACTGAAACCATTACCACAAATGGCTCGTGGATTGTCTAGCTATTAAGAGAAATGAAATTATACATACTTCAAATAGACAAATCTTGTGTAGGTTTCTGTAATTAATTTTTTAATTTTTTTTTAATGGAATTCACTTTTTTATAAGAGAAAAATTTCAAACTTGATGGGTGTTAAGTGGAGATTTACACCATTCAATGATATTGTGACACATATTAAGAAAAAAATAAAACCTATTGCAGGTAATCACCGTCTCTCTCTTTCTCCCCTCTCCTTAAGCCAACCGAAGAAATTGTAATCTGATTTTTAAAAAAAAAAAAAAAACATTATTGTGACAAATTTGGTTGCTAAACCACTGGTGATTCAAATACCAATTGGTTTAGAAGATAATTTTAAGGGAGTCATTGATCTTGTGAAAATGAAAGTTATAATTTGGTCAGGTGAAGAGTTGGATGCTAAGTTTATGTACGAGGATATACCAACAGATCTTCACGAATTGGCACAAGAGTATAGGTCACATTTGATAGAACCCATAGTTGAGTTAGATGATTAAGCTATGCAGAGCTACCTAGAAGGAGTTGAACCTTGAGAGGAAACTATTAAGAAATTAATTAAGAAGGGATCCATCTCAAGTAGGTTTATCCTCATATTATGCGGCTCAGCTTTTAAAAATAAGGGAGTTCAACCACTGCTTGATGTTGTTGTGGATTACTTGCCTTCTCCACTTGTCAGTGATGAACAGGATTGACCCAGAAAGAAGTCATATTTGCAAAAGAATAGAATTTCCTGAACGCTTACAGAGGTGGGAGAAAGTGAGAGCTTGAGGGGAGAGAGAGGGTGGAGGCAAAAATCAGACCTTTGGAGAGAGAGAGAGAGAGAGAGAGAGAGAGGGGAAGGGGGAGAAATAGAGCACCTACACTCACTTATGGGAATGATAACCTACACTCACTTATATTTTTCACTTGTTAAAATTCATAATTGTCACAAATTTATTAAAGGGTGTAAATTCCCTTTTAACACCTGTCTGGCCCTGGCTCTTTCTTTTTTTAATGACTTTGCATGAGAATTATCTATTTGAGATTTGTACTTAATATTACTTAATTTATAATATTTATACAAATTTAGGGTGCTACTCGCATGGTGCGTGGCGGGGTGAACCCACCCCCGCACCCCACCCTGCCCCCCACTTAACCCAATGACCCATTGGGTCTATAAATTATTTTTGCGTTTATAATTTTTTTTAAACTTAAATTATAATTTAAATTTATACATTAAAAAAGAATATAAACTCATTAGAGTTTATTTTGGATTACCTTAGCCTCCTAAGCTAACCTTTATATAAGATGCAATACAATAGTCATATTTAAACATGACTATTATATTACTATTAAGTATGACTATTGTATTACCTTAACTTCTTATATAAATGTTGGCTAAAGCAATTCATTAACTTGAATTCAACTTTTAAGTTTTTAACAAATTGTATATATATATATATATATTTATACAAATTATTTATATAAATATTAAAAATATATATATATTTTTTAATGTTAAATAGAAGAAGGGTGCGAAGGAGTGGGGGTCCTGGGGTTACCCCATTACCCACCCCTGCTAGGATCTTTCACGCGCTCGCCCCGGGGGGGTGGGCGCGAACCATTGCAGCACACACCATATCCTATTAAAAGAAAAATACTATAAATTTATAAGAGTAAATCTGTTTGCACCCGGCGTGGGGTACCTCCCGCGTACCCGTCCCTCCACGTGGAAAGATTGAAACGGCGCGTTTTGATTTTAACTCAAACAGCAGAATACGAAACGACGAACAGAGCAAGGTCCATCTTCTTCTACCCACTAACAGAGCAACGGTGGGTCACGAAACGACGAACAGAGCAAGGTCCATCTTCTTCTACCCACTAACAGAGTCTCATCTTCTTCTTCTACCCACAAAGACAAAACAGGTTACGTTATTATCATCTTCTTCTTCTCACTTGGTCCCAATATGAAAACTAGACCTTTTTTTATTGTGTTTGATTTTCACTTCTTGGATTCTCATTTTAAAGGCATTTTGTCAGTAACATGAAGAAAGTGCCATCCTTTGCAAATATATTTGTTTATTTATTCTTATGAACAAGAAATCCCAAATCCAAGTTTTCCCACGAACCCTTGCGCAAACACTAGTAGACCCAACAATTCAATGGGACCCCGGAGCTTGCCGACAGTGTCCTCAAGCGCCTCTGGAACCACGGACCCAAGGCTCTCCACTACTTCAGAACCCTACACCGCCACCACCCCACCTTCGCTCACTCCTCTTCCTCCTTCGACCTCGCCATCGACATCGCAGCCCGCATGCGTGACTACAAGGCCGTGTGGGCTCTCGTGGTCCAGATGCGTAATCGCCGCCTCGGCCCGGGATCGAAAACCTTCGCCATCATCGCCAAGAGGTACGTCGCCACTGGCAAACCCGATAGAGCTGTCAAGCTCTTCTTGTCTATGCACGAGCACGGTTGTTTTCAGGATTTGAATGCGTTTAATACGAAATGGGTTTCGTAAGGATGTCTTCCGCTGAAATGGGTTTCCGCTGACATGGATATTGGTATTCCTGTTTGAAATGGGTTTCGGCGTAATCGATTTTTAATTTTTTTTTATTATTTTTTTTATCATATATCGGCAACCACGCCAGCGATTCCGCAACAGGTACGCAACGCCGGGTACCTGTAGCAGTACTCAATTTATAATACCATAAGAAAGCGTACTTCGCGGCTTCAGAATATTCTGACAAACTAATTACTAAAAGTAGAGAGATTCGCGCTCAAACACTGTCAACTAATACGACAGGACATCCCATTATCTTTATCCTACGATGCAGAAACTTTTGTACGAGAGAGAGAGAGAGAGACGGAGGAAAACCATATGAAATTGCTCTTTCCATCTTCTTTTAAGTGCACAGCAATCAATAAATTTCCTAATGCTCAGCAGAGTTTGACCCATATGGATGTCTTTTATAGAACAGAACATGATGTTCCTCTCTAGACCGTATTTTTTTTCTTTCAAATCACCGACCATTATGTTTTTAAAATAAAATTTGAAAAAAGCTTTATGATCATTGATTATAACATGCATGCTTTTTAAAGTTTTCATCAAATTCCTCGTTAATTCTATATCCGAATTGAAGGGAGGCCCATCGGGTCATACGGCCCACCGGGCCTCTCCTTGCTCGCCGGCCCGAATTTCGCTGCACTTTCTGTTCCCAAAGTTTTAACCAGAGGCATCTCAATGCCCAATTTCACAGAAGTGCAAAAAACTCATACGTAGATGCACCTGAATATACAGACAATTTGGGTGGTACCTGCTTCTGCACACAGTGGGACACAGGGGTATGGGTTTATCATTAGAACTTCAATCTTTATTATAGTATGAAGCTTCTTTAGAGCACTGTGCAGAGACAAATGCATGAGAGGTAATGATGCAAAAAATCCACTATGCAAACCTATTTCTTCAAAAGACCATAAACATATATTCATTATGAGCAAAAAGTTAAGCTGAGATCCATTGCATGTGAATTTTAATGATTTGGGTGAGATGAGGTGGTGTCTTCTCTACTCATGTTCTTCGGGATCTCTCTAAGATTACCATTTGTCCTATACTTATTCCCTGCACTACTTTTGGCCTATACTTATTCCCTGCACTACTTTTGGCCAAGTAGTCACTGAAAAGCAGATCAAATGGAAAACCTGAAAAACTCAAGACTCTCTCTCTCTGCATCATAAATTTACGAGTAAGGTTAGATATTCATAAATTTACGTTAGATATAATCATAAGCGTGTAAACCTCGCATTTTTTTATTAAAAAAATATAGTTTATTATTAAAAAAATGGTTTTTTAACTGTGAGCTGGCTTACATTATTACGTGGCATCATGTGATAGAGACCAACCTTACCCTGCAGGCAGGCAGGCAGGAACTTCTATTGACTTTTCCAAATAAAAAAGCAGGAAACTCTCACGTGGTTAGCTACAGTAATAAATCATTTTAATAATACAGCTCAAGACAATTTCTAGCTACTTTTGATCCTTCTGTAATAACCTGAAAAGCCACTGGATTTAACGTATGATATTCATGTTTTTTTGGATGATTGCTGATGCCCACATGCAATACATTTAGATTTGTGCTAATGTAAGACAAAGCTCTTTCTCCCTGAGTTTCTCAGACTCTTTTGTCGGTATAAAAGTGAAAGCAGTACTACTTACTGCTAGGGGGGTCACATGGGGATAGATAAGGTCATGTAATGCATGATGTAATCCATAACACTTCTTCCACTGCAAATTTCTGAGCCTTTCAGGAAAACGTTCATATTAATTTGGAATAGAATCTTCCTCGTTATTGGATTTCTTGTTGGACCTTTGGAGTATCAAGCTGGTATTTCAGAGGTCTCCATAGGTTCTGTGATTAACACATGTAAAAGGATGTGTTTTGATCAACCATGGTAATCAAGCAAAAAACCACTTCATCTTCCTATATCTAATCATTTTCCATTTTAACACCTTCATAATTTACTACAACTCCTATAGTTTGGATTTGAGGGTTCATGGTAAATGTTCGTGTGGGGCCCACACTGTTCGGAAACTCTAAACGAGCAGTATTAAATACAAGAAGGCACATTTAATATGTCTCTCTCTCTCCATAATTAGACCATCCAATAAGCCTCTTCCCCACTAGAAGAAGAGGCACATAATCACATCACACATATGTAAGCAGGGAAATTTTAGATCTTCAATGAAACATCAACGATTCAATGAACATCAAGAGAAAAATTAACCAGAAAAGAAGCTGCATATAAAGGTTGACATGGAAGGCTTCATTTGCTACTTCCCCTTCATTATTTTGTTTTGTTTTATAGAAGTGCATGTGTGTACGCCAGAACATGCAAAGGGAATCTAAAGAACCTGTGCATGAGGCCATTCTTTTTTCTTTCTCTCATATGGGGATGCAGCTTTGAGAATTGAAATGCGCCCCTCCTTTATCCAAGCGACAGAAATGGGAAGTAGAAAATGATTTTTCAGTTTAAAAGTAGATTTTTTTCATCAGAGGATAAATATACTATTCCTTCTTGTCTGTCACTGCGAGGAACTACTTTCCTACAGCTTCTAAGTCACGGGTATACATTGGAATGTACAATATAATGAAATAGATGGAGTTTAGAATTCAGCAAAGGGCAGGAATGTTTCTACTCCCCTACATAAAAAATTGTTTTGTCGTTATTTAACTTGACTAGGGGATGCTCTTGGCTGTGGTGTATTAACTGATCACTTGCAAATTAGGATTTTATTGTATGAAACGATTTCCTAAAACTTTTTTTTGAACAAGAAAACTTGAAGGTCTCAAGTGGGATAGAGATACTGCGTGATATCAGAGACTTCGTGGCTATAGATAAAACAGGCCTACCACATATACGTATCAAATGACAGGGTTTTAAGTATCCGTATTTTGTTTTGTTTCTGTCCTCACCATGTGAAGATATTGAGTCTTGTTGGAATGCTTGTTTGTTTTTTTGCACCTTGGTTTGGGGCTTTAGTGAGATATATAACCTGTAGGTGTTTGAAATTTTGTTGCCACAAAATTCCTCCACAAGCGAAGGTTTTTTTCCCAATAAAAATTGGGTTAATGTCTTTTTCCTATAGAAAAGTGGGAAAGAGATATACAGACGAAGTGAGTTCTACAAAATTTATTGCTATCCATGTTGATATTTTAAGCAGCATTAAATGCTAAATAAGAGCAATCACCATGAATTGCCGAGGTCATGATGCCTTTATGGCATTGCATATGATGGCCTTCCATTGATATTTGTTGAAGGAGAAATGTTGACTACTCAATCTAATTAGAGAGCAGTTTAGTAGTAGAATATGTAATAGAATTTATTTTCATTCAAAACTAAAACTTAGTGTAATTAAGGTTCTTCACATCCTTCAATAGAAAACTAATATATAAGCTTTCTATCGAAGAATTGGAAAAACACACCTTAATTGGATTAAATCCATTAAAAGATAAAAAGGAAGAAGAAAATCTTAAAAATAAGGGTGATGCTAGATACAAGCATATGGGTTTGTAAAATATCATCTTCTTCTTTTTTTTTTTTAGCAAAAACTGAGTTTCTAATGATGTGGGTTCTCATATTTTTTGAGAGGAGGGGGAAGTCGTTGTTCTATAATCTCAGATTCTTAACAGGCATCCATCTACCCACCTCTACAGTGAAATGAAACCAAGGGTGCGTGACTGTGGGGCCTATATATGGGCCACCAAATCAAGCGACAGATTTTGGTTTTCTAGTCCTAGAAGAAATAATTATCCGTTTACTTTATTCTTTTTCCAGAAGTAAATATTGGTGCATACTTCCCATCTCAGAAACCTGAAAGATGAGAGTATGGAAAGCTTTGTCAGATGCTTTGAAACAATCAATCATAGCACACCCTTATCTAGTGCAGATCTCAATCGTAGTATTGCAAATCCTTTGTGATCTTGCATTAAAAACCACCTTTTAGCATTCATTTCCTTGATTTATGGGAGGAAAATGAGCCCGGACGGACCAATATTTTAGCTCCATTACCACTTGTTTGCCTTTAATTATGAGTTGTATTGGTTATAAGGTAGTGTTTTATTGGGGCACCCCGTTCCCTCTTTCTGTTTGTATATTTTCGGTTTAAGAGTAATCATCTTCATAAAAAAAAAAAATGAAAGTAACAATCAATAGCTAATTAATAGGTGATTGGTTCTGCTTAGAAATAAAAATAATAGCTCAGTTGTTCTTATTATAGAACCACTAGCTAGGAAAAAAAAATTCTGTAGTATACTGACATGGTCACCTGCTTTTCAAAGGTAGAGAACCTGTGAGAGAGAATGAGAGCACAAAGAGCAGCTTTTATTTTAGTGGTGACATGCTCATGTATGTTTTTGTTTCATTATGTTAGTAAACTCTAGAGAGAGAGAGAGAGAGAGATTTAAACATCTTGGGGGATTGGAGTAAGAGAAGAGAGTGAAAACAGGGGTGAGAAGAGCATCAGTTCATTCTTTGGAAATGGCTTTCACAATGGATCAGAGCAGTGAAGAGATGGTGTTCTCAGTAGAGTCTCAGAAGTCAGTGCCAGCACCATTCCTGATAAAGACATACCAGCTGGTGGATGACACTCGCACTGATCACATTGTGTCTTGGGGTGAAGATGAAACCACTTTTGTTGTGTGGAGGCCTCCAGAGTTTGCTAGAGATCTCCTCCCTAACTACTTCAAGCACAACAATTTCTCCAGTTTTGTTCGCCAACTTAATACCTATGTGAGAATCCCAACCCCATCCTCTCTCTCTCTCTCTCTAAAAAGCACGCACACACTCAAATCATGAATACAGGACCCTGTTGTTCATCTGGTTCGTCTTTACTGTTATAAGCTAAGCATGGTTTGAAATAGTTTCTAGGGAGTTTAGAGCAAATTAACGAGCTAGCTGCTAGTTCAAAGGTATCTATGCCACCAGGCTTTTCAAGGATGTTTTGTTTCC
Organism: Carya cathayensis; assembly: GCA_011037825.1. Lineage (NCBI taxonomy): Eukaryota > Viridiplantae > Streptophyta > Magnoliopsida > Fagales > Juglandaceae > Carya > Carya cathayensis. The sequence continues at coordinate 397,942 of QGSO01000221.1, read as the reverse complement.
AAATTCTGGGAATTCTTTGATGAAAACTAGTCTGTCTGTCAATGTGTCTGCTCTAATGATATTAAGCTGAGACATGTAGACGGCTGGATGTTACTTTTTCCTTTTTCAAGTTCACATGTTATGAGAGCCCTCAAACCAACACATACACGACACAACTTATTGATTAAAGTATTTTTTTTCACTAGATCTTACTTCTTAGAAACAAAGTCTCATGAATTTCGTTTACTGTTTGGTTTATTTATATAATTCTAAGAACAAAGCCCTTGCAATGTTCTCTGGCTATTGAAAATATACGAATATAATTATACATGCATACACTAAAAGACATTACAATTGAAGATTCCTTACAGTTTTTTTATTCAAATATTTCTACAATTTGAAAAAAATATAAACACAGCATGTGGACTCTACTGATTTAATGTTGTGGGGGTTCACAAACTGTTTTGTCCCTCTTAATTGTAAGAAGTGGTAGGCTCATAAAATTGTAGAGCATCTTGATATCCAAAATGGAGATCTAAATCCGCTAATTACTCCACAACATAAAACAGAATCTCTTCTCATTAACATTCGTCACGGTAGTTCAATGAGCGTCCATATACTTCCAATACAAATCTTGAAAGACTCTGTCTTTGGTTCTTCCTAATGGTTATGACTGCAGGGCTTCAAAAAGATAGCTACAGATCGATGGGAATTTGCAAATGAGTACTTTAGAAAAGGTGCGAAGCACTTACTATCAGAGATCCACAGGAGAAAAAACCCTCAGCTCCATCACCAACACTACTACCACGACCATCAAGCACGCCAAATTTTCCAACCTTCAGGTGATCAGATTGGTAATTGGTTTGAATCTGATCCATTGCCATCTCCAAAACCGAATACCGATATCCTCACAGCTCTTACCGAAGATAATCAAAGACTGAGGAAAAAAAACTTCATGCTCTTATCTGAACTTGCCCACATGAAGAATCTCTACAATGACATCATCTACTTCATTCAAAACCATGTAAAACCAGTACCCTATGATCAAAAAAGCAGTGATTCTTCTGTTCCAATGCTCATAGATTTGGATTCTTCATGTCAGGTTCAGAGTTTTGTGGGTTTTCAAGGTTTTAAAAATGGCAGCATGGGTAAGTCTTCGGTGACTAATTCAACAGAGGAAAGAGATCATAGCACCGCTGCTGTCAAGCTCTTTGGGGTCCCTCTCAGTGGCAAGAAGAGATTGTATTCAGAAAAGGCTGATCATCAACCAGAAGTGGAGTTTGGTGTCTGAGATGTTTAATTAGCTTCTAATTTTTGTAGGCTCCCATCATTTCAGAAAAAAGGTTATGTACAGTTTAAGAATTGAATTTTAGTTCAGGTTAAGAGCAGAAGGTCCACAAGTTTGGGGTTTCCATTTTTTTCCCCAAGACAAAAAGAGGATGAACTTTGACATATTTAAACCTTAGTAACATGCTAATCCATCTTACACCTTTTTTTCTTATCCTAGAGGTTGGCTCAACCAAGAATTTACACATTTAACTGATTATAAAACCTTCAATATGTAAAAGGTATAACCCTGATTTTTTTTAGTATAAACCAGAAACTTTTATTCATAAATCAGAGACTACAATCTTTCAAATTAGAGGCAATATCACTATCACTTGGACACTACTTCATCCAAGAGCTGTGAGTCAAGAGCCAGAGCCTTTTTTGCCAATCCATGAGCAGGCTCATTAGCATTTCTTCACACGTTTTGAATTGATCAGTCCAGATGACATAGCTCCAACTTGATTTCTACTATAATTTGACCATAGGTGGTCCATGATTCTTGATTCTTTGGACAGCTTCCACAACCTTTAGGGGGTCCCCCCCCCTAGTACCACATTGTAGCTTCCCATGATCTTGCAGAAATTAACAGTCTTCCAAAGGGCCACAACTTCAGCAACAGTGGGATCAGTAATACTTTGGATAGGGACACACATTGCAGCTAAAACTTCACCTGATGAATCTCTTATTATTATTCCAACCCCCGTCTTCCTGTTCTTTATTTGGACTGCTGCATCCAAATTCACTTTCACCCTGTTCATTAATGGCTTTTCCCATCTTCCAGTAGAAGCAGGTCTACTTGTGAAAAGAACAATACGGTACAAACCAAACCAAAACTTTCATTCCACTCATGATCAGCACTTTTCTTTATATAAATGACACTAGCATTTTTCTGCAATGTTAAAAGCAGAGTTGGAATATATATAGTCTGTCAATAACCAACATTTGCTGGTAAAAAACTGATCATTAGGCGCTCAGCATTGGAAAAAAGTAGCATCATTTTCATCACTTTTCAGCAAGATGCTTTGGGGAATAAAAGATTTTGAAAGGGTAAGAAAATTACAAAAGAATAGAGAAATCCAGAGGATTCCAGCTGAGAGGAATGGATATTGGGCAATCGTGTCATGCATTGAGTTTGACGTTTTCATCATGTGGAATCTATTTATGTTCACTTTTCGGTTTGATTCTGAAAAGAAGAAAAGAGGCCACAGAAAAAGGGATCAACAAGTTGCCAAGGGCTTGGGAGGGGGGCTAAAGCGATCAAAAAAAGCAAAAAATTGGCAAAGATTGCTTTGGGATTGTAATTTGGTGCACTTTTTCTTTCCTTTCCTTTTTTTTTTTTCTCTTTTTCGTGCCTCAATCGAGATTCTGCCTAAGTTCTTATAAGTTTTATAGTGCTCTAGTTTCAGTACCCAAAAAGGTAGTAAAAAATAAAATAAAATAACCACAACAAAATCATTGGGCCTCTTGGATGCTAAAATACTTTCGTCTTATTCAATCTCATCTTATTTTATTTAATTTCAATATCTAAACATAACAAATATAACATTTTTTAATTTCAAATTTTTAACTTTTTTATCTAATCATTACATATTTTCCAAATTTTCAAACAAAATACAAAAAACAATTCAACTTTTTCAAATTTCAAAACAAAAATAATATTAAAAAATTATATTATAAGAATATTTTAATTTTACAATATTTTTATTCAATTTTTTCTCTCTTATTGTTCAAAAATCCATAAAAATCTTAACTAAAACTATTTCATTATTATCCACAGATCATATCATTTTATCTCGCTATCCAAACTAGGCCTAATCTCATACTTAGATACCTCCTTGAATGTTGAAGGCACCGTGCCACCATCTAACTCAATGGACCACCTCTTTCAATTCCACAAAGAAGCATTTCCTTTTCCAAACTCTACCAAAACCTCCCGAGAAAGTTTCAAGTGACAAGCCAAATCTTGATATACACCTCACATAATTCAAAGGGTACAATTGAGGTTTAGATAGTTTCACAAAATTAGAAAACTTAAGGGGCAGATAGGTTTACAAAATGTTGAACCCAAGGTTTCAAGTTTCATGTGATTATAAATCTACACATAGATTTTGATGATAACAAATGAATTTAAAGAATAAAGGAGTTTCAAGCTCAAGTCATCTACACAATGGAGTGAAGCACATCAAAGAACCAAGCATGAGCAAGAAGGAAACAAGTTCACATTAAAATCATAGAGTAATGTTGTAAATCTCTTAAAATTCGAAATTAGGATTAAGGCTCAAAAATTAATATTTTATCATAAAGCATTAAAATACATTTTCTACATGTGCATGAATATTTTGAAAATTAAATTTGAAATTTTTGAAAGATAATTGATTGTCATCTTTTACATGTGCATGTCATGATTAAAGGTTTCAACTTTGAAAATATTAAAGATGATTGATTGTCATCTTTCACATGTGCATGTTTTATTTGAATAATTTCAAAAGTGATTGATGCTTTTCTTGACTTATGCAAAAGGAAGATGTCTTTGTTTGAAAAAATTGAAAAGTAAAGTGTGCTCCTTTTGTCATATGCAAAAAGTAAAAGATTAGGTTTGAAATTTTTGAAAAGTAAAGTGTGCTCCTTTTGTCATATGCAAAAAGTAAAAGATTAGGTTTGAAATTTTTGAAAAGCAAAGTGTGCTCCTTTTGTCATATGCAAAAAGTAAAAGATTAGGTTTGATTTTTTTGAAAAGCAAAGTGTGCTCCTTTTGTCATATGCAAAAAGTAAAAAGATTAGGTTTGAATTTTTGAAAAGTGAATGATGATGTCTTTGACATGTGAATCTTTTTAAATTTGAATATGAAGTCTCATATGCCTATAAATAGATCATTTGAGAGCTTCACATTCACAACACCAAGAGCATACAACTCTCATTCAAAGCTTTCATTCTCTCTTCTCTAAGCATTGAGCCTTAACCCTTGTTCATTTTGAGAGATATAGTTTGTGCTTGTATTGTTCTTATTTCACTCATTGAGGAGTGTTTTCTGATATCCTACCCACTATCAATTCTTGTATCAGTAAAAGGGTGTGTACAACCCTTGTGCGTGTAGAAAGTGTTCTACACAGGGAATCGTTGAATCACCACGTGTAAGGTGATTGCAAGTGTAGAGGGTGTTCTACACGGATCCTTTGTAGCGGTGTTGTTCAAAGGTGTAATAGGTTTCTATCTCCACCTGAAGGAGATTGAATAGTGAATTCGGGGATCCTCAAGGGGTAGCTTGAGGCGAGGACGTAGGCAGTGGGGCCGAACCTCGTTAACATACTGAGTTTGCTTCTCTCTTACCCTTACTCTTTATATTTATTGCTGTTTCATATTTTGTTTATATTTTATATTGTATATTTGATTTATAATTGTTATTTTTTTAAATACAACTCAATTCACCCCCCCTCTTGTGTTAGTCATCTGGGCAACAGAATATATAAAAAATATGTAAAACCGATTTTACCTAAAATAACTCTTTATTTATTACCATAGTATGATATGTGCTTTTTCCTTTTATTTGTATCTTCTTTCTTCTTCATTTTCCATATTTAGATTAATAGAAAATACTTTTTTTTTTCATATAATTTTAGAATATACAAGTTTCGAGACACGCTGTTGTATACATAATTCTATTTGAGAATGATAGGTTATTTATATGAGAACTGCTATAGATATCAAGAGATTAGATAAAAGTACATCTATAACTGACGTGATCTCATAGAGTCAGTCTGCTAGATCTATTTTATAATAAAAATAATTTTATAATTGAACGTATTATATCAAGTAATATTAGTTTATGAATTTACTTTTATATAATAATTCATTTGTAACTAAATTATTTTCCTTTATTGATTTTCTTGTATTTTTAAAAAGCAAAGAAAATTACTCTTGAACAGCTAGCTCATGAAATGATGCATAAAACGAATTGAACCAAATGTAAAATGGAATAAATTAAATAAAAACCTTTAAGTTTACATGAATTATAATGAGCAACGACCTTACTTCAACATGAATTAATCAACATATATATGATTTATAGGGAATATAATATGCATGGGACTGAAAAAAAAAAAAACCACATTTATTAGAAAAAATTTCGAAATTCCTTTCACAATTGGTTAAGAGAGTAAGCTTATATCTTACTTTTCTCCGATCCATTTTCTTTTAAAGAGAAAATATGATTGGTCTATCAAGTCGGTGTATAAAGTATACTTAATAAAATGCTTACATAATTTGATTTGGGTCTTGTTTTTTTTTGAAATAGGCTTCATTCAATACTGAAAGAAGGAAGTTACAACTGTGACCAATAATTACGGGTAACAAGTCCCGATTACAAGCCAACTAACCATCGGTTGTACGCTCCCCCGTACACAATTTTCATTGTGTCGGACTGTGTCTAAAACTTCTAAGCTCTCCAAAGATGACACCATACTGAGATGCGAGACTCTGATAAAACAGAAATGTCCATCTCGGCTCGTCTGCGAGAAAAAACAAAACACAAAACCATCATCATCCTCTAAACGAGAAGAGGAACTATCCCACCTGCACCCTCTATAAGAGGAGAGGACTCACAAACCCCCAACCTCAAAAGAGGAGAGATACTTACCTATTTCAAAAAAATAAAAACTAAAATAAAAGCAACTAAACAGCCATTACACCGTATGCTGTATACCCCTTTCTGCACCCAAGACCTGACAGCCCCTATGATTTCCACTGAAGCATGCATCATGCACAGGTAGCCTGCACCACGCCTTCCTGCACAATGATTCCTGACAACAAGCAAACCGTAACAGAGCCACCTCCTGCACAAGGGTTTCACACCCACGCCTAAACCGTAACAGCTTCAACCTCGTCACCGACGCCAGCCCAAAACCACCAAAACCATCCTTACCCCACTTCGGCTAGACTAAACGAAGAACAAAGATGAAACCAATGAGCCGTCGAGAGGCTTATTCCAGACACCCAACCCCAAAAAAACCATAACTAGCAGCTCTAGACAAACCCCTTTAAAACCTCCATGAGTTGCACCCGATTTCCGGCCACCATCCTAAGGAGTAAACGCCGTGAGTTACACCCGGTCTCCACCCCAAAATCCCTTTAAAACCTCCATGCAGCTTTGGCATATAACCCGAAAAAACACCCTCTGTTTTCCATGGTTAAAACAAAGATCCTTTACCCCACAGGAAACACCCCAAACCAACATGCAAAAAATCATCTCCAGGAGCAAAACACCCAGATCAACTCACACCGGCAACCAAACAGAGGTCTCCAAAAAACCAGGACAACTCTAAACAAAAAGAAACAAACCGAAAGCAAAAAGCAGAAAAAAAACCACCGCTTGACTTCGTCGCTTGAAATCCACCATGAGCTGCGCCCGAGATCCATCGCGAGCTGCGCCCGAGATCCACCCCGGAGAAGCTTTCTCCCCTCCATGCATCTTGGCATGCGTCCCCTAAAAACCTCTGTTTTCCATGGAAAAACAGAGTTCTATAACCCGTAGACAAACACCCCAGCTAGCAAGATAAATCCATCTCCATGAGCAAGCTCCATGACCAACCCACAATTTAAACCTCAAAACTGTCCCCTCAGAAGACCAAAAACAAACGGTCAAGAACACCTACCATTCGAAACCGAAAACCTTCACCTCCACCATGGAATGTATCTCTGCCCATCCGGGTGATATGTTAAAGAAAAGAACTGGGCAACAAACGGTTAGTCATCAGACTCTCAATGGACATCAACACAGCCAAACAGCTTTTATTCTCAAAGGGAAAAGAATACTCAAAACAGAAAAGAAAACGATGGAGGAGGGAGGGAGGAGCCGAAGCTCCACCTCCCTCAAAAACGCACTTTCCCTGAACTTTTCTAGAGAGAAAGGAGAAACTCTTTCAAACTTAAAAGTTATTTTTGTATAGAAAATTGATTTAGGTCTTGTTTGATTACACAATTCAGATGAGATAAGATGAAATGAAATATTTTATTGAAAGTTAAATAAAATATTATTATAATATAATTTTTTAATATTGGTTTTGTTTTGAGATTTGAAAAAGTTGAATTTTTTATTATATTTTATGTGAAAATTTAAAAAAGTTATAATAATTATATGAGATAAAAGAGAAACGCTTCTGACAGGACATTCCTCTAATTGGAGATAAACGGAAACGAATGAGTTAGTGACACGCAAGTGACCATTCAACTATCCTGTGCGCCGCGTTGCAGGTAATTTTTTCTCTATTTCTATCTTCCCCCCAGCCCCCACCCCACACTATCCATCTCTCTCTCTCTCTCTCTCTCTCTCTCTCACCGAAAACCCCTCTGTGTCAAACCGAAGACCCCTCTCTCTCTCTCTCGTACTGCAAGCAAGCAACATGAATCCTCTAACTGCTACCATTAACAGCTATCATTAGGATTTTTGAGCTGGTTCCATTAACACAAATACAAATTTTCGGTATTCTATTGTTCAGTATTCCATTAACATGGTATTAAATTTGTTTAGTATTCTATTATTTGTGGTGATGGGTCAGTTTTATTGTAAAAATTGAAAAGAAATTCCTATAGATCCCTTTGATCATTAAGTGATAGATGGTCCAACAGTTTAGAAATTAACTCGAACCCAAAGAGAAAAGTACCTTCATTTTATAAAATGGAAGCTGAAATTTTTTTCCTTTCTCCATGTTCTGTTTTTCAAGCTTTGTTCTTCATTGTAAAATAATGGAGGGTTAGGGTTTTATGGGTTTCCATTTTATAGGGGAGGGAGGGAGATAGCGAGAATGAGAGACCAAAGGATGGGTTTGAAGCAGAGAGGGATTTTGCTTGATGGGTGAAGCAGATAGAGAGAAGAGAGAGAGAGGTGAATCAGAGAGAGGGATTTTGCTTGATGGGTTCGTAGCAGAGAGAGGGATTTCGCTTCCGTGTTGCGTGAGAGAGAGCAAGAGTTTCCCTGCGCCGCAGCTTGAAAAGTTAGTGATGTAGCCCTTACGTGGCTTTCACCTATTGGCTTCCGATAATAAGGGTTGGTAGGATAAACCGGTCTAAAGTTATTCTCGAGATAAAATAGTTTGGCTTTATGTAACCAAACTAGTCCTAGAAGATAAATTTTAAATTTCAAATTTTAAAAATCAAATTTTACTATATAAGTAGAGAAATGATATTTGTAGTCATGAAATGCGTAAGCACCACATATTTCTTTTAAAAAAGTAAAAAAAAAAATGAAATTTACTTTTAAAAATTAATTTTTTAATAATAAATTTTATTTATTTTTTAAAAATAAATACATAATATTTATATAATTTATAATTATATCTAATATAACCATCTTAATTTTAAGATGAGATGGGTTAGGCTAAAAAGCAGAGAGGAAAGAAAACTCGACATATTTTCAAGTCAACATCCTGAATAGGGGTACAAGGCGACAATTATTTTGGCAGATGAAACGACAAACGAGAGAGAAGTAAAGTAAATGGAAAATAAGAAAGAAGTGGAAGATAACAAGGAACCCACTGCCACTGCCACTGCCACTGCCAGCTTTCTGATTTAAATGAAATTAAGCAACACGTTATTCTTCTGGTAGTAGGAATCAAGATATCCTTAATCCTCTCACTTAATTCTATGCTGTATTGATGTTGAAAGCATGTGATACCCCTTTTCATTAGATGTGTCTCAATAATTGCAAGTGCTTCTAGAATTATTGGGTGGTTTTGGAGAAGGAAGATATGATATTTTTGTTATATTATTTAATGACATGGCATAATGTGATAGGATGTGTTGTGGATGTGTTTCATCATGACTCACATATAATCCCTTGCAACCAAAGAGTATGGCTTAGGGATTCTGGAGAATGTCTCTAATATCTAAGTCAGTAATCATAATGGAAATCTCTTTTACTATATGAATGAATTGAATAGCTTTTATGTATTTGGATCATCTGTATATATAGAATCTATGAGACTTTTGTTATCATGTGACAACGGACTTATTCGTTATTCGAAATTGAAGTTCTGGATGGAGAACTTATTTATAATCAAACGATCGAATAGCTTTCCTTTCTAGGAAGACTCTTGGACAGTTATCTTTTGGTGGTGAGGATGGATTGGACTCTGAAGATAGATCAAGTTCTCAGAAGCCTCTAGATTAATGGCCAAAGTAGTAACCACCCGCAAGACAGCCCCCAATAGGCCTGGTATTGAACGCCTTCCGGGAGGAAAGCTTCACGAATTCATATTTTAAAAATATGCAATAACTAACTCAAATTTGTCTAAGAAATCTTGGGGTCAATTTTTTTGTTTCCTTAAAAGTATTATAGTCTTGGTCCTTCAAGTTCCAATTCTCATTGTATTTAATCTGGAAAGAATAAAAATGATATTAGACGAATTTTATTATTATTATTATTTTATGTGACTTTAAATAATTTATTAAAAGATAAAGAAACAGAAATTCATTCATATAAAATGAAATATGAATACATAATTCAGTTACATTGCTGCATCTAATAAAATTCGAGACATAAGAAAATCAGGACATTGACGCCACCATTGAATTGTATATTCCACTAGCCTAAGGTGACAGGCTAGCCAATGAGCAATCTCATTACCCTATCTTCCAACACGAAGCACCTCGCATGCTTGAAATTTTCTTAGCAAACATTGTATTTCCATAACCAAGGGACCTATAATAGTGAGATTTTGTTCTCTAGAAATCACAGCTTAGTCACCTTCCAGAATTAAACCACATATACCAAGATGAAGAACCATATGTAACCCTCTAATTGCAACAGGAGCTTCAATCCCACCCACTTCAAACTCACCCACTTCTCTCCTACTCAATGCCATCATGACTTCACTCTTATCATCCTGTCAGATATTCCTGATTCCAATAGATACAAAATGTTTAAATATAGCCAATCAAAATTCAATTTAACCTTATAATAAATAATTTTTTTATTGTAAAATATTGCATCATAACATAATAAAAATATAATAATTAAAAAAAAATTCTAAAAGGAAAATTTGTAGCATGATCGTAACTTTTGTCGGCAACCTACTCTTGAAAGAAGAATCTTGAGATGAATGATGGCATTGACAGAAAGAGTTTGGTTTGTGACATATTGTACCAAGAAAATAAAAATCTTCAATAATACTTCACTATTTATTATTATTATTATTTTTCAAAGAATAATCTTTCTCTCTAATCTCTATCCCTCTTTGTTGTCACTTATCACATGTTCTTGTTGCTTTCATGGTAAGTTGGCACTTGATAGGAGCTGCCAAAGTCCTATCTTTTTCAGCATAAAAGCTAAGCATGTTGCCTTTGGTGTCAAGAGACTGTCAATTCAATATCAAAGCAATAGAGATGCAAGCTCTTGAAAATCATTTGGATGTTGTAATTAGGGCCTAGGGGGGAAAAAAGAACAAAGTTTATAGACATTTTTTTGCATTTAAAAACTATCAATCTTTTCAATTGGTATCTCCCCCTCTTATGAGTTGAATTTGCAAGATCAGTTCTCGTAACTCTTAGAAGAGATTTGGATAGTAAGTTGAAATGAGATTAATTGAGATGAAAGTTAAAAATTGAATAAAATATTGTTAGAATATTATTTTTTAATATTATTCTTATTTTGATAATTGAAAAAATTGAATTGTTTATTATATTTCATTTGAAAATTTGAAAAAATTATAATTATTTAATGAGATGAGATGAAATATTATTTGAGGATGCTTGGGAAATGAGATGAGATGATAATTCTATGAATAACAGAAAGATAGTTGAATAAAAAGTTGAATAAAAAATATTATAAAGTAAAAAATTATTAGAATATAATTTTTTAATATAATTTTTATTTTGAAATTTAAAAAGGTTTGAATTGTTTTTGGTTTTTATTTGAAAGTTTGAAAAGCTGTAATGATAAATTTATAAATATTGTAATAATAAGTTTGAAAATATTTATATTTAAATGATATTTAGAAAGAAAATGAAATAAAATAAGATAAAATGTGATAAATCAAAACTATTTCCCAACCTCCTTTTAATGTACGATAAAAAACGACAAAACTTCTATTATAACCCACCTTTAATACAAGAGTTATTCTACGTATAATTACTTTTGTATATTCTTTACGTATTTTATTAATGTGATTGGTTAAAATAATTATTTTATATTTAAAAAAAATGATGTAAATAATTACATTAATAGAGTGTACAAAAAAAATTATAAAAATGACTATAAATATAATTTTTGTTAATATAATTAGTGTTTGTTTTTCATTTTAATTCAAAATAAAAGATAGAGGATTGGTGGAAAAAATAATAAAATAATGTGACACGTAGGACAGTTGTAGTAGACTAGTAGTAACTGTATCAATACTCATATGTGATCGTCGACATTGATAATTGATCGATTTTAATGATACTATAGGTTAGACATATAAATCATATAAAAATGGATATTTACAGATATAAAATATGTAAGTATTATATAATTACTTTAAAAAATGAGTAAATATGAGATATACATAAAAATATTAATTTTTTAATAATAGATTTTTTTTTTTTTAAAAATGATTATATAATACTTGTGCACTCTACAATTATATGTAATATTACTCAAATTAGGTATACTTTCATCATAAAGGCATTATCCATTTAAAACCAAATTCATTTAAATTTGATTAAAAAATTTCAACATGTGAAAGCAATCTAATGTTAAGATTATATTCCTCCAACTAGATTTGAGAAATATAATGGATTTCATAATATTTATTAATAATTTAATACGATTAAAAAAATTTACTCGAATAATTATAAATATTATATAATCTATTTTATATGTCTATGTCTCTGATATTTTAAAATACTGAGCTCTAAAATTTGCTAAAAAATCCAAAATCTGAAAAACTTACACAAAGTAATAATGCAATAGAGCTCATTATTTTTTTCTTCTTATTTTTAAGGATGTAATTACTTTCTCATTTGTTCTAGAGAATCCTTCAATTTTTTATTTTTTGGTGTTGCTTATGGGTGGTCACAGCCTTTGAATATCTCTTGGAAACAGTATCCACCAATAATTTCTCTCTCCTTTTTTCTTTTCCTGAGCCAATAATATCCCTTATTATCTCCTTTTGCCTTTTATTGTACATTGAATTAACGGCTACTTTGTCTGGTTAAACGTTATTTTCTCCAAATTGTAAGATTCGCTATGGATTTTGCTGTGGGAATTAGAACAATAGGTTTTGCGTCCACACAAATGAACCCTCGAAAATTATGTTCAACCAGAACCGCCCATTTCAGTGGTATAAATGTACAGTTCTGTTTTCCCTCCCTATATTTGTTCATGACCTGTTTGATATTCTGCCTTGCTCAAGAGAAAGAGAGATTGAAAGGTCTGCTGGTGGAGGAGGATTTGGTGAGTTGTGATGAAGAATCCGTTGGACTGAAGTGAGAGGGACCCCACACTTCACGTCCATCATCGTCTTCATCAAACTCTTATCTTCTCTTCCTTCTTACCACCACCATCAACACCACCAACCCCCCACAAGATCCTATTATCTTTGCTTCTGGTGTCTTTTCCATTAGTTTATACAGATTTTGAGGGTGCACCTAATTGTGCTTCAAATCCCAACTTATTCCCAGATCTTTTTTCCACCTTATTATTCTCAAAAAAGATTTATCAGTGGACTTAAAAGATTTTGGGGATATGGGTCTTTGTATGTAGACTTATCTTTATCATTCATCTTGGGGTTCAAAGTTTTCCTGGTGTCAGGAAAAATCTATATCAGATCTGAGTGCCCCCACCTTCGTTAGCTTCCTGAATTCATCCAATGCTGTCCCCCCTCCCAATTTACTCTTTGTATGACACCTGCTGAGTTTGTCTGCACGGTCGGCTTCCTTACTTGGAGGGCCATTTTTCTAAAGCGAAAAGAGGGAGAAGAAGCTCTTAGCTTCTTCGGCTTTTTAGATTGGATTGGCTAAGCTGACTTTTCACCAAAGTTATTTCCTTTGAGTCTCTTTAGTTGCCCATCTTCTGTTCTGATTAAACTTTGACAGGGAGGCCCACCGTTGGGTTTGGTGGGCTTTCTTTCAACCACTAAAAACCCATATGTGGTGAAAGTGATGGGGAGATCCTTCTTTTCTTGTTTATGTTAAGGTGGTTGAGGAAGAACTGAAACAAAAATTCAATTTCCTCATTATTGTACCATTGCTTTTAAAGTCGCTTGGTTCTTCCTTTGGTATTGCCATATTCATTGATGAGCAACCCGTTTTTGACCCTAAGTAGTTGTACCCTTTTCCAATGCTACTTTACTTATTGATCACTTGCTTCCCCTTCATCCTCTTTATAAAGTCCCTCCCTCTCAAACCGCTCCCACCACCAGGGGCTAATGATATGAAATTGTCGTTCCTCTGGTTTTGGAAAATCTTATCATTGGTTCACATATCTGAATTGATAAAGGATACGCTGTCAAGTTGCTTTCTTTCTCTAGTTCCCTACAATATGTCTCTAATGAAGAAGAGTCCAAGTTCTAAAGTAGAGAATGCTGAGGAGACCGGAGAGATGTCGGTATTGGACTTGCCAGAATTGGCCTTGGAATGCATTCTTGAGAGGCTACCTCCTGCTGCACTTTGTAGCACGGCTGCTGTTTGTAGCTCTTTGAGGGAGAGATGTATGAGTGACCACCTTTGGAAGAAGCACATGAGACAGAAGTGGGATAGAATTATCGGTCCAGCTGCATCCAGGGAGTGGCAATGTTATATTGCTTTGAACATGGATTCTAACAGTCTAAAGCAAGGCAAGCAAAGGGGCCTCATGAGGTTTCTATCTCTTAGTTGGCCTTTTTCATGGTTTAGATGGAGGGTTGACAATGGTAGCAAGCAAAGAAGTTCTTTGCCGGTTGATAAAATCATGGGTTGGTATCTTGCCCTTGAGAGTGGCAGGTTCTGTTTTCCTGCTCAGGTCTATAACCGCGAGGTACTGACTGTACTAATGTGAATTCTTCTACAGATAAGCTTCTTTTAGCTTCAATTTTATATTTTCCTATTAGTTTTTTTAACTAATTAAGCTGTTTTGTAGAATGGCCATGTTGGGTTCATGTTGTCATGCTATGATGCTGAGGTTAGCTATGATTGCCGTACTGACACCTTCCAAGCCAGGTAATTGGACTGACGGCCTTCTAAGAACATAACTTTGAATGAGTTTAGTTTTTTTTTTTTTTTTAGGTTTTTTTTCTTCATAACCTACTCTGGATATTTTAATTAGTAGCTTTTGTTTGAAAAAAAGTTAGGCTTTTTTAATCAAGAATTGGGAGATGATGATGTACGGTTATTTGATTTGGATGATTATCTTTCCATTGCAGGTATCCACCTCATGGAAGAAGAGCTGTTCCTATTGAGATTGGTGTGCCATGGGAAAGGCTAAGAGCACCACCTGTTGACACTTCTCCACACGACCTCCATATCTCTGACTGTTTAAATGAGTTACGCCCTGGAAATAATATTGAGATTCAGTGGAGAAGAAATAAAGAGTTCCCTTATGGTTCGTTCCTTGCAGAGATCTCTTTCAATGATTGTCGATTTCAGTTTTATCTAAATCAATATAGGGTCTCTACTCGTTTTAATTTTCTAGATTCTTTTTCTTTGTTTCATTTGTTCTTTTATTACATGATTTGGGTTGCTAGCAGATGGATAAAAGGAAGTCATTTGAAGAAACTTCATGAAAGAATGAATACTTTTTTTTACTTATAAAGAAAAAAAGAATGAATACTTTTTTTGCTAGATAAGAATAAATACAATGATGAGAAAGACAAACTGACATGTCTGTTACTGGTGTTTGAAAGAGAGGGAGGGAGGGAGAAGTAAAACCTTTTTCCTCTAAAAAACATAAAATTTGTTCAAGCTTGATCGCATTTTTATTTTATTTTTATTTTTCATGTTGCCTCAAAATATAAGCTGGATCACCTTATTCATCCCCAAAACTGGTCACATGATTCACACCTAATACTTGCACTGTCAATCTAAATCATTTTGGAAAGTTTCATTGTAGGAAATAAACTTTTTTTTTATCAATAAGAGCTTGAACGTAGCTAAAGTTTTATTTAAATTATTTATCCTTTAAATTCATCTACCATATCTAAAGTCTATTATACGATCTTTTGTTAATGATAATCACACCATCATTTGCAGGTTGGTGGTATGGTGTAGTAGGTCACTTGGAATCATGTGATAGAAATGAGAATCACTGCCGTTGTCATAATAGTGGTATGTTGATCTCATCTTTTTTCCTTGCATCTAGAACTTTACACTTTATAATACTGATTTGGACATAAATGAAAAAGGAGGTGGGGAGGGATTGGACTGGAGCTGATTCCAAGTTTTTCTGTGTTTCTGTATGATAGTTGGGCAGAGTTCAATTTGATCTGCTTTAAGTTTACTTATCAAAAGAAAAAAAAAGTTGGACAGTGCGTATTTTAGCATACCAAGTTTCCCATCTTATCCATAACTGTCTTGAGAAGAGAAAATATGTGTAATATAAAGAGAAAAAGATGGGGGGTTAAAAATGCGTAAATATTTAGAATAGATCTTTAATAATTATCTTGCAAGAGGCCAATAGCATCTCTTAAAATGTGGATGGCATGAATGTGAAGTTTACTTTCACAGAACACGCCAGTTTTGGCAAAGTCCCTTTCTTGAAATCCCATTTTTCAATTGTGGACCGCCATTTATGATATTTGTTGGTCCCAAGACATATCTTTGTCAGCATGTCATAGTTTCCACGAACATTGTGATAACTTCTGTCTCGGTGGAATATTTATGGCCAACCACACTGACAGAAACACAATGTTTCTAGTACGCTGTCTTTTGCCTAGTAGTTGTTTTTTTTTGTTATGAGGGCTATTATGGTGGAAATTAGGGGAGTTTTCGATAGTGAGTTGAGATATGAGATGAGATAAAAGTTGAAAGTTGAATAAAATATTATTTTTTAATATTATTTTTTTGTTTTGGGATTTCAAAAAATTGAATTGTTTATTGTATTTTGTGTGAGAGTTTGGGAAAGTTGTAATGGCTAGATGGGATGAGATGAGTTGAGTTGAGAGGCTTATTGGATCCAAACAACCATGCTTCCAAATTTTCTTTGATTGTTTTGTCTTGTTGACAATCAAAAGATGCAATTTGGCAAAGTTGCACCTCGGAGTGACATGCATCTACCATTCATTTCACGAGAAATTTTTGTCCTTTCCCTGGTCACAACAACTAAATAAATAATAATGATCAAGAAAATAAAAGCATAATAACAAAATACTTTCTGCTTGTTACTTGTTACTTGCCACTTGACACAGTTCCGTAGTCTTTTGTGTTAAAACAAATAAGTTTACTTTAAGCAGGTAAGTTTTTATTTTTTTTGGCATGTGAGCAAGTGAAACCATTTTGTACCTTACTTCTGACACAAGCCGAATTTTATATATAATTGATATCAATTTTTAATTCTTTTAACACCAGAAGCTTTTGCCTAGGGATGATTTGGTTCCATGCTTTGGCATGTCAAACCTCTTCTTAAAGCCAAGTGATAAGCCTGGTGCTTCAATTTTTTTTTTTTTTTTTTTTGTCAGTTAACCTTTCCTAATGAATATCCATAACATGGATACATCAAATAAATGGTATACAGAACAAACCAGAAAGAAAATGGCAAAAAGAAAAGGATATTGGTAGCAGCAAGTCCTGTAGGGTAATCTGGAAGCTTATTTTAAGCCTTCAATTTCTGCCACAGATACTGTAGTGCTGGAGTTCAATCAGTACACCACTGATTCGCGGTGGAGATGCACAACCATCAACAGGAGAGACCACAGGGAAGAGGGAAATGAGGCAGATGGATTTTATGGAGGAATCAGAAAGCTTAAGAACAAGGAGGAGATTTCCACGTGGAAGCAGCTTTGGCCAACTGAAGTCTTGGAGTAGCATACATTATATCAAAAGGGGCCAGTAAACATCACCATCTGCAAACACATGCAAATATTCTTCTGTATCAAGCGAATTCCTGAATTTTCACTTTGCAAAAGTGGATTTCAGAAGTTGGAAAATCTGCTAATTATTCAGTCGCATGGATGTGGAGGCATGCTCCTTTTATTCCCCTTTTGCTATTACATTTTATTTCACGATAGATTTCAGGATGTTCTTGTAATGCCAGTCATGAAAATTTCCTCCCATTTAGGCCAAATTGATGTACAAAAGTACCTTAACAATATGCTGTAATCAGTAGTTAATCTCTCCTTGTTTTGTTTGAGATAGCAATAGAAGAATGATAGCTTTGAGATCATACATCATCCATTTCTCTGGATTTCAGGTTATCTATTGTTTACTGTCAATCAAATGGAGGATTGTTAGCATCTTTTTTTAACATCAAAGGATGAACACTAACTTCTATCTAGGTATCAATAATTTTTGTCCCAGATTTTAGCACAACCTCCTTAACTTAGAGTGCTTTTTTTTTTATTGGGTTTCAAAGTCACAGATATTTTTATTTTTTGGGTTCTAAAATCAGAGATGCATGTCTATCCGTTTACCTACATCTATATGATTAAGAACAGATCTCAAAGTCGAGCTTCCAGCATAATGGTGATATATCACAACAAGTAAATCGTAAGGCTCCTATCAATTCTCAATTTTTCTTACTCACAAAGTTTTGTTTCTATGTCCATAGCATATAAAAAGAACTTACTTTAACAGATTCTGGCAGACCTTCCTTCCAATATAAGACATATTGTTTAACTAACATGCATCACGAACAAGCTGAATCTCTCACGGAGACTTGCTGCAAAAACCCAATATAGAAACGTATTTTGTGAGGAGTTTCAATATTACATGATGTTACTCTTTTTTGGTAGAAAAATTTATTTGCAAATCTATTTTTTGACACACTAAACCTACCATTTAAATAGAAAAAAAGTTTTAATATTTGACTCAACTTGAGAAATGGTATCAATAGTGAACACCATTCTTTTACAAAAGAATTACACAGCATTTTGTCCAATCCACGACTGTATCTAACATTACTTTTTGCTGGGCATGCAATCTGTAAAAATTTTAATTTTTCTTAATTTGCTCCTCTAATTCTAGTGCTATAATTTTTTCAAAAAATATTATCCATTTCTAATCAATATGTATATATTTACAAAAGGTGAAAGGTTCATTTAAACAAAAAATATTTACAAAATCTAGGAATGTATAATAGATTTGTCTATTTATTAATACAAAGATACACTAGCCTAGATACTAATAAACATATATTCTCCCTCAAGTTTGAAAACCAGGCACAAGCCGAATACATTTGGAAGCAATATTGTACTAGAGGAGACCAAGCGAGCGCGCAATATGTTTTCTTGAAGATGGTCGTTGATAAAGAGATTCGTGGAAGATGCTGCGAGCAATCTGCATAACACCATGATTATCACAATGAATAAGAAAACTATTTATCTGACGAGCATATATGTTCTTTAAAAATCATCGTAGCCATAAAAGGGTCAAGCATGGGATATCCAACCTCAGTTTTAGAGCAGATAACAACAAACTATTTCTTGCTAAGTCAAGAAATCAAAGAAATTTTTAGCAAGAAGCAATGCCTTATAGTTTTAATAATTTGTACAGTATCTGAACCTTATAGTTTTCTGATTGTCACTTTACATCTCCTCAAGGAAGAAAAAATTGCCAGGATTTTCGAACGTGATTCTGTGGAGGCGTGTATTGGGACTCAAGAATTTCAGTCTTTGGCAATTAGTTCAGATGGCAAGTTTCTCATCAAGGTAAAATTGCTGCATAAAGGATCTCTTGTTTAAATGGTTACTAACTACAAAGGTGCCAACATTTGCAGAAAATATCGTTATCCCTCTGATGTTAGGATTATATATGTATATAATCTGATGCTAACCCAATACTTGGCCAATATATCTATGAGTTGCAGTATTATGAGAAGATTGGAAAGCCTAGTTGAAATTCTGGCAGGGTACTCATGACGCAGAGATCCTCTCATTGAGCTTTAGCCTCTCAAGCAAAAAGTTTTTGGTCGTTGCTATTGGTTTATTTTGCTATTATTCTTCGAATTGGAGTGTAAAGTGCTAGTTTTTGTGACTCCTTTCTGAAAGCACTGCACTGGAAGCCTGAATTTTGACTTCTAAAAACAGGGGTTAGTAAATCATTTTTCCTTAAGAGTAAGCCAATTCTTGTAGAAGTTGTTAGAGCAAGTATCCATCCCTTTGAAAGGCAGATTATTGTGATTATTGTCAATATCAGTCTGCTGGGGTTGCTTGAGATGAGATTGAGGACTCACTAAATTGGGCGCACGGTGTTATCTTTGCATTTTTTCTTATTTGAGCTAACAAGTTTTGTATAGACTGCTATCAGCTAGTTTAAGGGAGAGTTGCTAAAAATACTGGCCCTTCTGACTTTATTTAGGAGATCTTGTTGGAAATTGTCCTGATGAAGTCACAGAATATATTTACTATTTTGTATTGAATAAAGGAAAAATGCAAACAAACTTAGGGAAGCACAGTTTAGTACTCTTGTTTTAGTATTGTTATATTTAGACATTGTTGTATTAATTGTAATTTTCCACAATGATTTGTAACACGTTGTTTGCTACAGGAAAGGCCATACTGCGATTAATTTTTATGGGCAGATATTGATGTAGGAGAGGGAGGAAGAAGTCTAATGTGAAAGAGAGGAGATTCAAAAAAGGGAGGAGAACATTCAAAATGATCGGGATGAACTTCATGTACAAATGAAACTCATTGTAACCTGTGATATTGTAATATTCATTATCTAGCAGTTGTGTATGAAACTCTTTGTAATCCGTGATATTTAAAATATACAGTTTGGATTTGGATTTGCTTTCAATACTTAGAATATCATAAAATAGTTAAAATATCCAACGTCATTAACAATACACCGAAAATGCCTTCTTTACAACGTGAACTATACTTGTACAACCACCTGAATAGAGACACAAATCCACCATGCAAAAATAGAGTTATTCCAAAATAGAGTTTAGGTATCACTATGAAGTGCCAAGACAGATGATTCCTTTGTTGCAATAACTAAAACTTTCTTCTCAAAACTGTGTAAACTGCAGCCTTGGAATTGGTTTTGATATATTGAAACCTGTATGAAAAATGAGTAGACGAGTGCTTATTCTAAGCTGAAAAGGAATAAAGCAACAATCTTCTCACCTCTTAAAAATTCATTAACCATAAAATAGAAGGGAAGTCTAAAACGTCTTCTCACCTCTTAAAATAATCAAATTGCAGCAGTCTATAACGTCTTCTCATCAATCCTTGAAAGGGCCATGATATTGGTAGTCCACCTGCAAGTAGTTTCAAACATTATGTAAAAATCATGCAAAACTTCTCATTACTTGTTCAGCATAGAATCAAAACGGAATGGTAACTATAGTTACTTGATTTACCTGAGAAATAACACTTTGTTGTGTACTTGCAACTGTGGCCTGGGATTTTGATTTAGTGTAAATCAAATTTATTGCCTGTAACTTCTGTGTCATGTCTAGGGTTTTATCTTCGCTTTCTGCTGCATTTGTGGCTACTTCGTAACATATTTTTATCAAACTAGAGTACCTACTAGCAGCTGGTTTACCACTCAAGTCATCGTAACTGCTTCGAATGAGAGCATATCTACGTTTAATGTCCTTCCTCCACCGGTCAATAATGTACTTTTCTGGCAACACTCGAACATCCCTTGCGACGAAAATTGCAAGAATGTGCCTACATATAATTCCTCTCATCTCAAATAGTCCACACATGCACTTTGCCTCACACTTATCTTCATTAAAGTATGCCTGCAAAGTTGATCGTTTGATGCAATCTTCAACTTGCCTTTGATCATTAACTTGATATGTTGTAATCGCCCCTTCCGTTTTTATGAGAACACAATGAGAATAGATAATTCCCATTACTTCTGCCTGTATTTCCTTAAACTTAGAATTCGTATACACTTCTTGAAATTTTTTCTCCACGGGTAAGTGAGATATACATGGGACTGTGGCATTAAATGAGTGAAACTCCGCTGCCATCTCATTCTCTACTTTTTTCCTCAGTGCATTGTCAAATTGATCAATGAATTCTTTTAACGTAGTCTCTGAATGTACAAATTGATCAAAAAAGACATTCACACCCTCACTCCTTTGAGTTGTGCTCATCCCAGCCCAGAATGTATCTTTCAAGTATACAGGAACCCAATACATTCGCTCACTATAGAGACTTTGAAGCCATGTATTATTGTGCAAATTGTAAGTGTTAAGAAACACCTCCCAAGACTTCTCAAACTCGCCAGAAGTTTGAGAATCATAAACACATTTTTGCAATGCACTCTTCAAACCACACTTAAATTCAGCATGTGAGCCCAACTTCTTTGACAGTTTTCGCATTACGTGCCACAAACAATATCTGTGCCGGGTGTTGGGAAAGACTATTGCAATAGCATTTTTTATGGTCCTGTCTTGATCAGTTATGATAGCTTTTGGCGCTCTCCCATCCATACATTTCAACCAAGTCTCAAACAACCAAACAAAAGTTTCAATATTTTTACTTGATATCAAACCTGCTCCCAACAATATTGATTGTCCATGGTGGTTAACACCAACAAACAGGGCGAATGGCATGCCATATTTGTTCGTTAGGTATGTTGTATCAAATGTCACAACATCTCCAAAATACTCATACGCTGCTCTGCTACGTGCATCGGCCCAAAAGACATTTTGTAATCGTCCATCATCATCAAAATCCATCAATGAGTAAAACCCATCATTCTTATATTGCATTTTCTCAAAATAACCACAAAGTGCATTAGCACCTCCTTTTCCAAGTCTAAGGTGTCGAGCCTTGTCAATATAATTCCGTACATTTTTCTCAATAAATGGAAGTCTATCAAATCCACCAGCCTCGACAGCTAATGCGTTAAAACTTTTGACCATACCCATGCCTGCATTGTCGTTAATATCTAACTGCCTCTTTACGCTCTCATCAGTGGCTCGATTGCATCTAAAAAATTTTGCCTTTCGTGGACTTAGACCATGGTTGTGTGCATTTTGAACAGTAGTTATGCGTAAGACACCATCAACCAAGATTGCATTAATCTTCGCCTTACAATCAGTCTTCGTCGTTGGGCGTGGTTTAGAAAAGTTGGTAATACGATTCCTCGCCTTACCACCACGAGCACAACCTATTGTTACATATCTAACACTCCCATCCTTTTCCCTTCTACTTCTTTGGGTCATTATCTTAAATCCAATCTGTTTCCCATATTGCTTATAGTAGTCAATGAGTTCTTGCTCATTTTTAAAAAACATCCCTGATGTTGGTTCTGAAATCCCATCATCAACATTCCCAAGCATTGGCTCTAAAGCCCCATGATCCTCATTCCCAAGCGTTAGCTCTACAACCCCATCATCATCATCATCATTCCCCAGTGTTAGTTCTAAAACCCCATGATCATCAGTTACTTCCTCATCATCTCTCACATTTGGGGTATTTATATAAGTACTACTTTCAGAAAAGAATAGCAATCGCCTAGTAGATGTGTTTTCTTCTCCTTTCTCCATCAAGAACAATCTTGAAATATTTAACCACAACATGAAATTAAAAAATTAAATAAGTACAAAAGTTTGGTACAGGACAGACAACATATGGTCCAAACAAAACACCACGCTTGCTTATTCTAACATCACAAAGCACAAGCAGGGGAATTGATACTACAAGCATATTTTCAGTGTATAAAATTGATACTACAAGCTGATTTTTAGGGTATAAAATTGGATTTGGATTTGCCTTTTTATTTCTTTTTCTGAAAGGTTTAACTCATTGAAAATTGGGAGACCAGCTCACTCTTTTTTCTCCAGTTTTTTTCCTCAACAAAAGATATCGTGCAAATAAAAAATCATATGACAGTGGAAATTTATTGGAATGAAGTTCTATGTTCATAAAAACAGATTTCACATAGTGATTGTAATTTTCCGATGTAAAAGGACTGCTGTTTGTTTCGCATAGAAACATGAAAAAATATAATTTTTCTTGTTTGTTTGTTAATGCAGCTATTGCTTGGATGTATGGCCCGTAACTGTTGATGAATATGTTCCTTGGTTTTGTGAGGATTGTTAATCAAAGTAAAATGCATGCACCAGAATGATTAAAAAAGAAAAGAAGCACCCAAAAGTCGGAACAACTTCGTAATACAAGCGCCGAGAACAACCTGTGAAGGAGAACCACACTCCGGAGGAGAAGAATCTGGTGAAGGAGGAGGCCGGCGATGGGCAGTGGAGGAGGTCGCCGATTGTTGGGCTGAGAGCTTGAGAGGGAAAAACCGGAAAAATTGCAAGAATCAAATTTCGTTCTGAATTTGGGGCCTTGGGCACAGCGATCGACTGGGGTTAATTTAGACAATTACTTCATAAACACGTGCGCACGTGTAGGATTGCAAAGGAGTCCATGAGGCCAGGAGGGGACTGTACGTACCAGCTCTCATAAGATAATACTCAACTCCTTCCTCGGACTGGTGCAAATTTTTTTTTTTGTTTTTTAAATTTTCAACTGTGGAGAAGCATGCTGTTTTGATGGAATGGAAGCCCTCCAAATTAGTCCACAGAAGCAACTAAGCCGCACCTATTTCATGAACTCGCTCTCCTCCAAGCTCAACCCAACCTTTACCTACTCTTTCAAACTCCGAGCCTTCTTCTGTACTTCTTCTCTAACTCCATTAAATTCAGAACCAACCCAAAACCTTCTAACCCAACCTCCAATTCTTATTCCAACAAAAACAAAAGCCGCTCTTTCCAGTAACGGTGTTGCGAGCAGGGTTGTTGAGGCCTCGGCTGCTCAACTCAAGGAGAACTGGTTGGATTCCCTCACCTGCCCTTTCCCTGATAATTCCGCCCCTCTCGAGTACAATGGGACCAATGCGGGTTCGGATTGGGTTCTCGGTATCGACCCGGATACTCATGGCGCATTGGCGCTTTTGAGAACCGCTGAGTCCGGTTCTTCTGCTCAGGCAAGTAATTGGGTTGGCTTCAATTTTCATTTTTTATTTACTGACGTATGATGAATTTTTTTGATAAGTAAAAGAAAAATAGACGTTATTTTTATTTCAAGAAGGTGGATGTATATGATATTAACTATTATTAAGCATAGTGAGATGTTGACCATGGATGGAGTCCTTATTTGACAATGTATGCTTGGACTCTGCAAGGGCATTAGGTAGACCACACAATGTTATGGTGCATCAGGAGAGTTCATGATTTTGTGAAAATTGGGGCTTTTGGATTATCTGGTCTGAAGACGGACGTTGATGAAAAAAGGAATTGGATGCACGTAACTTACTAATTGGCAGTTTCTTGTTCTTTTCTTTTTAGTAAGTTATTTGGGTCTTGTGGTTCCAAGCATTTTTTCAAATTTCGTACTGTACTGGCCGGTACAGCCGGAATATGCCGTACCGGCCACTAGTCTAGTACAGAAATTTCATCTATTTCGTACTGGTTCAAATACCGACCGTACCGGTTGATATTTTGGCCTGTACTGGCCTATGTACCGGCCCATACCGGCCGGTATTTCGTTCTTCGCTTTTTTTTTTTTTCATTTCTTCAAACTACAAGCTCATTTTTTGACCCCCAATTCATACCAGGCTATTTATAATTTATTTATATATATATTTATGTATAATTTATTCATATATAGACTATTATTTTGGAATATAATTAATAGATATATTTATATATATATAATTTATTTATATATCGACTATCCCGAAACGGTACATGAAACGGTACTAGTACTGAAATATTTCATTCCAGTGCCTTGACCGGTACGCCATCTGGTACGGTATTCAAAACATTGGTTTCAAGCATTAATCATACTTCTTTTAGAGAAAGAGTTGGGGGATTCATATCATGTTGTGGACCCTTCTTTTGGGGTTGCTTCGTAGATCTCTGGGTTTCACCCCTACACACAAAATTCTACTCTCCTCTGTCTCACTCAAGTAAGTTGCTTTTGAGAACATTCCGCCAATTTTTTGCGACTTTCACTTTCAACACAATCCACCGCCTATGCGCCCTTTTCGCCCTGTCATTCCAAAGAACACTTGCCCCCCTCCGAACATTAGCCGGGGCTTCTTCCTGTACAGCATGATTTGGTTTTTGAATTTTGTGAGAAAGAACTGTTAGACCTTTGAGGGATTCAAATTATACTGATTAAAATGAAGTTTCATTCTTGGGATTGCGTTTTGAGTCTGTGAGACCTAGCTGTTTCTCTTCTCTTATTATTATTTTGGACTTACCTTGAGGGTTGCATGTGACCTTTGTGCTTCTGAAGTAGATTTCTTACGGGTGAATAGAAGAAGAAAAGGAAAATATTTTATGTGGATGTTGATTATAAGATGGATTCTCTTACAATTTTAGTGCAGGGCTTCCTTGAATTGAAATTGTAAAGAAGTGGGACACCTGTCTTAAGAGAACTATGCATCAAAAAATGTTTTAACAGAACTGCTTACCCCTGCTTGGTAAGGCTCTTTAATGGTAGTGATGACTTAGCTTGTAGGATAAGCTAGCCAATCTTGAGGAAATTACTGTTTTGATTGATTGATTTGTTTAATCTAAATAGTCATGCTACTCAAGGTTAGTTTAGAAAGCTAGCTCCCAATCAGTTATAAGATAAATGACCTGGGCTTGAGCAGCCTACTACTTGGCTTAACCTGGCTTGTTTACAGCTCCAATAGGGAGTCAGTTGTGGGATTTTTCTTTACTTAGTTGATACAAAACATCTGATTGGTTTTAAAGGATATTATGTAATGAATACAGACTACTTATTCTAATTTGTCTTTTATTTTTATTTTTATATCTTCTTAGTATTGCTTCTCATTCTCTCTCTCTCTCTCTCTCAAGTGGAGTGTGTTTGTCATGACCTCTTAATGGAGTGGTTTTTGTTTTATGGAGATCCTTGCATGCTTAAAAGGATGTTTTTGGTAATAACATCTAGAAGATCTTGTGTAAAATACTACCTAGCATCACATGGACTTTGCGGCAATAGAGAAATTATTGAAATTTTAATGGTATTGAGTTCAACCAGAATGCGGTTTAAGTCTTTATTTCTAAACCATTTTGAGATAATTGGATGAAAGCAACTGGCCTATTAGCTCAGTTGGTTAGAGCGTCGTGCTAATAACATGAAGGTCACAGGTTCGAGACCTGCATGGGCTAGACCAAAATTAATATGTTAAAAAAAAAGAGATAATTGGATGAAAGCCTTTGGAATCACCTCTTGTACTTTTTAGTGGACTTTCTTCAACTCTTGCTGTCTATACTTGTGTAATGAGGTCATTCTCTCTTTAATGAGATTTTTATTGGTCATGGAAAGACAGCATATATCTATCAAGATGCAGGCTAGTAATGCCTTTCATCGTTATAATTTCTCTTGTTTTCATTGTCATGTGCTCTGCACTTATCGATCATGGTTTGCCATGATAAGAACGAGATTCAACCTGTCATGCTTAGGTGGTTTATTTGTTTTGATTTTTATTATTTGTTGCTTTGTCTGGTTCAATAATACTGCTTAAGTCTACTTCTCCAATTAGTCATTATTATTTTAATGCTACAGGTATTTGACTCTCCACACTTGCAAGTACTAGTTGGGAAAAGAGTTCGACGACGTTTAGATGCCAAGTCTATTGTTCAGTTGCTTCGCAGTCTTGATGCTCCTTTTGGTATTATAGTTCTTTTCCTCTCTCTCTCTCTCTCTCCCCCCCCCCCCCCCTCCCTCTGTGTGTGTGTGCGCGTGAGAACATTTTCAAATTTCTTGATTGTGGGCACTGATGTTCAGCAACGTGCTTTCTCCTCTATTCATGATTTTGTGGTGGATCTGTGTAGCCTTAAAGGGTGGAACTTACTATTAGACTGCTAGTTTAGTTGAGAGAAATAGTATACAGTCTTCCTCACTTGTTGTGGGAAGCATCTGTGCTTTACTGCAGGGGAATGAGTGTCACTTGACTTGTTTTGGAGAAATGTAAGATGTGATACTTGGATGAAATTTTATTCAACAACTAGGGGCAAGAGTGATATATTTTCTAACATAATTTGGTGGTCTTTTTGCCACTTCCTAGTCCATCATTCTGCCATCTTACTAGAGCCTTGCTCGTGTCATATTTGATAAATGTTTTCTTACAAATCATCATCCATGATGTTTATACTTACAAAAAAAAAAGTATCTATACATAGATACATGTGTACTTCTCTCTCTCTCTCTCTCTCTCTCTCTCTCTGTGATCTTCCTGTGATGTGCAATATACGGCCGGCAAGATGTCTTGTTGTCATTCGTTATTGGAGCAATATTCTTGAAATCATGCTTATACGGGTGCTGTATTTCTTTGAAAGCTTGAGTATTTTTCTAATGAATTGACCATTTCATTTTCAGGAACTACTGCATATATAGAACAATCAATCCCCTACCCACAGGATGGAAAACAGGTTTTTCTGGTCCCTCTCAATAGAAGATATCTAAATTATTTTCCTAGTGCTGTCATATACCTTTAATCAGTTGTACTTGTCGTAGCCACTGCTTTTATTTGTTTTTTACGCTCTAGCTTTTTTATATGTGGCATTAGGTTAATATTCTGTCAAAAAGAGAGAGATTCATTTTCTATTTAATGCATTACAATACTAGTGCAATCTAATTTAAAGCTGTTCACTTTGCCACCACATTTTTTGTACAAGTAATTTTATTAATGCAAATGAAATAGGCAATTCCCATGTACACAGGAAGTATACAAAAGAGAACACCTAAATACATTCTAAGAAGCAGAAAATGACAACAGAAAATCATGAGCTGGAAGTCCATTAATCACTAAAATAGAAAACCATACCAATAAAGAGTGCACAGAAAAGTTCCGAAGTTTCTCCAAGGTACACTCTTATCATTGAAACACCTCTCATTCATTTCCATTCAAATACACCACATAAGACACAAAGGAACCATCTACCAAACTGCATCCATTTGAGAGCAACCATGAAGCCCGTTCCAACACGCAAGAAGATCAACCACTCTCAAAAGCATCACCCAAGCCAAACCGGTTCTACAAATATTCCATCCCACAACAAAGCCCTTGCCACCTCACAATGCAAAAGTAAATGATCCACAGAGTCTCCATGCTTCTTACACATGAAACACCAATACATTTTTCTTTCGATGAATAAGAAATTTTATTCAGACAAGTAGCAAGGCAAAGCCAAGTACACAGCAGTATACAAAAACTGAACCTAGTTACAAGTCATGAACTAGAAAAAGAAACAAGTAAATCATGGACACTAGTTCCATTAAACACAATAGCCAAAGCCCATTGAAATAAGTTATTAAAGAAAAAAACATCTAAGATCATCCACCGAGCATTCCTTATCTTCAAAGCATCGACCATTCCTCTCACACCAATACATGAAACACCAATATATAACAGTAAGACCAAACTTCCTCAAATTGTCCGTCATCAAAATTTTCCCAAGCGAGGCAGTCCGTATGAGAAAAAGCAACTTTGGAAGGCACATGAGACCTCCAAATACACTTCCAAGGAAAAGGACTGTTCTGAAAGTCAACCGCTTATAATATGATCGAACTGTAAAATTTCTGCGCTCCTTGGACGGTTGGACCTCCACAACATCCTATCCCCCATCATTACCACCAAGCCTCAGAGTATAAAAAACTGAAAAAAGCTGATACTTCATCAATCTCCCAATCCACAGCTCTAGTAAAAGAAACAAACCACTGAAAAGAGCCAATAGAAAGAACTAACAAATCTGATACAGATGCACACTGATCAGAAAGCAGATGAAAAATGGCTGGAAACACCCTATTAAGGGCTCGATCACCAAACCAAATATCAAACCAAAAAAGGATCCTAGATCCCTCTACAACAGCATAACTAGCATGGCTTACAAAACTCTCCGAGCCTTTCTTGACATTTTGAGTTTTTCGCTCTATATTTAAATATTTTTACTTATAAAAAATTATATATTTGAATATTTCTAGCATCTCATACAACGCTCAGAATTTAAACCCAACTAGAAATACAAATTGTACCCATTGTTTCGATAACTGAGTTTGGCCAACACTAAGAACTTAACAGAATTGAAGAGTGGAGGGTATTATTGCCCCAACTCTATTTATCAGCTGTCATGAAGAACTTCCAAAGTTTTATGAGTTAAATACATTTCACATCAAGTTGTGAATGCCAATTTTATCTTTTGAACTGGAGTTCATTAAACTAAGACATCTCAATGACTTGCAATTAATATTAAAGAAACCAGTATTATCTACTTTAAATGGGCTTCATTTTTTCTTATTCCGGTTGTGCTTCAAGTTTGTTTGTCTTTCCTAATTGGTGGCACTTCACGTTCACTAACTCTCTCATCTTTAGTTTTGCCTGCGTTTTATTTCAGAAAATTGCACCAAACTTCCATGCTCATGCTTACAATAATTTTCTGTTTCTGAATCAAGGGGTGGTGGAGTGGAGGCTTTGGGTATGGGCTATGGATTGGGATCTTGGTCGCCTCTGGATTTTCTGTTGTTCCAGTGCCATCTATATTATGGAAAAACCAGTTTGAACTCTTTGGAGGGAGATCTACGAAGGTTGGTTTGATCCTAACTTTACACACTAGGACAGGCTCTTCTCATTCTTATCTAATGCAATGAAGTTGGCTTACCATCATCGTGTTAATCATTATATGCCTGTTAAATTTTCAATTTACGCATTTGTATTCACTTTGATTTGTTATCCCTACAAAATCCCAGAAATTGGGTTGAAGAGAAAATTTATGTATTTTAAAGGCTCAATTCATTAAGTTGCACTAGAATTTTGTGAAGACCCTTAAGATATCTCATTCCTGATGTGGAAAATGATTTGCAAATTACATGTTTGGTCCTATGACCATTTGTGAACTTCTAAGTTTCTTGGGAGATTTACTTATTAAAAAAAAAAAGATTTTCTGGGAGATTTCGTCTTTAAACTTTTGGAGCTGAAAATCTTACTCCAAATAGAGTAGTGGCTTTCATTTGTTTGACCTTAACTCTCTATTGATGTTGGTGGCACTGCTGTTAAAGCAACAGCAGGCAGGTAGCACCACTGTTAACTGGGTGTGACATATTTAAGTATTCAAGAGAAATATTTTTTTTGATCATTAAGTAGTCAAGAGATTATTTCTGTCATGATCCCATTGTAAAATTTCTAGTGTTGCAATGCCCACTTCCCTACCCTTTTTTCATGGTGAATAAAATGGGAAGGTGTCAACACCTAAGAAAAGATTGAGGTCCAATGATTGTCATGCAGCTTATTTGGTGCCTCATATATGCCTTTTGTAAGAGGCTATATCTATCAAAAGGGGGGAGATTGACCCTTATTAAAAGCACCCTTTCCAATCTTCCTACATATTATCTTTCTTTATTCCCATTACCGGTTGGTGTGGCAAACCGGATTGGGAAATTTTTTAGGGCATTTTTGTGGGGTGGCATGTGAGAGGAGAATAAATTTCATCTTGTGAGTTGGCATAGGGTTTGCTGTCCGATTGTGAATGGAGGTTTGGGGGTTAGAAATTTGAGTAATTTAACAAGGCACTATTAGGGAAGTGGTTGTGGAGTTATCAAATGGAAGGGAATTTGTTGTGGAGAGAGGTTATTGATCGGAAGTATGGATGTGATTGGGGGGGATGGTGTTCTAAGGAGGGTAGGGGGTCTTATGGTGTGTGCCTATGGAAATTTATTAGAAAGGGGTGGAATAGTTTTGAAAAACATATTAATTTTGAGGTTGGAGAGGGTGCAAGAATCCGTTTTTGGTTTGATGAATGGAGTGGTGAGAGAGCTCTTTATACTGTTTTTCCGGTTGTTTTCAGCTTGATTGGAAATCAGCAGGCTGCGGTTTCAGAGGTGTTGCGTCGTGCTAATGGGACTGTGCATTGGAATGTTATTTTCACTAGAAATGTTCAGGATTAGGAACTTGATGAGATTGCAGATTTTTTCAGCTTGTATTCTCTGAATATAGGAGGAAATGGGAGGGATCAAATGCTGTGGATACTCATGGGGACCAAAAAGTTCAGTTAAATCATATTATAAGGTGTTGACTGTACAGTAGCATATCTCTTTTCCATGGAAGAGCATTTGGAGGGTTTTTGTGTTGTCTAAAGTTGCCTTTTTTACTTGGACAGCTGCACTTGAGAAGATTTTGACGGGTGACAATTTGAGGAAACGTGATATGATTGTTATGGAGTGGTGCTTCATGTGTAAGAAAAATGGTGAATGAATTGATGATTTACTCATACATTGTGAGGTGGCTAGGGCTTTATGGGTTGGTGTTTTTAGTAGAGCTGGGTTGAGTTGGGTTATGCCAAAGAAAGTGGTGGATCTACTTGCATGTTGGAATAGGCATCATAGTAGCTCTCAATTGGCAGCAGCGTGGAGGATGATTCATTTGTGCATAATGTGGTGTATATGGATGGAAAGGAACAAGAGGCTCTTTAACAACAAGGAGCGAGCTGTTGAGGATATCTGGAAATTTTTTGTCTTCTCTGCTTCAGTGCTTTTCTGCTATTGTACTTATGTTCATGAGTTTTTGTTTTCTTTTCAGGTTTCTAGAATTTAATTAGGTGTTTCTTTGTATACTTTCCGTGTACATGGGCTTCGCCTAGTTTCCTTCGTTCAATAAAGTTTCTTACTTATCCAAATAAATAAATAAAAAATGCCTTTTGTAAAACCAGGCTTTTCTTTTGATATACACATTAACTGTGTGAACAGTTAAAACTTGAATAATTCATACAGAGGGCCATGCTTTGTGCACTTGGATGATTGCTTGATGAAATTCCAAAGTTGAATTATTCACTATTGGCGCCCCCCCCCCCCCCCCCCCTAAAGGTGGGGCAGGTACTTTATCCACTTATATACATATATATAATACAACTTTTTTAAGGAAAAAAAAAAACTCCATATGAACCATTTTCTCATTTAGTGGCTTTTGCACTTGCACCAAGCCTTTCAAACTCGGTTATCAGTCTAAGCTAGAGCTCTCATTATTTTGTTTAAATATTGCTTTCAATCACACTATGCTGGCTTTGCCTTTTTCTTTAAAATTTTTATGGGGTATTTCTGTTTGCACTAAGTATAACTTTATGAGCTTCCTTTTACTCAATATGGTTGGGTGGATTTTGAATTGACAGGATGATAGCCGGACAGTTGCAACCACATTATTTCCATCATTGGGTCCCTTACTGAAAAGAAAAAAGGACCATGGTAATCACTCTCCTTTTTTCTAAGCTTTACTTTCTCCTTTATTGATTAAAAACTGTCATTGACTGTTATGGCTTAATGAATGGAACTCTGTCCAAACCCTCGAACGATGTATTGCTTCAGAGCTTGTATTATGGGGCTCTTTATAAACAAAATTCATCAAAAAAAAGTTATATGAAAAAAAAAGGTATTATGGAGCTCTTTTCCAATTGAAGAGGGTTATATGATAGCCCACAAGTTGCAGCAGTATGGAAGATGGTCCCTATTTGTCTAGCGTGGTGTATTTGGAGGAAAAGGAATTATAGAAATTTGGAGGGCCATGTATGGATCAGAAGAACTTAGATGAGTTTTTTCTTAACATACTCTGTTCCTATGGGTAGCCACTATGGATTAGAATGGGCTGAGTTTTCATGATTTTCTTGTATCTTTTTCTTTTCTAATTCAGTGTTTCCTTGCAGACATCGTGTACTTGAACAATGCCTCTTGTATACTTTATTTTCTCTTCATAAAAAATTCTGTAATTTCTTTTTGGCATAATCACAAGGTACTTGATTCTGTTGTAGCAGAGAGTTGGATTCCTCAGAATGAGCTAGACTTTTAAATGAAAATTTGGTTTTTCAAGCTGGCCCATAATATGCATGAAGAGACTAGTCACAGAGAATTCTTTTATGCCAGTCTCCGTGTCATCTAATCTTAAAAGTGGCTTGGTGTGTTTGTGTCTTGCCAAGTCTTTTGGAGTGTCTATGTTGATTATAGCATCTACTGGATGGACTCAACCATCCTCTATCACCTTTATTTTGGTTTGCAATGGAAATTCTCCATGCATGTAGCACTTGGAGTCCTCATATCTCTCTTATCATTCATCCCTAGGTGAGACCATGTAGAAGTAAATCAATGTCTTTCTTTCTTTTTTTCTCTCTATTTTTTTTTATAGTTAATAAGAGTTTTATTATCATAAATAGGCAAAGCCCAAGTACATAGGAAGTATCCAAGAGGAAATACCTACTTACAGCTGCTAAGAAGACACAAAAAACTAGAAAAGCTCCAACATTTCATCAATATTCAATACAAAAGCCTTGGCCAAAAGACTTTTGACCTTAGGGAGACATTTTCGTCCTAGCACGAATCATCATTTTTTTGGTGATAATATCTCTGGGCGAGAGATCGACCCAATTCCCAAGTCTTCCCCTATTCCACATCTTTATAAGCATGTAATTAAATTATATGTTTTTCTCTCTATTTTTCTTTTTATTTTTTTTCTCTATGACATTTTGGATTAGTCTAATCAGTATCAGATTTAGATGAAATAGTTTTTTTTTTTTTGGGAAAATTGTATTTAATTTTTCAATTGTGTGAGAATGAACTTTTCTGTTTAAATGAAAAAACCAAATTGATGAAGAAGGTGCGAAATGTTTCAAAACTATTAATAATATAATACAAATAATTAAATCTACCTATTCCCATCAACTTAAGCTTTTGGGGTAAGTGGCGACATGGTATTAGAGCAGAGGTCTTGAGTTTGAATCTGACCCTACACTCTATCTAATTTAATTAAATATTCCATGTGCTAGCTCACTCATTGAGGGGGAGTTTGTCCCACACGTGAGGGGAGTGTTAAGAATATAATACAAATAATTAAATCTACCTCTTCCCATCAACTTAAGCTTTTAGAACAAGTTGTGATTTCACAAAAATAAAACCAAAAAAAGTACTGGTAGGTTTGGGTACTAAAAGTACCTCAGGTATTCTCAGAATACTCTACTACTATTCATTACTTCTCACTACTATTTAATAAAATTATACACTCATTCTTCGGTTTGCGTGGATCTCATACCATTGTTGTGTTCAAGATCAAAACTATATGGTTACGACTTTTGTCTACACTTCGTCCATAGAAAAAATGTTGCCTTATCTTGTACTGGAGAACCAAATCACTTCATAACTAAATGCCTGTTGTTCTTGAAATACAATGATGGAAAATCTTTTCGATTGGTATGTAGTATCAACTGAGACAATGAAAAATGTTCTCATGCGAACTAATCATAAATTGTTTTCCCATTTATTTCTGTCCTGGACTGATTTCCTGAAATTCACAGGAAGGGCTGAAGCTCTACTTATTGCTGCCTATGGCAAGGGCATGAAGAAGTTAAACCCATCATGCACATCAGATGAAGTGGTGCCTTAATATGGCATATTGCACCGGCATCTCTCTTTAACTACAAGATCTTAATATGTGTCAGGTGTCCATTCTCTGAAAGCATGTGGTGGAATGAGTTATTGAATGAGAAGTGAACTAGAGCAGCTCAAAAGATTCGCTTTTGTCAGAGCTCTGGTGTTTCTCTCAGATTCAAAAGAGACCTGGTAGAAGGCTGATATAACCATTTTTTAGTGCTGGCCATATACTATTTTCATGATTGAAGTCACATCATGTACATCGCTGTAGTGTTGCAGGAGTATTAGATATTTGAAAAAGTCTTTGTTTCTGGAAATGGCTATTTCTTCTTGCCATATCATTGCACTCTGTCTGTCTTATATGCTAAATTATGATTTGCAGTTCAGATAGCCATCTAAAACAAAACAAATGCCTAAGGACCTGAGCTTTATCCGTTCCAATCTCTAAAATGAGAGGAGATGATACATGGAAACTGTTTTTCAAAGAGTTCTATTATGAGGCTAATGAGATTGCCTTAAATACAGAGGGTTGCTAGAATGATTTTCCTGTGGACATGATAGCATGGAGCTGTGACAATCAATGTAAGCTTAAGGACTTTTTTTTTCCTTCTTGCCTTTATGATTGTGCTTGAGATCTTTAGGGTATATTTGGTTATGGAAAATTTTGTTAATGTTTGAGAATTTTTTTAGATGTACTGTTTATTGGGTTTTGAAAAAGGAGAGAGAAAATATTGAATAAAAATTTTTGGTAACCAACTAGGCTATTTTCTCTTTAGATTTCTCCAATTTTTCTTTAATCTCTTCTTCTACCTCAGACTCTGAATTGCACTGTTTGATTATGACTTTTGTTGCTTGTTTCCCTCAATCTTACTTGGTTTCCTGCATATTTATTTTCTCATTTCTGTCTTTTTGCCCTTGTTTCCTCTTGATTCTTCATTACATTTTTTTCTCCTTTTTTTTTCTATTTTTGGATTGGATTCTTGCAGGAGAAAACCCTTTTGGCTGTGGTGATGAAAGTAGGAGAAAAATATTGATTTTGATTAAGTTATTGGTTGATTTCTACACTTCTGCTGACTTCCAATGGAAGAAACCTTTGGACTAACAAAGTTGAGGATGTGAAGATGAGAACTTGTTATATTGATCCTAAATAAGAGGGATGAAGCTAATTGAAGATATATGGATTTTGGAGGAATTGTAATTTGTGGGGAGGATGATTGGGAATTATGGTGCACTCATAGGGAGAAATTATTGGATCTGATGAGGGTGATACTGCTGTAAATCCTTTCTGGACAATGTGGGTGGAGAAATAAAGCCCTGGACCGGCTTTTGTTAATTCTTTCAAAGCAATAGTTATAAAAAAAAATGGTAAAAAAGGAATTCATTTCTCCCCCTGAAGATATTGAGAAGAGAGACCTTATTACTGAAATAAGGATGGTAAGAAACGGGGAAATAGTATAGTGCTAATTGGTTATTTCTTCGAATCCTCACCGTACTCTAAGTTGATGTTCAGTAATGTTGAATCTTGGAAAAGATGTGTAAAAGTTCTTGAGTTTTGTTGGAAGAGATTAGACTAGCATTGCCTCTTCCAATTTAATAATGGTCTAAGGTTAGAACATATCCCTTTTATAGAAAAGAATAGAAAACCACTAGTCAACTTTTCAGAAGAAGTGCTCATGGATGGGGTGTGGTTGGTTGGCTGTTTTGTGCTCCTCACCCTACCTAAGCGTGAGATTTTTGTGGATAAATACACCTAGCATCTTTAAACTATCAGTTTTCACCTTTCACCCTAAACTATCATTGTAGTCTCAAAACTACCAAAAGCACTTTATACCCTCCATTAAGATCTCACCGTCAAGTTTGAGCACAACACCTTTTTTTCATCAATTTAACAGTTGAGTTATATTCTTTTTTTCCCTTTCAAAGTTAGAAGTGTTTTAACTTTTTTCTATTGTAGGAACAGTTGTTTTTTTTAAGATCTGGGTTCCTGTAGTGAACTAAAAGGAACAAGAAGATTGCAAATATAAGCCTCATGAAAGAGAGGAAAGATCAAAGTAGAAAGATAGCGTTGCAGGAATATCAAGCTTAGAAAACTGAATCAGGAAGAGATTGAATACACCGAAGTGGCCATGAAATGAGAAGACTGAGGATGCTAGAGCTTGTGAAAGAGGCTTAAAAAGTTTTGGATACAAGGGGAAAAAAAACTTGAAAGCTGAAGCAACTAGTTCATTTAGTCAAGTCCTCAAGCCACTAGAACTTGCTGACAAGGGTGGTTCATACTTCTTGAAGCTGACTGTAAGCCACCATCGCCAAGCAAGGTGGGTTAGAGCGGCAGCAAGAAGAGACGTGATATTTCTCCTATTGGACACTTCTTACAGCAGCAGATTGAAAAAATTGGATGCAGCCAATTGCAGGTGGTAGATGTTTTAACACCGCAGACCCCTGTTTTCTGGAGTTAGAATTACTGTTCTAGACTTCTAGTTGGTCTGAGTTTAAATATCACCGCAGACCCTTGTTTGAATTTGTTATTTTTCCTTGAAATATCATGAAGTGTGAGAAAAGAGGTAGCTTGTATATGTTTTGCTT
Source organism: Carya cathayensis (assembly GCA_011037825.1). NCBI lineage: Eukaryota > Viridiplantae > Streptophyta > Magnoliopsida > Fagales > Juglandaceae > Carya > Carya cathayensis. The sequence continues at coordinate 360,566 of QGSO01000221.1, read as the reverse complement.
TTGAGGTGGTGTGCATTTGTCTAGCTTCTCCCTTAACATTTCTGCGCCTTCCATGCTTTTCATTCGTTAGGAGTTCACATTGATCATAGATTTGAGTGTTCCACATATCTCTCCAAAATAGTGTTTCTGAAACTTCGGAATATTTACAAAGAGATCTGCTTGGTTCAGTCCCATATTTTCTTCTATAGATACAAGAAAATGGTCTCTGTAGAGAGAGGACGGTATGTGAGAAAGTAGAGGTGGCGGAGTGGTCCTAAAGTGAGTTAAACCAAATGTCTTGTATTTGAAACTATTTTCATTGTTTGGGTCATTAGACTGATGAAACTTCCTCTTGAATTATCTAAAATTACATTTAGAGAAACTCTGAGAACTTGAGAGACCTTGGAATTAGTCCGGATTTTTAAGATAAAAAGAAGCACAGAGGTAAAGTTGGACCGAACATGCCGCAGCCCCGGGTGCTTAGGGCAAAGGGCCAACATCAAGGTGCTAAGCCTTGCTATTATCCCTAGTGTAACTTTTGGGAAATTTGGATACTAAAATCATTTCAATTTATTTCATCTCATTTTATTTAATTATTACAATTTTTCTAAATTTTCAAATAAAATATAATAAACAATTCAACTTTTTCAAATCTTAAAATAAAAATTATATCAAAAAAATAATATTTTAACAATATTTTATTTAAACTTCATCTCAACTCACTCAATTCACTGTCCAAACCTCCCTCTAAGTTTGGATTAGCCATGCTCATGGATTGAATACTTGGTTCTTGGTGAGCTGAGCAGAGCGCACGCCTCAAATGAAGTTATAACTGCCGTCTGATTTATATCTGCTCAGCACCTACCCTAGCATTTAGCAGAACAGCATTGAATAAAAGAAACTGATTTGATAAGCAAATTGTGTTGGCTTCCACGAATATGATTAGAATTGAAAGTGAAAACGAAAATATGTACTGGACTTGAGATTCAATCATCCAAATACCATTAAATTGAAGCTCTTTAATTTTGGTCAAATGACAGACAAGGTCAACTTTTGCAGGCACCACTTCCCAACCATATGATCTTACAAGCTGATTTCATAATGAGGAAGTATTTGCTCCAAATATCTCGTGTTTCTATTGAAGGGTGATCTCAAAGATGGTTCCATTAAGATTCCCAACAACAGATCGTGTCCCAGCTACTTCAGTTATTTTCAGTCCATGCTGAATAGCTTCATTAATGACCAATGAATCCATGCTGCAGAGACAATGATGAGGGCATAAGAAAAAGGCAAGTTTTAGAAAAAGCTTCTGCAACATTTATGTCTTAACGATCAAGATTACGAAGAAATGCACCCTAGTACTACTTTGAGTCTTTGATCCAGATAACAAGTCAGCTACGAATTGATAAAAAACTGGCAAAAGATTAAATATATTGATAAGATAGTGAACGTTATATAGCAGCAATGATTTGATGGTCTATATTCATTAGGACTGACCATATACTTCAATTATCGTATAAAAATTCATGGAAGGTTCCTAAAAGTTGCAACAAATTTGCCATTGAACAGCAAAGATATTCATGGAAGGGAATTTACAATAGGGGTCCTGGGGTTGGATCTAAATCCTCCTAGGGGCATGAATAATCAAAGAAAGCAGCTAAGAAAGGGAGTGTAATGCAAATCATTCTGATCTGCAGATTCCAGAAGTTCTACTAAATTATTTTTCCACCCAACTCATAACACAAGATGAAGATGGGATACCTAATGGGTCAGATCTTCATACTTCCCCTGATCTTTTCAAAAAAAAGTTTGGAAACATTTAAAACAGCAGCCTAATAATTTTCCTTGGGCATTTTGATTGAATTACTCTCGATCCTGCATCAGACCTAAGTATGCTTTAGGCCTTGAATTAACCATTTTTACAACCCTTTATACCACCATGTTTAAAAAAAGGGTATTTATGTAAAGTGATGTTACCTTTATAAGTTATTTTACAAAAATGGCCCTTCTTTAAAACATAGTGTATAAAAGGTTGTAAAATAGGTTGTATGTCCATCATTTTCCACAAGTTATACCTGGATATTCTCAGAATTTTCCAACAAAAATTTCCATCAGCTCAGTGGATGTGGATGTAAACAAAGAGTTTACATGGTGCAAGGGGGTTTATAATCAAGCATATCAGTGACATTGAAGTAATATTATTGGCTGTCAATAAAATTCACTAGAAGCAATTATGAGTTACTTACATCTTAGTTCGGGATACATAGGCAAGTATGAATTTGCACCGTCCTTTCCCTCTTATTTGAAGGAGATGTTTCACGGTGTCATAAAGCAAAGGAACGCTTGATTGTTGGAAGCTTATACACTGTCAAGGATTATTTTCCTTCCATTTTTTCACAAAGAAATTTCCTACACTTTCCCTTTTCTATTAATAACCTAATATTTTCAAATCATGGTCCTACTTAAAATAGATAGGTAAGTTATGATTCTATAACATATGGTCAAGAGATGTTAAGTTCAAATCCAAAGCTTATAATAATAAATTACCAACAGGTCAGGTAAACAGTTTTGACACCAAAAAATGCAAAAGCAAAAGCAAGAGCAATGACACATGCAATGAAAGATAGAATAATAACTAACATAGTAGAATCTGAGGAGGATATGGATAACTTTCATGGTGTTCCGACTACCCAAGTTCAGAGATTAACTTCCATTTTATATGAATTACAGCACTGGGCAAGCTCTTTTTTCTTTTATAAGTAATACAAATTTCAGTAAGAGTGCAAAGGGGCCAACCCGAGTTCACAGGGTGTATATGATAGAAAGCACCTGATTAGAAGGGGGGAAAACAAAAACAAAGAAAGCAGCCAGTTTATTGTAGTTCTTGAAAAAAATTACAGAAGAACGAAACATTTAAGGATATATATGTCAGCTCCAAGAACTAAATCGAACCCTCCAGAATGATTTTGTAGAATTTGGTTGATCTGATCAATATTTCCCCATTCTAGCTTCTCAGCTACTAATCCTGCATACATGAAATCAAAAAGAAGATCAGCGACTCACACAGATCTTCCAATTTGAGTCTATTTTCCTCACCAGTACAACAGTTTGGATTTTCAGGAGATGCATGCAGCTCTATATTTTTCTTCAGTATCTGAAACAGGTAGCATAAATAGTCAAGATTGAAGATAACCTACCAAATGTCAAAGCATTAAAATCGAACTTCATCATCTTGCCTTGAGCACTTCATCATTATGGTCTGTCAAGACAAAATCATGGCAAAACCTGCTGCAAAGCATTCCAGTAATTCCTGTAGTTCAACAAGCAGAAACGATTATGGCTCCAAGGTCTGGTTCAACAACAAAACAAAAGTTTGTGGCCAATGTATTCTTTGATCACAGTTCCTTATGAAAGTATGCCACCCACTATGTCTCAGAAAGCTGAGAACAATAAGGATGCAAGGGTTTCTACTAGTCATAACAAAATCAAATATTTTTATGGATCACATGTGTTTTTGAGGATGAATAACAGATAATCCTGATGCTTGCCTAATGGAAACAAGATATATGGTTGTACGTTCATCTCAAGCTTAGTCAAAGTGAGTTCCTCTGCCCTAATAGATATCTCATGTATGTAAATCTTACTTTTTCAAAATCAAAGTATTCATTTTTCTTCTTAGGTGGAGTCTTGTATGGTTTTTGTGTATTGGGGTAACCCCCTTTCTTGTCATATTAATAAGGATAATTACAAACAAATCAAAGCATAACGGGGAAAAAATGTTTAAATACATTCATGAACAAAACCTCTCTCAAAAACCCAAAGCAGCAGGCCATTTTTCTCTCTCATAATCAAACTTTAATAAATATGATCTAATTGATTTTTTTATGTCAGAAGGTTCGATCCATGGTCATGGATGCATTTCTAATAGAGTAAACGCAACCTTATTAAAGCACTGAAGACTCTTTTAAATAGCCACTTACCAACACCAGAGCCTAATTCGATAACAGAACATCCTTGGAGCATCTCGGCATTCTTTGAAAGGTAATCATTCAACAGCATGGCACCAGGCCAAACCAATTGTCCCGTCAGATCATAATCAGCTGTTTCAAGAATAGTTAGAAACATACTTTTAAAAAAGAAAGAATGAAATGAAGAAACTACAATTGAATATAAACAAGTATATAAGTAACAAAGAAAAGAAAATTACACTTTAGAATACCATATCATTTAAAAAATAGAATGAAAGATAGAAAACGTTAAATCATCTTAGAGGAAGCAAGAAAATTTGAATTTAAACTTAAGAGAGTTTACATCTACAAAAGCTTGATAAAGACACTACGCTGCCTACACAAAAGCTTGGAATTCTGTAATACTCTAAGCCTTCCACAAGATCCAAGATTCCTTAACTCCCCTCTCATTAGATTCTAAATAAAGGTGAAACGTCTCAAATATTTTTTTGATAATTAACAGTAAACTTTATTTCCAAGAATAGGCAAGGCCCAAGTATACAGGACGTATACAAAGGAATACCTACATCTCTCTAAAAACAAAAGAAAAGCTAATACAAATTCAGGAAGTTAACATCATCCATTACAAGTGTTTTAACCCAGACACAAAGTACTAAAGAAAAAATCCTTAAAGTTCTCCCATCGAATGTTCTTTGTCTTCAAAGTATCTCTCATTCCTTTCGAGTTAGAGACACCACATCAGACAAGGAATCATCTTCCATATATCAGCAGCATTCTTTCTTCCCTTTAATCCATACCAACCTGCAAGTAGATCCACCACATCCTTAGGTATCACCCAAAGTAAACCTGTCCGATTAAAAATCTCATTCCACAAAGACATGGCCACTTCACAGCGAAGAAAAAGATGATTAACAGATTCTCCATCCTTCTTGCACATGACACACCAATCAGCTATGTACATACCTCTCCTCCTTGGATTATTAGTTGTCGAAACGTTACCAAGAGATACCACCCAACTGAAAAAAGCCACCTTGATAGGAACCTTCAGTCTCCAAATATTTTTCCAAGGAAACTCAGCTCCGGTGACAGGTTATAATTCTGTAAAAAGAAGAAACGGAGAACTTGGAAATTCTTGCAGAAACGCACAACATACTATCCTCCGTTCCCGGCATCACCTTTGAACTATAAAGTCTTCCCAAAAAAAGCAGTAATGTCATCCACTTCCCAATCATTGGCATCCCTAAGAAAGCCAACATTCCATTGAATATTAGTATCAATACATGAGAAAAATGTTCCACAGCTGCATTTTGATCTCTTGCAATCCTAAAAAGAGAGGGAAAATCCGACTTAAGCATAGAATCCCCACATCAAATGTCATGCCAAAAAAGAATCCTCTTCCCATCTCCCACCTTCAATTTAAATATGATTAGAGAATTCCCCCCAACCTTTTCGAATGAACTTCCACAAACTCACCCCGTACGCACCTCTAATTTCTTTAGAGCACCAACACCGCCCCCCAAAAAAAAAAAAACTTCCATATTTTACATCAACAATGTTTTTCCATAAGACATTCTTTTTCCAGCTAACCAAATGAAACCTTTTTCTTCTCCTTTACCACCCCATAAAAAATTCCAATACAAACTCTCAATTCTTCTTTCTACTCTTGCCAGCAATGGGAAAAGAGAAAGGAAATAAGTAGGAAGATTTGACAAAGTACTTTTTTTAATCTTCCCCCTAGACAACTTAAATCATTTTCCAACCAGCTAATCTCTTTTCAATTTTCTCAATCACCCCATCCCAAATAGTAATTGATTTGTGCGAACCCCCAATGGAAGACCAAGATATCTCATAGGAAGTGAAGCAATTCTGCAACCCAATATATTGGCCAGTCTGAAATGTTCTGAATGGAACCCTCAGGAAAATTTTCAGATCTGGATAAATTAACTCTTAACCCCGAGAGCTTCAAAACACAGCAGTAGTGCTCTTAAACCACGAAGATGATCAGTATTAGGCTCACTACATATCAAAGTATCATCAGCAAATAATAAATGAGATACTTTTAAACAATTCCGAGACTCATCACTCACCAGAAAACCTGACAAAAAGTTACCATCCACCGCCTTCTCAATCATTCTACTCAAAGCATCCATAATCATAACAAAAAGGAAGGGAGAAATGGGATCATCTTGTCTCACGCCACATGAGCTGTTAAAGAATCCAACCAGAGAACCATTCACAAAATTGAAAATCTCAACGACGAAACACAGTGCTTAATCCACAAACAACATTTTTCTCCAAAACCATATCTCCTAAGCAAATAGAAAAGGAAATACCAGCTAACATGGTCATAAGCCTACTCCAAGTCTAATTTAATTTAATTAAAATTCCAGCTTCCCCCATTTTAACAGTGCCGGTGAAACGTAACATAAATATGCAAGTGATAACTAATTCTTTGGAAAGATCAGTCACTTCAGCTATAATCACGATTGCAATATAACGTGGCAACTCTGATCTGCAGCATAAGAGTAATCTGGAATCCAAAATATCTTTGTTTCACGCATAATTTACAATATGTGCATAAATATTTTTATGTGCCAATGTAGACCCCTTATTTTTTCTCACTTACTTACCCTAGGAAGGGTGATTTAAAGACACCCACCATTAGATAGTACCTAGAGTTTGAGTGTGCCATCATTTAGTGGGGCTATTTCGAAACTCAGTGCCCACTTAGAATGGGAACAACTAATACCCTTTGGGTCAATATTCGATGGTACAAAATCCCATTCCAAAACTTGGATTTATCTGATTAAAAGAGAACTATGCTACTACTACCATGATCTAAAAAAAAACTCGTGTTGTTGCCCAAAATCTATGACAGTTTCCCATGTTTCCAGCCAAATCAACTTCGTCGCCATGCTTTTAGAAGTATTCAGATTAGTTTCCAGAGTAGCAATCATTTTTCTGTCTATTCTACATCAACATGCTAAAGAACTTCCAGTTGAATCGTTAGAAATTAACATCAGAAATGCTTCAAACAAACAATTAAAAAAAGAAGAAGAATATAATCCAGCCAAAAGGCAAAAAGCTTATGCAAAATGAGACCACTGTAGCGTAAACGATGAAGTTATTACATTTATATTTAAGCTCAGTCCATTCGTTCTTAATACAAAAAATAAAATAAAATAAAATAATAAAAACATTTCTAACCTAAAAAAACTACAATGAGGAAGTAAATTAATTGCTAGAAGAAGAAGCTTACTAGAAGCAGAGTGGAGGCAAAATAGTTGAATAACTTGAGACCCAAATGTAAAATTCGTTAGCTGGTAACTGCACATTTTAAACATCATTTTACTACTAATTAATAGCCAGTTAAGAAGAACAGAAAGATTATTTAGAACACACAGAGAGAGAGAGAGAGACTTGTCATTGATGAAGAAAGATTCGTCCAAGCAAACTATCTCGTCCTCGTCTTCTTCTCCTTCCATGTCCAACGAGAACTCTTCTTGCTTCTGTGTTCTCTGTGTGTTGGAAAAGGCCAGAACTCAGAAGGGTTTGTTTGTCAGCGTAGTTAGATTTCTTTGTTGAAACCGGGCTTATGCCCGCACTTGGGTCGGGTCCTCTATGCTTTTCTGTGGGCTTGTTTTCCGGGGTTTAAGAATTAAGAGAACAACATCCGATTAATATACCAAGATTTAATTTATTAGAAAAATTAAAATTAAATTTTTTTTTATAAATTAAAGTCCCGTTTAGATGTTGAATTGAATTTTTTATAAATATTAATAAGTTGAGATGATGTAGTGAGTTTTATGGAACTCACCTAAGATGAGTTTAAATATATTTAGATGTTAAGTTGAATTTAAATGTATTTATTGAAAGTTGAAAAATGTTATGGATTCCGCATGTAAATGGACGTTGAGTTGAAAAATATTGTAGGTTCTACATGTAAAAGAGGTTTTGAGTTAAGATGAATTTAATAATTTCGTATTTAAATATTTAGATGATAGATTCAATTTAAAATTAGACTGAACTCAATCCAAGTTCCAAACAGGGTAAGTCTTGCCATATCTAAATAGAAATGTGGGTAAACTGACTTTCAAATAGAAGAACTTTCCTAAAATAGATTTGGGAGGACTGAAAAACAATTTCTCAAAATATTTATAGTGTCTTTTTTTATATAAATGAAAAGAAAATTATCTTAAAAAGTCTTATTTATAAGCCATATCAATATCTACTAATTCCAAATATTTTTATTGAATTTATTTAACACCTCTAATGAGAAGAATAAATAAGAAAATAAAGAGTTATTGACATGCCACTCCTCGAAGTTTAAAAAAGTCGATTTATTATGATATATTTTATATTTTTTTGGCAACTTACAATAATTTCTAATTTCTTTACATATAAAAAATCTAGTCGCAAACACAACTGCTTAATAATATATGTACCAATTTAATATGATTGATCAAAAAGTAGATTTTATTGAAAACAGTACTAATTTAAATTTTGAATATATGCAAATTAGTACCCGACTTTATTTGTACGTAACAAAACTCATTAGCAATCCCAAAAGTCAAATTTTGATTAATATATCACTTTTTGACTTTTGGCTAATAATTCAAAATTTGAATTCTATATTAAATTAGTTAAGATAAAATACAATAGTTTAAAAAAAATGTGTGTTTGGATAGTGAGATGAGATGAGATAGTTTTTAATTTTTAATATTCGAAAAAAGTGTGGATCCTACTATTTTATAAAGAGCCGAATTGTATACTGTTCATATACTGTTTATGCATTGTTTTCACTGTTCATAAACTGTTTATTTACTGTTCATATCCGTTTTGCACTCCTCACGCTCATTTTTACTGTTTATTATTATTTATTTAAGTAAATATTTTAAAGACAAAATATAAACTATTGTACGGTACAAATGAAGTGATAAGATTAGAATGTGAAATGAATGATGTGTGCTCGCTACCCATTTTTCAATAAAAAGTGTTTGGGGTGCTTTGAGAGACAACTACAATGGTATCAGCAGCAAGATAGTGTTGATTCCATAGCTTGAAGATTGCAATCATTTATCAGCAAAAAGAGCATCATGGCACAAGGGAGAGAAGCTATAGTTGAAAGAATAATTCTCCTAGACTTTGTTGAAAATTGAAATGATGGAGGGGTGATTATAAAATAATATGAACTTATGGACTAATTTTTTTTAATTAAGTTGATGTCCCAATAATGATTTATCAAAGAAGAACGAGATTTTCTCAAATTCTCAATCAGAATTTAGGTTTAATATTTCATATAAATACATATACAACATTGTACGTGTATCAGAAATTCTCATATGAATAATGTTGTAGGATTTATATAATGTGTTATTCTCAATATCTAACCATTTCTTTTTGGAACAATGATTTAAAGAGAAATTATATATAAGTAAAAATCTAGTTACAAGTACAACTACACACTAATATGTGCACCAATCTAATATGATTGGTCAAAAAGTAAATTTTATTGAAAACAATGCTAATTTAAATTTTGAATATGAAAGAATCAGTATTAGTACGTAAATTAGTACATGATTTTGCTTGTACGTAGTAAAACTTGTAATCTAAACAATCATTTTAGATCACACACAAGGAAATTTCAACCATAAAGAAATTGCTATTTGCTCTCATGCCAACTTAGGTACTTATCATGAAGATAAACATGGATTGTTAACTTCTTTTTTTTTTTTTTCAGCTATTGAATAAAATAGTCATCACCTTTGCTGATTATTAACTTGCACCCAAATTCAAAATTTTCTTAAAGATTTGCAATACATTTCCACCAAGTGTTATAGTCCTTGCATTCTTTTGGTCATGATATACTTCCAAGACCCTTGATCCTCACACCAAAAACATTCAAAACATTCAAAAAAGTGCCGAGGCTTGTTGGCTATCAACATCGCTTTTCACTCAATAGGTTTAAACCATAAGTTCTTACTCAATCTTTGTATGAAAAGTTCTTTTACTTAAGTTAGCATAAAAACCACGTTTCTCATATTGTTGTTGTAACAAAATTTAATTTGTAAGAAAATTTTAAAATTTAAATTTTAATAAATCATGATAAACTTTGTAGATTTGTCTATGGACAAAGATACATACAAGTGAATGTGACGGACAGAGATGTGTGAGGGGTGCTACCCACCCTTACAAAAAAACTCAACCTTATCAAATATTTAATATATTATTAATAATTTTTAAAAAAAATCTTAAATCCAAACAAACATACGTCTATAACCCAATTGGACAAAGAATCATCTTAGGTTTCACCTCCTTTTTATAGAGTACCCTTCTCTTGAAACTCTGTTCATTTTCATCATAAATATAACATAACAATTATAAATCTTGTGTACAAGTCCTTAACTTCTATTGTTTTGTTTTATATAGGAAGTAATTGGGATATAGCATTTTCAATTGATCCTTATATTTTCATTATAAAATTAAAAATATTGGGTTATTATTAAAGTACTGCTTACTAAACTATCTAAAACTTATCGCTCATATGGCCTAGTAGCAGTACTCTTGATATTACCACATAGTGCAACGTGATTTATTTAAAAAACAAAAAACCACAAAATATATGCAAACCGAAAAGACATTAAAAAATATAAAAGAATAAAAATTTAAGTTCTTTATCCCTTTTGTGTTTTTTATTTTTTTAATAAGTCAAGTAGTATCATGTGACATTATTTGAACGATAAGTTTCATATAGTAGCATTAGTAATACTATACATCATACTCTCATTCTATTTTTATCATATTAAGTAAGATGTAGCTTATTTATCACTATTGGAAGATAAAGAAATATGCAATAAATAACTATTTAAAAGTGATAAATATGCCATATCATACTTAATGGGATGAAAGTAAAATGATAGTACGGTGTATAGAATTTTTCATTAGCATTATTCTTGCCATTATTACACATTTAAATATTTTTTATTTTATTTTAGTGAAATACTAAAAATGGTTTGAAGGGCACGTGAAAAAACCGAAGTTTGTAAAACACTGTTCCAACTACCAACAACCTACGTCCCTCCTCTCCTCTCGTTTACTCCCCGCGGTTTTCGTGGCGATGCGATCCATGCCTCTCTTTCTTCAGACAAGAAAATTGCACCCAAAGACAGCACCATTATCTAAGAATTGAAACTCAAAAAACATTATAATTAAACAAAAGAAAAGATCCAAAAAACAAAATCACAATGTAGAAACATCGTCGTCCAGCACAAAGCAAGCTTTGGCTCGTTTCCGTTTCCTTCTCTTCCTTCCCTCTTCTTCATCTAACAACCCCACCTAAACCAAATTCTCTGTTTATCTGCAACTTTCGGAACCAATAACTCTTAATCATAATCCCCAGATTTAATATTTTGCGGCTGAGGCCTCGATTTTTCAGGTCCGTCTCTCGGTTCTCTCTTTGGTTTCTCTGATTTTTTTCTATTCTGTTTTTGGTTGCCTTGAAATTGGAGGAAATTAAAAGGAAAAAAGGAATCTTGATTGATTTCGGGTTTTATTTTCTTGTCCGAATATCTTAATTTTAGTTTAAATATTCGGATGTCATTGTTTTGGAGCTGAATCGATGATTTGTTATTGTTGCTGTTATTGCTTGAATTTTTTTTTCTAGAGCAATATTATATTTCAATGTTAGCCTGACCTGATTGTTTGGTATACCTAGTTGAATACTATCTGACTGACTGTAAGCTGCTTGTGTACTTGTTTCTCTTTTCTTGCTTTTGTGGCATTTTGAAGTTTTGCGGCACTTAAGATTTCTAACACCTATCATCTTTGATGCAAATCGTTATGATATATTTTCAGCCTGTAGCTTCTGCTCATGTATTATCAGGGCTTCTGTGTTCCTGAATTTCTGCTGATATTAGCCGGGACGCTGCTGGACACCTGGTACTAATAAAAAATATATATTAGAGGAAACTATAACTAGAACTTTTGGCAATACAGTTTCCATAATCTGCCGTTTCTTACGCTAGTTGATCGAATTCCAAAATGTTTCATTGCTTTGGGGCCTTGGCGGTTTGCTAATGGTCTGCCGATTTCAAATATCTTCTTGTACCTTGCTCTCTCTTCTTTGTGATGATAGATGAGACTATAGCTTGAATTTAATTTCCTCTGTCACTTGATAGCATTTTTTAAAGTTGATTCCTTTTTCTTGTGATTAACGAAAATAAAATCTGAAATAAACAAACATATATATTTTTTATGATAAGCCGGACTTTTCCTAAAGATACAGACACAATGATCAAGTTGTTAGGTTACATGATGAGCTCAAGACTAAACATCGTTGTCAATAATCTTTTCCTATACTAAATAAGGTCATTGAGTTTTTAGATTGGATTTAAATGATAGTTGTCATGGTGTGTTATCTTTCATGGTCTGCTGTTGATCTATGCTAGCCAATTAGGACTTGCGTAAGTCTTCCTTGCAGGGCACTTACTTGTGTTGTGAAGTAACTCTAGTATTTCTTTTTGCTTGTGCTTCAATCATGTCTAGTTTGGAGGAACCACTTGGTCTTGACAAGTTGATTGATTCAGAGGTTCTCATCTGATGCTTGCCGGCCAAGAGTAGATGCTATGGGAATGGGGAATTGCTTTAATGAAGGAAGGAATTGCAGCTCATCCAACAGTTGTGCGTGAGTAGTATTTCATTATTTTGTACTCTTCGTCACTATCTTCATTGTATAAAGTAATCACACAATTCAGTTTAATACTTTTTGTGTACCGTTCTCTCTGTTTCTCCTAATACACTGGTTGCACATGCGTGATTGTTTACATTCAAATATAGTTACCACATACACGCACTCAACATTTATTTACTGATGTATGCTTCTTTTTCTAGGTTTGCTGTTAGAGCCTAGCTTGATTATGAAACTTTCTTCATACTTTCAGTGGATAAGTTTCAATTTCGTTGCTTTATATTCAACCTGAAATTTTGGTGTGCGTGCTATATTCCCACTTTTTCTCCCCTTCAATGATGGTTTAAACTGAAACTTCGTTGCAATGAGGATTGCATATTTCTATACTGTAATTACATATTAAACCCTTCCTTTTATTATCTTTAGTGTTAAAAATAGATATGTTAATGGATTTAATTTCATTTGATTATATACATTCATATATTAAAAGGAAAAGAAGAAGCGACTCCATGGGCCTTCGTACTTTTAGTTTATCTCTTCGGCCAAAAACTGATATGCACCTGATTTTTTTATTGGTAAACAAAACAATTGAAATGCACCTTATAAATCTTATAGGGCAAAAGTACAAGATCATATAATTTTCATTTCTAAAAAGGGATCCAAAATACTATTTTTTCATGTAATAATTTTAGTGCCAGTAGTCTACTATTCCTAAACATTTCTTTCTGTTGTATCGCCGTTGTGTAGGTCAGATACATCAGCCAGCGATATTATTATCTTAATAAGAATTACTTTGTTTTAATTTTATAGCTTTAATTTATTAATTGCACAACTGAAACCTCTATCCATTTTCAGTGAAGATTATGAAGAATATTTGAGGGAGGCATTCCCATGGAGACAACATACTAGAGATGTGTCGCAAGGTGCTTCTCTCAATAGAAGGTCTTTGAGGTTAGTCCAAAATGCTGTGGTCTTTGAAAATGTTAGTGATCCATGGTACTTTCCAGACCATCAACACAATAAGGGCATTGACCACAACATACAGGAGACAACAAACAAGGTGAAATGATTAGTGAAGTTTCTTGTGTCTGTATCTGTCATTGTAATTAAATTACTTAATAATCTATTGCTGAAGATGTAGAATCCTCGTTCTTGAGATGATCTTTTAATGTTTTGTCATTATTGGTTAATGTAGTTCTTGATAGGTATACCAAATTTTGTAAAGATAGTCGAAGTTGGTCCAAGAGACGGATTACAAAATGAGAAGAATATCGTCCCTACCTCTTTAAAGGCTGAATTGATCCATAGACTAGTATCTTCTGGATTGTCCGTAGTTGAGGCTACAAGTTTTGTATCACCTAAATGGGTTCCTCAGGTAACATGCCATGCCATTTCAAGTTGATACTGTAACTTTAATTATATTCAGTAAACTTTTTTTTATGTATAAGTAAAAGATATTTCATTAAAATGCTCAAAGTTGTAGTAAAGCTTTAAAATTTAAGCTCCACAACATTGATTTTCTTGGACCACTTAAATACCTCCAATTTCCGTAAATTTCTCATCAATGATATCATCACTAGAAATTCTTATATTGATATAGTTACCAAAAAATATTATTCATGTAAAGGCGTTAGGAGTCGAGAAAATTTTGAATATGGACCATTGAACACCAAATAATTGTGCTGTTAGTTTTGGATTTTGACCACTGATAATATTCTCTTCCGAAATTCATGGATCGATTTATAGTTGCATATACCATGTGGGTGGTTTCATAATTAACATCTTGCTTTCTGTTGAGTTTTAATAAGGAACTGAACAAGTGAACTTGTGACTGTGTTGTGTTTTAACAACCATATTCTTAAGCAACTTTTTCAAACGTTCAAAGTCATTGGACAGTAGCATGTAGAGATACTCCTATCGACAAACCACAGAATCTCTCCTTTATTGAAGCATATGGACTCTTTTACGTTTTGAATTGGTACTGCAGTATTGAAAAAAATGCATTGGGAGTAGAAAATGAAAAGGGAAAACCAATAGAAAATCATCTCATTAGATAATAGCTTTAAGCAGCATTCCCTTTGCACTGACATTGCAAACCACGAGCAAAGTATTATTGTTAGTTAGTATTTTTTTTCTTTTGGAAAAAAGCTGTTACATTTATATATTTATAAACTAGAGAAATTCTCTCTTGAGAGACCTTTTACCTTTGTGGAATTAAAACTTAAGTATAGAAGCAACTTTGCTTTGGGATCATAAAATGAATAAGTAAAAGAAAAGGAAATTACGTGTTAGTAGATGATAGCTTTTAGCAACATTCCATTGCTTTTGATGATGCAAATTCAATTGGAAAAAACAAGCTTAAAACAATCTTGAACACTGGTCCCATTCAACCTGGGACCTTGGACATTGTTTCTCTGGTCAAGACCAAGTACTGATTTTGTAATGCTCTTACATCTAACTCTGGCTAGATTCTATACGGTAAGGTAGTAAATAAGGATAAACCACAGATATTGATAATCAATAATTTAGGAGAGTCCCCACACTAAATAATGCTAGAACTGAATGCCAAAACCATCACCTAGTAGGCACTTAATGAAGCCTGAAGATAGATGCCATCCACATCTAATTCCTTGCTCAATCCACATGACCCCCCTCTGTACGCTCGTCCAGATATTACCATTTTTTACCCCTGCTCAATAATTCGTCTTTTTGTGGAAAATTTTCCTACATTCAAGAAGAAGGATATACAATGATTGGGAATAATAAATCTTTTATAACTAACTATATTTTGAAGAACACTCTATATTAGTTATCATCAATTGCATTGATTGTCATGAATTGATTCCTTCTCAAAATCTTTTGGTTGCTTTTTAATAACAGTTACATATCATAAAAGACACTGGAATCCATCTGCTTAGGGCTTGATATATGAAATTTTGATGTATTCATTCGGTCGATGTTCTTGCATTTTCAAAAAATAATTAAAAAAAAAGACAATATTTCTTGCATTTCAGATTTTCAATTGAACAAAATGATTGGCCCTTATGGTTTCTGGACCATTAAAATTACTTTTTTTTTTATAGATGTTTGATGCTTAATTTTCTTCCAAGCATCTTCCTTATTTGATGGACTTTATTTGTTACTGGTGTTTCTAAAGCATGGATATACCGATAGCGCAAAGGTCAGTCTACCTGTCTCTGTGTGGTACTATTGATTGCATAGTAGTTTTTCAATTAAATATAAGAATCTTACTCCTCTTGTTGTATCTGAAGTTGTTCTACTTTAATGCTATTCCTTTTTTTCAGCTGGCAGATGCGAAGGATGTAATGCAAGCAGTTTCTAATTTGGAGGGTGCTAGATTACCTGTTCTGACACCTAACATAAAAGTTGGTAATCTGGACATAATTCTGAAGTTCAAAGAATGTATTTATATTTTTATTGTAATTATGTGAACTGCTTTATCCCCCTTTTACAGGGTTTTGAAGCAGCTGTTGCAGCTGGTGCCAAGGAAGTAGCCATATTTGCATCGGCTTCTGAGTCATTTTCAAAGTCCAACATCAATTGTAGCATTAAAGAGAGTCTTGCTCGTTATCATGCTGTTACTCGTGCTGCTAAGAAGCTTGCAATTCCTGTTCGAGGGTATGTCTTATCATTATATTTGCATCGATATTTTTATATGATTGACACCAAGACACATATATCATATATGCCTCATTTTGACAGTGAGTGTGGAGTATTTGCTTCTGGAGTTTTCTGTCGGTGTAGTGAGTTAAATGTGAACTTAAACACAGATTTGACATTAGGGATTCTGTGTACTGTTACATGTTCACATCATTTTACTTTTAGGTGCGCTTCATGTGTCAATTTACTGTATATTATTTTAAGGCTCTGAGACAAATGAGTTGGAATTGATTCTTGATAGGTACGTATCGTGTGTAGTAGGCTGTCCAGTGGAAGGAGCAATTCCTCCTTCGACTTTTCTGCTATAGGCAGAATTTAGAAAATATTTATCAAAAATTCAGCTCACCAGTATAGGGAAAATACCTTTTGCAAAATTCTAAAATTAAAAAATCTCCAATAAAATGAGTTATTGAGTTAAATGAACATTTACTGCATTTTAAAATCATGCTACCAGAATTTTGAGAACTGCATGTAGTGGATCATTGCAAAGAAGAAAAAACACACCAAATCTTGGATACCTATGAAAAGTACACTGTATCGGGGATAGGCAATTCCATGTAAAGCACAGAGTTTGGCTGTCGGGGGGGGGGG